>CM041780.1:128552327-128999472 GCA_023374045.1 Limonium bicolor
GAGAAGCAAAATTGAAGAGAATAAGAAGATGACGGTTTAAGGAAGCGGGCAATCATGAGGAGAGGGGAGTTTCTGATGGGAGCCATGCAGAAAGCTTGGGTGGCAGTGAAGAAACCGAAACTTGTAATCATGGCCTGCATGATACAAGGCTTTTGTAGTGGGGGAGCAGAGGGACGGCAGAGGAGGACGCATGGGTGGTGCTCACAGGGTTTGGTGACATTGCATTGTCTTCCCGGTGCAGAATGATTGTTCCTAGTGTGAGGGTGTTGTGGAGGGTGGCCATGCCACGTAGGAGCTGGAGCACCGGTTTGAGAGCTACACCCAACATCAGATGTTGAAGGGTCGGAGCAACCTAAGAAGCACCGGGACGACATTTGTCATGTGTTTCACGCTCTCGAAACTTTTCGGGTACACGAAACGCCACAAAACGCGATAGAAACGTTTTTGAACTCCTTTTTGTCAAACCCAAGTTTCTCATTTTGCAAAACGTCCCAAATGAATTATTGAAACGTTTCCTGCATAAAGTAGGAAAAATAACCGTCCCTGTGTAGATAGAATGTGACTAACAACAAAAAAGACTGGTAGGATTAGATAAAGGCACCCGATTTGCCTTTATCATAAAGGCAACAATATATGCTATCGATATAAAATATATATGCCATGGGTATACATAATATTAGCCATGATTATATATAAATAACAAACATCATATAAAAAACTATATTAATATAAAATAATTGTTAGTAGTAAATATAAGTGAATCTTAACGTTTATGAACAAAAACTTTCTTATGGTGGTTTTTAGGATGTGTGGTGTAGGGTTAATCTTTTTTAACTTGTTTTATATTTTATAATGTCGTCATTGACTCGACACATTTTAAAGGTTTGTGGTAACGACCTTAAACTCTTCACTACATACCCTAAATAGGTTTTCATTGTTTTAGCTTTGCTATGGTGGTATTTAAGATCTATGCTGACTAACATGTTCAAGTATATGTACAACTAATAATCTTTTATTTATTAGTTTAAGCTTGTATATACAAAAAATTGTTGCCATAGACATTATGATATGTAAGCCATGTATACATAAATATTTATGTCATAGCTAAATAAAATATTGGCCACGGTTTTATATCGTTAATATTCCATTGCTTGTATAAACGGTTTATGGTTTAGGGTCTTACAATGCTTGTATTACAAACTCTAAAAGTGTTTTCGGTATTTTTTTAACTGATCATATAGTGGTTTTTATGGTTTGTGGTATAGGGTAATGTTGGTGTAGAGTAATCTTAAAAAAATCATTTTTGAGGCTGGCTACTGAGCCTGTAGCTTGTAATATGTCGCCAATAGTCTATGAGTGCATTTAGTAATTTTGTAACTTCAAATAACAACTTCTTTAAAATATTATTATTAGTTATCTGGTGTCTATCAATTTTCATATATATATATATATATGTCTAATATTGTCCTATAAAAATGGTTAATATTTTTTTCTCAGTATGACATTAATGCCTTTATATAAAGGCAATTTAGTGTCCTTTAGGGAAACCACACCCGAACCTTGACATCATGTTCTTTTTTTGATCAGTCCTTGACATCATGTCTGAGATAGTTTTCCCCGGCAACTAATTGACTTGTGTACTTCATGCTCACTCATTTCAGAGCAAATCAACTTTGACTAGCTCTCGTTTTACCTTGTCTGTTGTTCACCTCAAAAAAAAAAAGGGAATTAACACAAATGAAGACGAAGGAAACACATCATATGAGACTAGATATAATTCAGGCGGCAAATATGAGCAGGGCAAACTAAAATTCACACCATTCAATTCGGTTCAGTTTATATAATACTCCCTCCTATTTTTAATATAAGTCATTCTGGACATGAATCTAGATTATGTTTCAGTTCAGATTTATCTTCAAAAGACTTGCATCTAAATAAGAGGTAAAACGGATCAAAGTCTTGCCAAATTGAGAAGCTAGCTGGTCTTTCTTGTTGAGTTGTGTGTGCTTGGAGCACTTGCTACGCAAAATTCTACTTTGCTTTCTTTCGCCTCATTTTATGGTGCTGCATTAATAGATTGGACTATTTTCCTGTTTTTTTGTTAATTAAATTGGACTAGTTAGCTTAGATTATCTGATTCAATTCATATTAGAGGTTTACGACTACAAGTCTATAGTACGTGATTAACTGAAAATTAATGGGGTGACTGTAAAGGTTATGATGAATGATTGATTCATGATAACCATTGAGGACCAGTAATAATTCCTGTGACAGAACAGGATCATCCGCAAGTTCGTCTCGTCTACACTAAGGTACTGTGCAAGAGGAGAAGATGCTCAAAACATATTATGAGTATGATGCTCAATGAGTATCTTAATAATTGGATCTTTATTTAGTCTAAAGCTTAAATTAATGGTGTGGATTTTAATAGTAAAAGTGTAAATTTGATTATAAATAGCTCACGATTGTTAGTTTAATTTGAAGACGAAAAACAGATCATCATCATCCCATGTTTTTATTTATATACTTTTAAAGAAATAACAGCTCCTCTGTATCCTACAATTAAAGATTAAAATAACAATTCAAAAATGTTCTAGAGAAAGCTAAATATATGTATTTTATATATGTAATGGTAAATAATTTTAGTTTATGGTAAAACAAATGATGAGCCCATTTTTATTATATCCTAGGACATGGAAAAAAGTGCAGATTTAGTGACAACAACTTTTTTTTTTGACAGTATGATCCAATAAAATATTCTTATTTTGTATTTATTTAAATATATAAAAACATATAATTAATTTTCAAAGTTCCCGTGGGTGTGCACCGGCCCCTCTCGGTCCACCCCTAGTACTTATATAGTAAATTTGATTAGAATATTGGGTAGTGTTAACTCGTTAACAATGATCTAAATAGGTCTACTGTTTCTGTAGTGCTGTGGAATTTGTACGTGGGAGCATTGACTTACGGTGTCAACAAATTTGTTGGGTAGTTTTGAATCCATCGATCACTAAACAAGTTGTCGTCTCTAGGTGAGACTTTATTTGTCTTCTGCTCTCTCTCCAGAACGGCTACACCCTCCATCAAACAATAAAGTTTTCACTTTTATTTCTGCTGGCGCTGGACAACCATGTAGACTTATATCTTACTACTTCCTCCTGTCATAAGTGTCCTTTGTTTTTTTGGCACGTTTTTTCCACCTCAATATAACATATAAGGTAAAATAATTTTATAAACTAAATTTTGTATTATATAGTTTATTATGTAAGGAATCATATGCAAAACTTAAATTTCAAAATTAATTTATCTTATATGTAAAAATTGAAGTCAAACAACATATCCAAATAATAAATAGGACGGTCACTGGGACGGAGGGAGTACAATACTGGTAAATTAAGTACGTTCTTCCATTGTATGACCAACCCTAAGAACATTGGATTCGTTATAGAAAAAATTGGCTTCTTTATGATTGATGTGGTAATAAAAATAATAGTAGTACTGTTATGAGGTACGTACAGATGAACGGTGCTTTTCGTAGGGTTAGAGGCTAGAGCGCAACCCAACATCATGCATTCAAATTAACATTAACGATTACTAAAGAGAAATGAAGTTTTAAATAATAGTAATAAATATATTTTTTATATCAATGGATGAAATTTCAACATAAGAGTAATACTAGGGTTCTAAATGAACTTTCTCATAATATGGTAGTAGGTAAATTTTCAACCCAGATTTTAGGATATCACTCACTCCACTATCGATCAAGTAATAAAATATCTAAGTTTGAGCATTAGTAAATCTTAAGTTGAACGCTTAAAAGTTTCTATTAGATACTAGCTAAGAGCATAAACATAAAGAACCCATGGGTTATTAAGTGAATAAAAGCAAAAGAAAAAAATGTGAAATATAGTTATATGGAGGTGAGTGGGTTAAGGATCCCAATTTAGGGTCCTTTGTCAAGGACTCTTAAGGATCTAAATTTGGGCTTATGTACTAGTGCTAGGGAGGAAAAAAGTACAAATTAAAAACCTATAAATGAATTCTTTTAATCTGGTAAAATTGATAAATTTCTTAATGGTGTGGCTGAGAGATCGAAAAGAAGAGAGAGGAGGCCGGGTTAGGGTCGGGCCGATCATGATTTTCTCTGCCCGTCGGGCTAAAAAATTTGTCCAAGCCCATTTTAGAAAAATTCGGGCCGGGCCGGGCCAGGCCCGGTTTTTTTTCTACCTGTGCCAATGCCCGGCCCGCCCAGTCCAGTTTTAACTCAATCAATTTTCTCTGTCTGAAATATTTTCTTAAAAATCAAGCATGATTAGAACTACCAAAGTGCTACAATATAATGCGAAGTGTAACAACACCCATCCAACATTAACATACTTACAACAAACTGCAGCGGAATAACAACCTCGTCACATTACTCAACTCGTTGGTGTTACACGCCGTTAGCCACCCACGTGGCTAACAAGGCTAATACATACACATTGTACCGGTCTGATGGGCTAAATTCCCGAGCGACTATACATTGGTAACCCTTTCCATTAACAACCACAACAACAACATACACCTTTAACTATACCGAGTATTTACAAACTGATGCCGACAACAATTTCGGTCTTACTACACCTACTGTATACATATACTTAAAAGTTTACCCATGTACAATGACTACCCGTCCTACTCTCGACGGCTTCCAGCACTTCGTACCTGAAATAGGAAAGAAGAGAAAGGGGTGGCCCCAAGGGGCTCAGCACCTTTGCTGGTATGGTATCCCCGCAGCCCCCATGCTACCGGGCCACGCACAACTACTTGTCCTCTTACATGCAGTTTGATTATATTTAAATCATGCATGTGACAATAAACACACAACACTTAACATTTCGCCTCAATGGGCTCAACAATCGGATAGTACATCCTACTTAACAAGTCACCCATGGTATTCATCATTCCTAGAGTGTTTCTCTCCTCCAACGGAGCTACTTCCTTAATAGACGACACTCCCTTAATCGGGTTATCCTTAAACGTCTCTTATCACAAACTGGGAATCATATCCATGATCCACACACTACACATTATACAACGCACTCCACATTATACAACCTACAATTCACTACATAAACACTTAGCAACACTTTGCACGTTTCTACGTACACAACATAACACCGCAATAGATATTGCATCACAACAAACACATACATAACATAACGGGTGCGGTTTCTCTTAGGACCAACCCAAACATCGTTTATACACTGGTGAGCCTAGAGAACAATATCAGTCTCATGATAAGCTCGTTATACAACAACAACACTCATTACCGTCCTAATAGTTGGACGAGTAACTTAAGTTAAGGCGGTTCGGGTTTGGAGGCCCGAACACACCACACAAACACATGTTCCCCTAAACCGATCATAAGTCAGAATAGCCAAGCTTTGGAGTAAGCTAATGGGGAGATCATACCCGTGAGGGAAACAACCATAACAAAGAGAAGGGTAAAGCTAGGAAGGATACCCTCTCCCAAACAACGCGCGACGGCCAAACCGGATTCCTCACTACTGTTAGTACATATACTTACTTTAGACAATACTTAGAACCCCACTATGGAGCCTGTCACATAACAACTCAAACAGTATTACAACTGGGTTAAACATACAAGGGAGATCCCTACATTCACATACACATATCACACATTTAACACACGCATAGCCGTGGTTAGTACGTCCCATGGTACGGGTCGTTTACTCCGAATACCGAACTCTCATGTGATCCTAGACTCAGTTAACTAAGGTTAACACTGCCGAGGTTAAATGGTATTGGAGTTGAACACGCCACATATATGAATTACTGTAAACTCATTACATGTTTTATCTTACAACGTGGCAAACATACAGAAAAACACATTGGCATACAAGCCGGTGTAATCCGGTAGGACGCAGGTTGCAAGAAAACCATACCTGTCACCGGAGTCCACTTTACCACGTCCACTTATGTTCCTCGAGCAATTCTCGAACAACTGTTAACATCACATGTGTTTTCATTAACATCGGGGTTTGCTTGATCATTTAATGTCAATGCTTAATTTTTCCCCCCGTTAACTTAGTTACATAACTTAACATTTTAAACTTGTTTTACTCTCACATTTTAATACAACTTTTAACCCACTTAGGTGTCATTAAACTCCCCCTAACATGTCCTTAACATCCTTATAACATCATTACCTACCAATCCCCATCATCACATATCGTTTCACAACCTCAAACCATGTTTTTTGGTCCGACCGACCCACCGACGACCCACCAAACTGGGTCGGTCCATTACAGAACCCTTTTATTTCCTTACAAACATGACCGTCCGACCCACGTCCGACCCACCATTTTGGGTCGGTCCATGTGCGAACATTTTCCTCCTTTGAAACTTGACCGACCGACCCATGTCCGACCCACCCTTTTGGGTCGGACCATTACCGAACATTCCTAACATATAACAGAGGCTCGACCGACCCACAAACTGGGTCGGCCCCTGGGTTCGGTCGCCTCCTAAACTTACCCAAACTTTGTCAAATCTTCACCAAACTTCTCCTAAGGCCTCTTAATGTGTTCTAACATCATTTGGCACTTCAAAACACCCCCTTAGATATTCTTAAACACTCACAAAACTATTTTTCCTAATTCCTTAAACCTTTACTTATCTCCTCCACAAAATTCCAACACTTACAATGTTTTTTCTCCTTATGATTTCTAGGTGGCATTTCACCTATAATGACCACAATACCAATGTGTTTCCTCTACACCTTATCATCATCACATCTCAACTTCTTTTCTTACTAACTAAATCTCCTTTTTCACATCATACCTAAACATCACTTATTCCTTGAACACCCACCTTACCTAAACCTTAAACAACTTCTCCAAGACTTTAACACATTCACAAAACACCCATTGAATTCCTAGAACTTCCAAGACAACACCTAAATCCTTGCAATCACTCTAATCACCATAACACTGTTTTCTTCTCAAGTAAACATTCAATCACCTTTAACACTTCCTAGTTCACCAAAACTTCCTTAAAACACTTAGAACTTCTTGCACATCTTCCCAAATTTGGCCATAGCTTCTCTAGTATATACTCACATCTCCAAACACTTAGGTTTTCACCTTATTTCATTCAATAATACCTAAAATCCATCAAACACATTTTATACACAAACAAACTTCACACATTAAGCACTACATCACATATAGTGCATAACTTAAATTGCTTGGCACTTAGGCCCTTAATAACATGGCTCTTAGGCCCTTAAATAACATAACCTTAAACACTGAATTTCCCACATAAATAATGCCTTTGACCTGCAAATACATACACCAAAACATATGTTCTTTTACTAGTCTCCTTGAGAACATTTTACTAGGTCACTCACCACCATTGGCTCCTTAGGTATTTTACCAAGCAAATCAAGCTCATTTTTCCTAAGGCATTTAAACTACATTGAGATAGTTTGTTTACCTCTTTTTTTCCTCACAAATTTCTTTCTTGTTTTCCTTGTACAACCGGTAGGGCATTTGGTCCCTTTTCAACTATTAAACATTATACAAACAATAGAATGAGTATTCAAGCATTATGCTTCTCCCTCATTGTAAACCCTAGTTACACATATTGTTTTAACACATTAAGGTAATTGTTTTACCTTGGAATTGGAAGAGACTTGAACAAGTATCAAGAGAGGACTCCTCCTAGCCCTTGGAAGATTCAAATGAAGCTAAAACAAGCAAGATAAGTACACACACATTGTGAGGTGAATTTTCGGACAACATGAAAACATGGAGGAAACTTGATTTTTCTTTGAGTTTCCTTACCTTGAAGCAAAGGAGAACAAGAATATGTGAAAAGGTGAGCTCAAGCTCCTTCAATGGTGAATCTCCATGGCACCGAAATGGAGGTTTTGAAGTTTGAAGAGACAAGATTGTAGAGCTTGGCTTAACTAAGAGATGGTGGTGTTTGTTTTTTGATTTGGTTAAGTGAGCTAGGTTTTACAAGTGTTCAAAGATGAACTTCCATGGTGGTGGTGATATATTACCGAGAGAGACAAGAAAAGAGAGGAAGAAGGAGTTGGAACCGTGGGAAATGAAGGAAGGAAGGGAGAATGAAGATAGAACTTACTTTTGAAGATATTTATATGTAAAGTAAATAGTAACTATTAGTCATCTTTATTTACTTCACAAAATAACATGAGAGGGTGAGTCACCACACCTTAAAAACCGGCCACCATTAGTTTAGAAGGGTGTTTTGGTCTTTGTTGACCAACTTAATCACTATAACATTATATGTTACAAACTAGCTTATAAAAGTTACTATTCACAAACTAAGGCACATAGAAGTGAAATTTTTGATTTCCCACTAATATGGCCACCCAAATGTGATACTATATAGTACACATGTTAATTAAAGAGTAATGATGGACATTTAGCCATTCAAAACTCATTTACAAGACAATTTTTCAAAAACGTGCTTTAAGACTCCTTAAAGCACATTTTGTGTTTTAACTTTGTTTTCAAGCTTGGTTTTCTTTAGTAATTGATTTAATATGTTCATTAACATATTTATAAGGTATAGGTATGACCATTAGGTCTTATACAAATTTATCCCAAGCTTAGAGCACATTTTGCTCATATTGACTTTAAGGTATTACCTTTGTGTTTGTTTGGTTTCATTGTCTACCAAAGTTTCCTAAGACTTATTTAGCCTTATTAAATCATAATTAAATGTTATCAAGTCTTGGTAGGCTCTCTGGGTCCTAACCAAGTTCACTCATAGCTTAGAGCATGTTTTTGCTCAAACTGTGTCTTAATGCTTTATTGCATTTATTATGGTTTAAATTGTTCACTGATGTTACTAAGGCACTCTTTAGGCCTTACTACATACCATAATTGATATTTAACCACATATCAAGGTTTGGGGTATTTCAATCTACCCCCCTTAAAAGAACTTCGTCCTCGAAGTTCACACACTTTTCACACATCATTAGATTAGAACACAATAATCACTTGGAATAAACTTCCTTAACCAAACACACTTTACATCACAACCTCGGACTTGATGGTCTGGGCAACACATTCACATCCACACATAACATAACATATCCAAATGATAACCTCGGACTCTATGGTCCGGGTATCTAACAACACTTACACATACATAACAACCCCTTTGACTCACTGGTCTTGGGTAACATACAACATTTGGACACATAGGTCCTGGTAACATAACAGTCTTTAGACACATAGGTCTATGTAACACCACACATTTAGACTCATAGGCCTTGATAGTATACACTTTAGGAAATCCAAGTCAAAACAACATTCATTACACATACCACACAACATGTCAGAGCATGTATAGCAATCAAAAATATCCTTGATATACACTGTGATCCCGCAGAACCCGGTCGCGATGGACACCTTCTGTCCCCGTTCCTTTGGGAGGTCAAATCAAAACATTCACTCAACTTTCAACATATGTACTTCTCATGTCACCGGTCCGAAGACAAAGGCTCATACGTCCTCAGCTCGTGAGCAAGTACTACAAAAATATTCTTTACTAGGTTAAGTATAGGAAGATCTTTTATTCAAAATATTAATCGATTGTTTGAAAATACCTATTGAAAATTCTTTTGAAAACACCATACAACTCCGAGTCCAACTTAAGCTCTTTGCTTCTTTTACTAGCGTGGTTATTCGTGACCACTTATAGGGAGTTTCAAGAGTCATCCAACCCTGATGTGATCAGCATCAGTGTTGAACTATCCTTCCACTCCAATTTGTGTTCGGCTTCCCTTGATCACATGCAAATCAAGTTCCACCTCCCACTTCATTTTCAAGCATCAATTAAATCACTCATTTCCAATTTTCTATCTTTTGAATCATTCTAGTCATGATCACAACATCTCCAAAGGATAGAACTCCGTCTATCAGTTACCTCCATTCACTTTTAATCCTGTTGCCTAGGGAATCTTATTCTCACTAGGTTCTATGTCGGTATCATGCCCCTTTTCATGCAATACATATATATATAATATATACATTTTTATCAAAATACACACCACCTGGTTTTACATTTATACACTGTCGGGGCTTTTGTTCCCCCGGAGTTTATCTACTCCCCATACTTGTACAATCACACATAACTGTTAACAAACACCACACTTATCACAATGGTATTCGCATCTTCTGTGCGCAATTACCACAATTAAACCATGAATGAATGTGTATGTTTACGTAACACACACACCAATCATCAAACAAACAATAATTTTGTGCTATGCACAATATGTGTCACATACACTACGTACACTTGTACGGTAATATACACCAAGTGGTTTTGCGCTCTACCCCCCTTAAAAGGGATTACGCCCACGTAATCAATCACTAACATTAGCTTAAAATGTTTTGCCGTCGTGAAGTATCTTAACTTCCACGCGGTCTATTACACAATGGATTCTGATTAGAGGATCTTAACCATATTGGCGGTTTAGTTCCTAAACCAAGAATTCGCATTGGAGTTATAACTCATAACCGGTTTCGGTCCTGGCCTGTGAGGCTTTTAGGCGTTAATAATTAGCCATTCACTCATGTTCACCATGTACATTCAACACTTGAATCACTGGCTCACTAGTTTCTGCTGCGAAACTCTAATAACTTAGAGCTTAATTGCTCCATTTGTTATTCTTACTTACTGTATTGTACATCCCCAATTGTCACCTTCATCTTGGTAACAATGGTTTCTCAACCGACGCACGGTATCTTTTACCCTGAGCGGATTCGGTGAGTTTCACAATTTTCCATCCACTTCATGATAATTTACTGTGTATACAGCTATGTATTTCACAATGATTGACTTGTTCCCTTCCGACTTACTGTCGGTTGAGATTGAGCTACTACTACTAGTGTGTAGTGCTCTCTCTGCTTTTCCAAATATTTGGGGTATATTCCATACCGATATTTGACAGTTAGTGCTACTGTAGTCACTTACTGTTAATCATGTCTCCACATTGGTTTTGTACAAGTACTTTTTTATTGGTGCGGCCTTGCATTTCCTATGCATCGGCCATTATAAACATTATTTGTCCACAATCAACATGTTTCCAATTCCTAGCTATCTCATTCGATCATTACTGCGCAAGTGCAATACCAAAACACTCAGTCATACAGAGTGCAGAGGCGTAAACTCTCGACAGTAAATCCCTTATGCGACTCGCCATGGAATTCACACTGTCCTCATCACCTGAGACTCTTATCTCTAAACTGGTTTCGACCTACTCATATCATCATTCAATCAACAAACACTTTAACAACGGTCGCTTACTTGCGCACCGTGCTCTTACTTATTGTATAACACTAACTCACATATTTATCTACTGTCACATTAACTTCCACACATAAATTTACATTATTCACATTATTGGTTCATCCCAATTTGGATGACTACTGAATGCTCCTTGAGCATCGATCATTCGAGTCACAAGCCGGCATTATTCAGCTCGGTGTTTCACCTTATACACATACTACTAGCTAATTACTCTCTTCCATTAATAACATGGTCCATCCTTAACATATTTCTTGAACTTGATTCACATAACTACCCTACTACCGCTCCTGCGGTGTCACAATATCGAGAGGTATCCCCACTCTTAATGCAGTGGTTCGTTTACCACTCTATTCACTTATAAACATAAACTTCTACCATCAATCGAATTTATATATACTATCTTACTTATGGCTTATAAGCCTTGTTTGCCTTGAGCTGGGCTCATTGTAGGCTGTCCACACACATGTACTTCTCTGTACACATTACTGGTTTGAATATTATATTGGGCTCCATGACAGTCGTTGCATTACGTTTCCTTTCATGGGATGCCCCTTAGGATTGTCAGTCCGTCTCCTGACAACTTATGTCTAAACTGGGTGTTAGTTTCAACCCTTGTGTTTTCTGTCATGCATTTCGTGCAACATTGTTGATGCGAACACCCTTCAAGGATTGCTCCTGGGTGGTTGTTAAGTTATGCCTTTACATTTGGCTCACACTTATTGTACATTCCGTTAGCTACGCCTTTCGCGTTCTTTACTGGTTATTATCTTCTTCTGTGAAGATTAACATTTTCCTGGTAGTGTAGGTACTCATTCTGGGAATTATCCGTTCATTGCACATTAATGTGTCCACATTAGGCATCTGCTTGCCATGTACAGGCTGGGTCACCATTCCAGCTATAATGTTTATCCCTAAGGATCCTTAAGACATATGTGTGGTCTTTACATAACAGTTTGTGCCCTTCGCACTTCCTAACTCTTTAAACATTTCCTTGAAAGAATTCACTAAACCTTTTAGTCTGGTTAACTTAACTTAACTGAGTTCCTTAACTTCAACTATTCCTTGTAATCCTTAGCTCTTGTTTGATTTATACTGCTGACCGTAGACGGAGTCGACTACTTCCCGTGTTTCGGACTCTACTCGTATACATATATGGGGTATCATACTGATACATTACTACTTACCCAACTAACCCATAAGTAGGTCTGTCAGGCCCACATGCTCCTATCGGAGTGCGGTCGTCCCACAACACAGTTGGTACACTTGTAGTGTCCGTCACACGCCTAGGTGAAGTATTCTGTTGTCAACTCCCTTATATTGTCCCGTGACAATATTCATTCCTTGCTTCCCGAACTTAATCGAGGGAAAGTTTATCCATTGTTGTATCTTGTCAACTGCTCTTGGTTTTACTGGTTTGGTTTAAAAGAGGTTGGAAAGAAGTGTTGGTTTGAAAGAAATCTGTTTGAAAAAAGAAAGGGTTTGAATAAATCTGGGTTGAAAGAAAATTTTTCATGGTTTCACACACATCTTCTTACCTTAGCCAAGTCTAGCTTCTTGCTGACTGGTGTACTTACAATTACAAGGTCAGGCTGTTAAGCCCTTCCATGTTCACACTTACCTTCGTGGTACTTTACTAAGTACTTGTAGTGGTTATAAATTTCCCGAACAGCCCTATTATAGCAGCACTTGCTATGGCAAGTGCGCCATGCTACTGGCTATCGTTTAACACATACCGTTTGTGGTATTGTTTTTTACCCGCACTGTCATCAGTGGCCTTGTTGGCCCTCACTGATCTTACTGTCTTGATAATAACTTGTCTAGGTGACTTCTCACTGTATTCACATGATAATCATTAACTAGGGTGTTTTCCCATTCTGGGAGACCCCTTTTCTTAATATTGTATTCCTCTCGTAGCCCGTTCCACGCACTTGTCGTGGTTACTGAGACTTGTCTCTTGTTTGGCACTACGTTGTAGTTCCTTTGTCGGTTGGTATACCGTTGGTGTTTTATTTATCAACTGTGGTCCCGTAGACACTTGTCTCGGGTGTATTAATCCATTTCTTGCCTGTTGCACGGTAGGTGCGTTGCAAGCTGGTTATTCTCGACTGCTCTGCATGTCGACCCAGGTCCGGAAATTCTATTCCTCTATACACAAAATCCTTCATTCATCGCTATGAATGCGGTAACATTGTTTAGATGGAGACCGTCTCCGGGATTCCCAGTTTTCGGGATCTACCGTATGACAGGTTCTCCCGTACCCTAAGGGTATTTAATAACAGCCAGATCGGGTATTCCCGAGTAAGAGAGGACTTCCATCTCTCTGGCGTTCCCTTCCCAAGTTATAAACAGGGATTGTGGAGGGTGGGAAGGATATTGTAGGTTTCCAGTATTCACTGGTAGTTCCTAACTAGCGTATCTCTCACGCTATCACTCAACCCTTAACCCAAAGTACTTAAATCCTAACTCGGTACTTCCTAAGCTCGGTAATTCAGTCATCAGAGCGATACTTCGCTCTGATACCACTTTTTGTAACACCCCATCCAACATTAACATACTTACAACACAACAACTGCAGCGGAATAACAACCTCATCACATTACTTAACTCGTTGGTGTTACACGCCGTTAGCCACCCACGTGGCTAACAAGGCTAATACATACACATTGTACCGGTCTGATGGGCTAAATTCCCGAGCGACTATACATTGTAACCCTTTCCATTAACAACACACAACAACATACACCTTATCAACTATACCGAGTATTTATAAAACTGGTGCCGACAACATTTCGGTCTTACTACACCTACTGTATACATACACTTAAAAGTTTACCCATGTACAATGACTACCCGTCCTACTCTCGAACGGCTTCCAGCACTTCGTACCTGAAATAGGAAAAGAAGAGAAAGGGTGGCCCAAGGGGCTCAGCACCTTTGCTGGTATGGTAATCCCGCAGCCCACATGCTACCGGGCCACGCACAACTAATTGTCGTCTTAGCATGCAGTTGATTATATTTAAATCATGCATGTGACAATAAACACACAACACTTAACATTTCGCCTCAATGGGCTCAACAATCGGATAATACATCCTACTTAACAAGTCACCCATGGTATTCATCATCCCTAGAGTGTTTCTCTCCTCCAACGGAGCTACTTCCTTAATAGACGACACATACCCTTAAATCGGGTTATCCTTAAACGCTCTTATCACAAACTGGGAATCATATCCATGATCCACACCTACACATTATACAACACACTCCACATTATACAACTACAACATTCACTACATACAACACTTAGCAACACTTTGCACGTTTCTACGTACACAACATAACACCGCAATAGATATTGCATCACAACAAATACATAACATAACGGGGCGGTTCTCTTAGGAACCAACCAAACATCGTTTATACACTGGTGAGCCTAGAGAACATTATCAGTCTCATGATAAGCTCGTTATACAACAACAACACTCATTACCGTCCTAATAGTTGGACGAGTAACTTAAGTTAAGGGCGGTTCGGGTTTGGAGGCCCGAACACACCACACAAACACATGTTCCCCTAAACCGATCATAAGTCAGAATAGCCAAGCTTTGGAGTAAGCTAATGGGAGATCATAACCCGTGAGGGAAACAACCATAACAAAGAGAAGGGTAAAGCTAGGAAGGATACCCTCTCCCAAACAACGCGCGACCGGCCAAACCGGATTCCTCACTACTGTTAGTACATACTTACTTTAGACAATACTTAGAACCCCACTATGGAGCCTGTCACATAACAACTCAAACAGTATTACAACTGGGTTAAACATACAAGGGAGATCCCTACATTCACATACACATATCACACATTTAACACACGCATAGCCGTGGTTAGTACGTCCCATGGTACGGGTCGTTTACTCCGAATACCGAACTCTCATGTGATCCTAGACTCAGTTAACTAAGGTTAACACTGCCGAGGTTAAATGGTATCGGAGTTGAACACGCCACATATATGAATTACTGTAAACTCATTACATGTTTTATCTTACAACGTGGCAAACATACAGAAAAACACATTGGCATACAAGCCGGTGTAATCCGGTAGGACGCAGGTTGCAAGAAAACCATACCTGTCACCGGAGTCCACTTTATCCACGTCCACTTATGTTCCTCGAGCAATTCTCGAACAACTGTTAACATCACATGTGTTTTCATTAACATCGGGGTTTGCTTGATCATTTAATGTCAATGCTTAATTTTTCCCCGTTAACTTAGTTACATAACTTAACATTTTTAACTTGTTTACTCTCACATTTTAATACAACTTTTAAACCCACTTAGGTGTCATTAACTCCCTAACATGTCACTTAACATCCCTATAACATCCTTATAACATCATTACCTACCATCCCCATCTCACATATATCATTTCATAACCTCAAACCATGTTTTTGGTCCGACCGACCCACCGACCGACCCACACTGGGTCGGTCCATTACAGAACCCTTTTACTTCCTTACAAACATGCCCGTCCGACCCACGTCCGACCCACCATTCTGGTCGGTCCATGTGCGAACATTTTCCCACCTTTGAAACTTGACCGACCGACCCATGTCCGACCCACCTTTTTGGTCGGACCATTACCGAACATTTCTAACATATACAGAGGCTCGACCGCCCACAAAACTGGGTCGGCCCCTGGTCGGTCGCCTTCTAAACTTACCCAAACTTTGCCAAATCTTCACCAAACTTCTCCTAAGGCCTCTTAATGTGTTCTAACATCATTTGGCACTTCAACACACCCTTAAGATATTCTTAAACACTCACAAAACTATTTTTCCTAATTCCTAAACCTTTACTTATTATCTCCACAAAATTCCTAACACTTACAATGTTTTCTCCTTATGATTTCTAGGTGGCATTTCACCTATAATGACCACAATACCAATGTGTTTCCTCTACACTTATCATCATCACCTCTCAACTTCTTTTCTTACTAACTAAATCTCCTTTTCACATCATACCTAAACATCACTTATTCCTTGAACACCAACCTTACCTAAACCTTAACAACAATTCTCCAAGACTTTAACACATTCACAAACACCCATTGAATTCCTAGAACTTCCAAGACAACACCTAAATCCTTGCATCACTCTAAATCACCATAACACAATGTTTTTTCTCAAGTAAACATTCAATCACCTTTAAAACACTTCCTAGTTCACCAAAAACTTCCTTAAAACACTTAGAACTTCTTGCACATCTTCCCAAATTTGGCCATAAGCTTCTCAGTATATACTCACACATCCAAACACTTAGGTTTTTCACCTTATTTCATTCAAAACACCTAAAATCCATCAAACACATTTTATACACAAACTTCACACATTAAGCACTACATCACAATATAGTGCATAACTTAAATTGCTTGCTTGGCACTTAGGCCCTTAAATACATGGCTCTTAGGGCCCTTAAATAACATACCTTAAACACTGAATTTCCCACATAATAATGCCTTTGACCTGCGAATACATACACCAAAACATATGTTCTTTTACTAGTCTCCTTGAGAACATTTTACTAGGTCACTCACCATTGGCTCCTTAGGTATTTTTACCAAGCAAATTCAAGCTCATTTTCCCTAAGGCATTTAAAAAACTACATTGAGATAGTTTGTTTACCCCTCTTCTTTTTCCTCACAAATTTCTTTCTTGTTTCCTTGTACAAACCGTTAGGGCATTTGGTTCCCTTTTCAACTATTAAAACATTATACAAACAATAGAATGAGTATTCAAGCATTTGCTTCTCCTCATTGTAAACCCTAGTTACACATAATTGTTTTAAACACATTAAGGGAATTGTTTTAACCTTGAATTGGAAGAGCACTTGAACAAGTAGCAAGAGAGGACTCCTCCTCTAGCCCTTGGAAGATTCAAATGAAGCTAAAACAAGCAAGATAATACACCATGTGAGGTGAATTTTCGGACAACATGAAAACATGGAGGAAACTTGATTTTTCTTTGAGTTTCCTTACCTTGAAGCAAAGGAGAACAAGAATATGTGAAAAGGTGAGCTCAAGCTCCTTCAATGGTGAATCTCCATGGCACCGAAATGGAGGTTTTGAAGTTTTGAAGAGACAAGATTGTAGAGCTTGGCTTAACTAAGAGAATGGTGGTGTTTGTTTTTGATTTGGTTAAGTGAGCTAGGTTTTACAAGTGTTCAAAGATGAACTTCCAGGATGGTGGTGGTGATATATTACCGAGAGAGAACAAGAAGAAGAGAGGAAGAAGGAGTTGGAACCGTGGGAAATGAAGGAAAGGAAGGGAGAATGAAGATAGAACTTACTTTTGAAGATATTTATATGTAAAGTAAATAGTAACTATTAGTCATCTTTATTTACTTCACAAAATAACATGAGAGTGGTGAGTCACCACACCTTAGAAAACCGGCCACCATTAGTTAGAAGGGTGTTTTGGTCTTTGTTGACCAACTTAATCACTTATAACATTATATGTTACAAACTAGCTTATAAAAGTTACTATTCACAAACAAGGCACATAGAAGTGAAATTTTTGATTTCCCACTAATATGGCCACCCAAATGTGATACTATATAGTACACATGTTAATTAAAGAGTAATGATGGACATTTAGCCATTCAAAACTCATTTACAAGACAATTTTTCAAAAACGTGCTTTAAGACTCCTTAAAGCACATTTTGTGTTTTAACTTGTTTTCAAGCTTGGTTTCTTTAGTAATTGATTTAATATGTTCATTAACATATATAAGGTATAGGTATGACCATTAGGTCTTATACACATTTATCCCAAGCTTAGAGCACATTTTGCTCATATTGACTTTAAGGTATTACCTTGTGTTTGTTTGGTTTCATTGTCTACCAAAGTTCCTAAGGACTTATTTAGCCTTATTAAATCATAATTAAATGTTATCAAGTCTTGGTAGGCTCTCTGGGTCCTAACCAAGTTCACTCATAGCTTAGAGCATGTTTTTGCTCAAACTGTGTCTTAATGCTTTATTGCATTTATTATGGTTTAAATTGTTCACTGATGTTACTAAGGCACTCTTTAGCCTTTACATACCATAATTTGATATTTAAACCACATATCAAGGTTTGGGGTATTTCACGAAGTGAATGATCTATTTCTCTGCATAACTAGTACAATAAACCATCGATGACATATTACATAGTATAATCTAATGTGCACCATGTTTCTCAAAAACTCAAACCATTCTTTGTTCAAGTAATAACTTCAAAGTTCCAACCATCACCGCTCAGTTCACTTGGTGAAAATGAGGAGGAGTAGAAATCAAGAGGAGTATGAAAACTTAACAGAAAGAAAAAAAGGAAAAAAAGACTAAGCGAAAATTTGAATTGAAAAAACTTGGGAGGAGTAACGGAAACTTAATATATTGATGAATGTAGGGAACGAGACCGAAAAGGGGGTGATTGAATGAGTTTTCCGACGAAACAGAGTAGGACCTAGAGAGGCAATAATTGGATTTATTGGAAGCTTTTCGGGTATGGAATGTTCCAGCTTCTAGGCAACGTAGATAAAATGAGAGATGGTCAGCTCGATTGGGTTTTGATGCTTTGTAACTTGTTTAGTTGGCTTGCTTACATGGGCTGGCTAGAGCGTGGAAAGTATGCACACTTTTTTTATTTTGTATTTTTTATAACATTATGCACATAAAATGAGAAGTCACATGTTATAACATATATAATAAACTGATAATATAAGTAACGATGATAACGGGCCGGGCCGGGCCATCAACTGGGCAAATTTTTTAGCCATAACCCGGCCCGAAAAAAAATTCGGGCTGATTTTTTTGTCCAAACCCGCCCAGTCATTTTTTCCACCCATACCCGTTGGGTTAATATACAGGGCGGGCCGGGCTGGGGGGCGGTTGGGCTATATTGTCCATGATCGGCTCTAGATATATAGGTTTTTCATTATAAAAGAGCAATTAATGAACTCTATGTTTACATTTGTGTTAATCTCACTTTAAATTCAGCAGTAGGTAGACAGTGCGGAAAGGTTGTTCCCGGTATGGAGCGGTTCTATATGTGGCAGTCCAGTAGCAAGTCAGCATGCTAACTGGACTGCTTATGTGATAATAATTGAGTAATATTTGTATTAATTTTAAATAGTCATAATTTTTTAAAATATAAGTCCAAAAAAAAAAAAAATTTGCACCATTATTCATCTAAATTCAACCTCTTCAAAACAAAGACCAGTCATGGATATGTTTTGACAAGTTTAAAAATTTATGTTAGTTATATGTACATATCAACATATATTAACGACACTTATGATTCACCACGTGCAGTTTAAATACACCATATAATATTAATAATACACCACAAAACAATAATGGTTCAGTATTTGTTCCGAAGTTTGTTATCATTCACCACCTATTAGTTAATGAATCATAAGACCAATTTCAATGAATCATAATATCAATTTAATGAATCATAACATCATTTTAGTGAATCATTAGTCACATATAAAAAGAAAAATTTTAAACAATAATATAACACAACACAATATTTGTACGTAAGAAAAATACATGACTCACCATATAAGGTTTAAAATACACCATATAATAATAATAATAATATACTACAAAATAATAATGATTTTTATCGGGTTCGAAATTTGTAATCTAATTCACCACTTATTAGTTAGTGAATCATAATATCAATTTTGAATCATTAATACGAAGCTAATGAATCATATATGATTTTAGTGTATCATCATACTCATATAAAAATAGTTTTTTTTTAGTTATCAAAACATATCAATGACTGATATTGTTTTGAAGGGCTTGAATTTAGATGAACAATGATATAATTTTTTTCATTTTGAACTTATATATTAAAAGTTATAACTATTAAAGTTAATATGTTAAAAAAGCAGTCCAGTCAGCAAAAAACAAACCAGCAGCAATTGACTGGGATTACCATATCATCAGTTTGCACAGTATTGTGCATGGAACCACCGTACATCGATTTACCATAGTAAGGTGCTTAGTTAAAAAACCACCAATTTAAACAATCTAATAAAAGATTGGAAAAGGTATATTGTGCTCCCTTGAAATGTTAAGAATTCACAATGCTTCATTTGTGAACTTAAAAAATTACATTGTCCAATGTCACCCAAATACGTACTAGAATGAGATGAATTCAAATATCTATCTATCTATATATATATATATGAAGCATTACGATAATGTGAAACAATAAAATAACGCCCCAAATTTTACCTATGTGCTAGAGCTGGACATTAAAAGGAATCGTTGATTTTTTTTTTTTTTGTGATAAAAAGGCTAAGAAACTTACTATCTCTTTTTTTTTGCAATTGTTCTACGTTGTTTAATTTCAAGTTAAAGTAACGTAATTCTTACCTAATCCATCTGTAGCTATTGATGGCTACATCTGTGGTAATTTTGTAATTTAGAAAAATTGTGAAAGAGATATGGGGAAAGAGTGGAGGGAGTGTGTGTCATTTATTTTTTTCCCTTTTTTCTATTTTTTAAAGATTTTTATCACAAAAAATTTTAACTTGTTGTAACTTTATATATATGAAATACTCCTAACCTTTAAATAATTAAATAAAGGGAAAAAATATATTATTTGGGGGATTAATAAACCCTGAGAAAAGTATATAAACAGTTGGGCATTAAAAACGCACCGAAACTCCTTAAGGTGAAAACGAGCGTTAAAGCCCGACCTTAAGCTAACCAAGTTATATAAGCATTAAAACTCATATGAAGTTAATCAAGGAACATCTTATGACTTTTAAAACACAAGTCCTCAGTTAGAACTGAGTAAAAATACATATGCCCGGGAGTTCCCTTAAGGGCCCCTTAAGGCTGAAAGTCCCGAAAATCCTTATAAAATAAAATAAAGCATTACACTTCATTCCAAAAGCACAACAACACTTTACTAAACATATATGATGAAAATACTCATGATAAATTCCCAGTTAAATATAAAGTGCTCTGAAGTTCCGATGGGGGGCCCCATAAGGCCCGGGAATGCCCCGGAGGAGTGCCGAGGTGGCACGAACTCCTATATAATAATATTAGAGTTCCTAACATCAATATTCAACATTTCTAAAGAGAGTACTCGAGCTACTTTTTCAAAAATAAGCAAAGTGCTCGGGGGAATTTCTTAACGCTTTTTTTGCCCCGAAAGTGTCCCGGTAGCCCAGAAATGGAAAATTGAGTATGAGTCTATATAACCCCATATAACTCAATGTAACACCTTAAAATATTATTATTGACTATAAAAAATGTCAATATAACACTTGGAACTCATAGCGACTAATTATTTTCAGAAAATCCTTAAAGCACAAAAACGCAACCTTCGGGTGTCACAAAAATGCGTTTTACGCTATGCCTTGAAGTTTTTGAGGAGCCACGAGTTAATAATCTTAAAAGGGGATAAATTGAACATCTAAATCAATTAAGCCAGTACTAAATTAAAGAACAAATGGGGGCGATTTTTGGGACAAAAAGGTACCTAAAATCAGCATTTTTACCTTAAAACTTTCATCTTTTACCATCATTAAATGTACCAAATAAATGCTGGAACCTATTACACATATTAGTATGGTCTTAGTACATATAATGTGATAGGAATTAAATCAAAAATCAATCCCATATCCTCTCCAAATCAGGCGCCATTTGAGTGTATTTTGAGTAGATTTTGGCAAAAATAATGCCTTATGGTAAGATGACTCATCCTATCATGTATTATAATGTTAATGTATCACAAAATTGCAGTCAAATAAGTCTCATCTACCGTATGACCTGCAAAGAAGACAAGAAGGATTAGTATAAGAAAAAGCAATGAAATAAAATACAAGCTAGAATCTACTTTAGTACTAGTTATACATGACAAACAAAACAGCCATGTTACTAAGCCATGTGCTGCAGATTTCAAGCTAGAACAAGGGGGAATTATTGCTGTCAATTAGTCAAAAGAAGACACTACCTAACTAAGCATAATTCATTGTCAAATGTAGACAAAAATCAAGTGTGTGTCCATACATCACTAGTGGCCGATTTTAAGCAAAGAAGAAGAGGTCTAGTTGCTGTACAAAGAGTAAACTAAAATACCTACTAAATTAGCCATGTTCTCTAATCTTAAATCAACTAAAATCAAAAGGCCTGTCTACATGCACCATTACCGTATAAACAAGGAGAAAAGAAGTCAATTTAGCTTAGAAAAATCAAAAGAAAACACTTACCTAACTTAGCACTTGTTCTCTTGTGTTAATTGACAATTAATCTCCATTCTCTTCATTATCTCTTGCCAATCTAGCCGAAAGGGAGCTGCTGATTAGAAGGCTTTGTAGTCAATTGGAAGATAAATAAAACAAAAGCAAGACATAAAATAATGCCTTGGAATATAACAATTATTCCAATTGATTTCTTCCTTTGCCCATCTTCTAATACTTAAGTGAGGATTCTTTCATTTGCCCACTCCATGGCCAATTGAGTAAGGCTCTCCTCTCCTCTCTTTTCTTCTTCCTTTGTTAGTTAATTCCTTAGAGCTTCCAAGCTCCATTAATGGTGTTTTAAGTTCTAACATCATATCTATGTAAATTCCTAGTTAAATCTACTAAGTCTTTGAAGCAAGAAATCATCCTAGCAACTCTTGCTATTTTCGCCAAGCTTAAGTATTCCAAGGAGGTTCCTAGATTCAACAACAACAAAGGAACAACAAGATCAGTTAAGGTATATTTCATGTTGAAAATCCTAGCAAAATACCTAAGGTTATTACCGAAAATTTATGAACTTCTAAACCTATCTTCTCTTCATTATTTCATGAAGGAAATTTAGATCTACAACCATCTCAAGGTCTACCAAAAAATTCCTTGAAAAATTCCTAAGGTAAACTCTTGTAAAACTACTCCAAATCTTATTTATAAATCCTGATTAGAAGTCTAACAAATGTATCTCCTAAATATATTCAAGGAGGCCGAATTCTCTTCATCAAAATAGCATTTGGAGAGCTTGGAATTCAAGGAGAAATCAAGTACAAGAACTGTCTTGATTAAGGAGTAGTTATATAATTAAGGTTATTAAGTTTAAGCTGATTTAACCTTCAACTACTTTGGTATAAAAATAATGTAAAAGCCTAGATAAATTAGGGGCCGAAATCATAGGTATAATACCAAGAAATAGTTTATAACATATAAGGTAAGATTATTACCTTAAGGTATAAATATGGGTCACAAAAATATTAAGACGCAGATATATAATATATATATAAACCGAATTGTCTAAAAATTAATGTTCTATTTGAGTTTATAACATTCTAAGTCATTAGCATAATTTTAAGTGTTATATGGCTTATATCACATTTATGTATTTATTATAAGGTTTGTAAATCAAGTTTTAAAACATATGGTAAAAGTTATTAAAAACAAGAACAATATGTGTATTGGGATTTTTGAAAAATATATAAGTGTATTAACTTATATGATAAATTTGGGGAACATCCAAAAATAGCATACAAGTATTTAAATGGCTAGTTTAATAAGTAATGTGGCTCTAAAAATGTAAATTTTGAAAAGTTTAGTGTACAATAATAAAAACGAGAGCTGTAAGGGTCTGTTTGGTATATGTATGTTATAATATAAGGTAGGAATTTATATTATGAATTTTTGTGAAATTAAATAAGTGTTTAAGTGTTAAAATAACATTTTATAAAGTTTTGGGGGATATTTGTATTATTGGGAACTATAGGTATGGCGGGAATTACATATGTTTTTCTGGGTATATTAAAGTAATAATTATGAAAGTAAGTCTGGTAAAGTGTTGACCAAAAACTTTGGATTAAAATGAATTATGAAATAAAATATTAAGTTTATAAAAGTTAAGGGTGAATATGTAATTTTATAGAAATTACTATGTAAAACCGAATTGGACAAGGGGTGGAAATGTAATTTATAAAAGTATGTGGGCCATTTCGGTTATTTAAAGAAAATTAAATATTTAAACTATAGTTTAAAAGTTAATATGTAACTTATATAAAGTTTTGAGGTTACATTGTGAATATAAGAGAATTACATGTTAAGACCGAAATAAATGTGGTCATTTGGTAATTTATAAAAACTAATATATTTGTTTTTGCAATTTCCGAAAGTTAAGGTGGATAATTAATGAATTGTAAAAGTTATAAGGTTATTTGGCAATTTATAAAACTATAAGGGTTGTCTCGGTAATTAAGGAGATTAAATACTAAGACTATGGTTTATAAGTTAATATGTAACTTATATAAAAGTTTTGGGGTTAAAATGTAACTATGGGAAGTATATATGGAAACCAAAAATTTAAGGGATTATTTGGTAATTATGAAAGCTACTGTGTCCAACTTATAATTACAGAAATTAATAAGGTTGGTTTTATAATTTAATAAAGAAAGGAATTAAAACTAGGAGATATAATGTATTGTGGAATATTATGGAGTATAATATAAAGTTTATAAAATAAATGTGGTTATAATAAAAATAACCAAAGGATATAGATATACGGAATAAGTGAAAATAATTATGGATATATGATTAATGGAATTAAGATACAACACAATGGAAATTCAATATCACATGTGGATACTACATAAAATAATGAATTAATGAACTATCTAGAACCACTGTTAAATAACAGGGGGGAAATAAAGGACATACAGAGTTATTATACAACGAGTATAAACGCTACAGTGACAGTACTGTAATATTTAGTGAATAGTTATATTAATATTACCCGGTATTGCATGTTTATATAACAGCGTACGGGAAGGAACTACAGAACAGGAATTTGTCAAGCTAGCAGTTCTTGGTGAACGGTATGTTAATTGTGTGGTCTGAATGTCCTAAGGATTATCCTAAGGTCCAGACATTATGTGTTAATTGTTTAAGAGCGATATCTGTGATTTTATGTATATGATATTGTATACTGTATTGCTCAACATTGTTGCGTTGTATTTATACGCGAACGTCTTATGACTGGAAGTTTATACATCTAAACTGGAACAAGACTAACTGACCTTTAGGTATTATTGAACCTAACTGATGGTCAACTGTTATAGTCTTATTTCAAGGATTGGTTATTGTACCACTGACAAAAAGGGCTAACTTATAAAGAGAGGAATCCAGACTGTTTCGACTTTCTGGTTGCGCATCGTGATCACTACGAGAGACTTCAATGGAGAGTCACTCAAGGGAAATTCATCAGTCACATTCGAGGATGGCGGAGGGCACTACGTTTGGTGCACAGGTTCGACCAGATCGGTCTTTTAATTATCCAGGGCCATAAGGTCAGCTGGTAACGGTTCCATTGGAACCCAGGGGACTATCGTCCATTAATAAGTTATTAAGGGTTGTCTTGACATGACGCCTAAGGTGGAATTTAATTGGAAAAGGTTAAGTGATTGGTTTAAAGGATAAGGGCCAGGTGGCCAACTAACAAGTACAGTTTAATACGCGTATCTTGTTTGGATAATGATATGGATTATTGATGTGTGATTATTGGTTTTTATTATGGATTATTGATGTGTGTTTATTGGTTATTGCTATGGATTATTAATGTGCGGTTATTGGTGTTGTGTACTATTGTACATTGATGTTTACAAGTGAATGGTTATGTGATTGTTTAATGTTTACAGTTATTACTGTTATTATTGTAAACCGGTATTTCATGTAAAGAATCTAATATCAAGATGGCTAAAATGACTTAAGGAATCTAGATGACTTAGGACTACATTTAGCATACCAGCATTTCGATTGTTGAGCCCTTCAATGAGCCAAACATTTCAGGTTACTGAAGAAGACTCAAGCCAGAGTGCGGGGCACAGGGTAGCTGATGGGTTTTAATAATGACCTCTTTAAGTTTATCATGTATTGTATTAAGGAGATTGTTGTATTCAGTTAGTTGCTCATTTAGTTGGATTTGGTTTGTAATAATTAGAGTGCTCAGTATCTGTTCATCACAGCTTGAGGAGTTAAGGTTGTTGGATGGAGTAAGGATGTCTTGTTGCTCACAAGGGTGAGTAACGACGTGTAACACCAAGGTAGATAGTTTATTTTTCCGCTGCGAATTATTATTTATTATGCTACGACTTGCGACGTTATTACAGGTTTAGGATTAGGGGTGTTACAAAAAGTGGTATCAGAGCGGAGTACCGCTCTGATGAAAAGATACTGAGTCAAGAACAATGAGCATAGGACATATGGGAAACGGGAAACGTCTGTGAGGATTCGTGACCTAGAAAAATCTAGGAATATCTTTATTGCTAGTAGCTAACTTTCTTGTATGTTTGTGATTGTGTATGTAAAACGGTGTAGCAACCGAGTAGAAATAAAATACTATATTATAGATGTCGACAAGAGGAAGACCACGTGGAGGCAGCAGTGAACGCGGTGGCGAGACACCGGCGGATGTTCCAGCAGTACCAGGCCTAGCAGCGGCCATGGCAGACTTCACGCAGCAGCTAGGAGCTCAACTTACGGGAGCCATACCCCACCCGCCGCAGCCCAGGGAAACCAACTGGTTGAAGAGCGTTGCAGACGCGAGAGTACCGACTTATTCAGGGGAACCGGACCCCGCCGCACTGGAGAAGTTCATTATAGAGCACCAGAAGGCGTTCAAGGCTGTCAGAGTTCCAGAAGACCGACAAGTCGACATTGCCGCGTACAACCTAAAGGACGCAGCTGACATTTGGTGGCGGTCTGTGGAGGGCCACCGTAGAGCTACACCAGACTTTGGATGGACAGAGTTTGTAGAAGTGTTGGGAGAAGTACTACCCCGAACACCTAAAACAAAGAAAAAGGCAGAGATCGAGACCTTAATCCAAGGGAGTCAAACAGTTGACCAGTACTACGCAAGGTTCACCAGTTTGTTGGACTACATACCAGGAGTCGACTACTCCGACACTGTGAGGACTCAAAAGTTTAGGGGAAGAGGCGCCGGAAGAAAGAAGAGAAAGAGTGCTGAAGGAGATGATGAGGTGGAGCAACCTCTGGCGGTTACCACAAGAAGGGGAAGAGATTCTTTGATAAAAGGAAGGGGCGGAAGGATTTCCATGGTCAGAAGACAAAGGAGCAGGTCCCTCGTCTGACAGGCGCAGTCATTAATGCACAGCCAATAAGATCAGTACCACCTAGAGGCAATAAAGCCAACCCAACGTCACTATTACTGTAAACGTTGTGGAAATGATCACCCAGGCGTAGATTGCTCAGGAAGGAAGGTGGAGTGCCGCTATTGCAGAAAGGAAGGTCACAGGAGTATGAATGCTTTTCCAATCCAGGGAGCCGAGTATACAAGGGAGCTAGAGGTTCACAGAGAACACCAGCTATTGTGCCGGGAGGACCAAGAGGAGGCCAGACGCCGCAGAACAACACCTATACTAGAGGACTGGTAGGACAGCCATCCTCATCCGGGAGTCGGAAGGGAAAGGAGAGAGATCCATGAAGAAACACCCTATACACAGTGGGAACTTCAGGCGCTGAAGCTAGCGCTCAGCGCGAAACCGGTAAGCCTAGAACTTAAACCAAATGCATAATGCATGAATGTGTGTTTATAATTATCAGTCGATGAGACTTGTATGTGTAGTAAGTATCAAAATTTTAGAGAGACCTAACTTAGGTAACCTCTCACCTAATAGGATACTTCGATATTTGATTTCCTTATCTATGAGACCGAGGTCACCTGAGCCTATGTGCGAAGGTCGGGAATATCCAGAGGCAGAATACCAAGTACTTTGACCCGGCATGACCCTATTCAAGAAATATTTAACTATAAAGGAACAAATAGTCATTGAAAATGAATGTAGAACTTTGGGAATAGGCCTTGGAGGATTTTACACTCCAGGATATGAGAAGGGATCAAAACTTAAATTATATATGATGTGTATGGGTAAGGATTGGGATCCACAGGCTAGGTTATATAGTGGAGTGAGAAAGGTAGATGGAGCACGAGTTCCTAGGATACCAGTTGTATCATTCCCCATAGGAGATGATGCTGAGTTTTATACGGTGATAAGAAGAGGATGGATAAGGCGAACAAGATTATTTTGAAGTCAGGATACGCGTTGATATATAGTGGAGAATCCAGATTAATGTACCATAGGATTAAGAGTATTAAACCGAATACAAACCGAGATTTACCTTGGGATACAGTGTGTAAGATGGTACCGAGAGGAATAGTAAGTTAGTTTTGCTTGGTCTGCCCAAGGGCGTTATCAACTGTCCAAACTTACAGTAAATACAAATTATGACCTGCCTAAATGACGAGCAGATGTCATGAAAAGGAATACATTAATTAATATAAAATACTAAGACTACACGAATTGTCAAAAAGGTTTGATGAAGACCTGCACGTAATGAGCAAACACTGAAATTTTATGGGATACCCAGGCACCGAGCTTACCACTCAGTGCGGGACTAGGAAATCTTGCAATCCCTTATTAACTTTGCGAGAAGATAGTGCGAAACCTTGAAATATGACAATAGAGAAACAGAATCTAAATATATAACTAAACATCCATAATGGAAAAGCACGGGTTTAAAATACCTGTGCAAGTACCAATGGTCTCAGCTAGTATCAATATAGTGACAGTGTTGGACTCCTAATTAATAAAGGGGAGAGAACAAACTTTGAATCTATATTTTCTGAAGTCGAGAGGACTACCTAATTAGCAAAACCAAATGCTACATATATACATATAATTTGGAGGTTGTAAACCTACAACATTGAGTAGTATTGATACATTTCAGAGGGCTAAGTATCATTAAATATATCTACCCTAATTTGAGGCTCACGTCCTACACTATCCTTATGGTTCTATACGAGCATATGTCTTCTATGACAGCTCAATTTATGAATGCGAATAAAGAGCGCAAAAAAAAAAAATCAAATAAGGTTAACCCCTAAGTAATATGAATTTTAATATAAACATGGTAACAAATAACTCTCCTTGACACTTACAATGAAGGTAGTATAAGTTATATTAAGAGTTTGAGTTAATATATACACCAAGAGTGAGTGGGAGTTAAATTTAAAAGTAGGGAAACATACCCCCTTGACATGTAACGAGTATTCTATACGTGAACTTTCCTAACGTTATATACAATCTCTAAGAATTTGGATCCTCTATTTAATACACCTAATCGTCCTATTTTGGAAGCCATGGAGTTTGTGGATTAACCACGTTTCTAAGCGATAGAAACAAACAATGAGCCTTGATTGTCCTGTTACCAAACTGTAGGATTCAAACTGGAAACCCTTAGTTTGAGATGGTACTAATATTAAGAGATACTTAACCTAGGCTGAACATACGGTTCACCTGATTTATGGAGTTTAGATGAAATAAGAAAAGCCAAGCTTTAAAGACGGAGGAGATAATACTTTATGGAACTGTAATTGTTGATCGAGTTATGAAAACTTTTCCTTGGAGTCCAACTGAGACTGTCTTTGTTCCATGAAATGATAACCAAGGTGTAGGCAATAACCAAGCCCTGATGAGTTAGATACTAGATGAGCCTTTTTAAGAGAAGAGAGTGTTCTAAGGTACCCAAGTCCATAACTGAACTTATTACTTGTATGATGGATTTAAGAGTTAAAATAAGTGACGAATATAATTATTAGACAGTATGTGCCTAGATGTTCTAATAAGAATTTACCTTTTATGCCAAGAGGAAAAACTGGCTTCCCGCTTGATGATTTAATCGAAGGAATATGGTTCCGGGGATTTGTTAATACACTAGATTCAAGTATAGGTTATAACAGTTATTGGAATAGTTGTATAATAGTCAAGGGAAAATGTACATGTAGTAATCACCACATCACAAAGTTTGATAAGATAAAATTTGGAAAATGACAATTGTGTGATTGTTTGATATTTGACGTGGGAGGTCGAACTTGATCCTGGTCAGATCAAGGGTAAACCAAACACAAAATGGAGTGGAAGGATAATTCAACATTGACGCTGACCCCGTCAGAGTTGGATGATTCCTGAGATTCCCTACAAGTGGTCACAAATATCTCTGTGATAAGTAAATATTTATCCTTAATTTTAATATAAAAATTTGATTAATGAAGTATATGAGTTGTAGAAGGTGTAAATTAAGAATTAAGTTATCCAGGTTACCCTGAGGAGATTAAATAGCTAAACAACTCCGTATGTCGGAAAAATAGCCAATTGTGAGGGAAATACTAACTATTATTATTCCATGAACCATGTTAATAAATTAAATATGAGACCAAGAGACAATTACCTATAATAAGAGTATTCTCAAGCTAGCTTCTAAGTTATGGCCATATTGCCATCTGAAGGGAAAGATCGACTTTAAGTCTGCCTTTATGAATTCAACCCAATATATTAAATGGGAACCTACCTATAAACATGGTAGAATATAAAGAGTAGAAACATTATACTAATACTCACATGAGTTGATTCAAACCGCAAGAACATGTCCAATTGAGAGGAAACAATACCTTGTTAGAAACCTTAGCGGTAACCCTACTGTGGTATACCTAATGAACAGACGATAGTAATCGTGTATATACTACCGACAATTGGTGAATCAATAATATCAAGAAATCTTTCTATATTATACATAAGATGCATGGCTTGACCATAGCTCATACCTTACATTAAAAATGAAAACCGAATATGGTGACAGTAAACTCAATTACCAGAATCACAAGAGGATGACCTGAAGATCTAAGGGAGAAATTTTAAGTATGCCCCAATATTAATACAAACCCGAGCGCCGACGATTACAACTACAAGAGGCGATTAATGGAACTGTGTAAACACGATAGTAGTTAAACAAGCCATGAGATAATATCGGCAACGTACAAGATAGTAGATCACCTTCACCCATACACACAGGATTCAAACAAAAGCATACTAATGCACTATGAAACATGTTAGTGAATACATAGATTCTTGGGGGCTATACCTCGTAGGACAGAAGTCATATGCTGATGTCTGTAGGAGAGACCTCGAGTTCGCAGTAGGCGATCGAGTCTTCCTTAGAGTTTCACCTATGAAGGAGTTTTTAGATTTTGGCAGAAGGGCAAGCTTAGCCCGAAGTATGTAGGACCGTGCCTTATTACGGAGCGAGTGGGCCCATTAGCTTACAGATTAGATTTACCTGTTAAGCTTGGGAGAGTGCACAATGTGTTTCACATTTCTCAACTAAAGCAGAATGTGCCTCACCCATCACATATCTTAGAGCCCGAGACACTCGAGCTAGATCCTACACTTAGATATGAGGAGACCCCAGTTCGCATTTTAGACGCCAAAACTAGGGAGACCAGGAACAAGACCATTAGAATGGTCAAGGTTCTGTGGTCAAACCACGACATTGAGGAGGCGACATGGGAGTTAGAAGACTCCATGCGAGACAAGTATCCAGCACTTTTATCTTAGTTTTGTGTATACTTGTGGGGGGTACGTGGGCGAACGTAACCCTTTTTAAGGGGGGTAGAGCACCACATGCGACTTGCATATCTGCAGTCTATACTGGTTTTGTGTATGGTTATTTGTGTTTGATTGTTGCGCATGTGTGCAATTGGTTGGATGGTTATGGTTATTGTTATGTCCTATGTGACACTTGGTTGGTTATTGTGTTCCTATGTGACACTTGAATAGGTTACGGTGGTGTTCTATGTAACACTTGGATGGTTAATAAAGGTGCACTTATTTACTCTACAGTATATTCATTCCTACAATCACACAAGAGATTTACTGCCAAGGGTTACGCCTCTGCACTCTGTAGGACTGAGTTTTGGTATTGCACTTGTGCAGTGATGACCGAGTGGGATAGCTAGGAAGTTGAGACACTTATTTGCTTTACAGTATTTACCAAGTTATTGTGCTACGATTATATTGAATGTCATGAGTAAGGTTATGTATATGTACGAATTGCATACACTGGATTACAGATGGAATGTAGAGGTGTCAATATAGTATTGACACCCAGGAATCACAAGCATACAAGGAATAGATACGAGGAACTTGATTCCATAGGATATGTAAGTATAAGTTATGACTTCGGACGAAGTCCTTTAAAGGGGGGTAGACTGAAATACCCCTAACCTTTAAATAATTAAATAAAGGGGAAATATATATTATTTGGGGATTAATAAACCCTGAGAAAAGTATATAAACAGTTAGGCGTTAAAAAAACACACTAAACTCCTTAAGGTCAAAAACGAGCGTTAAAGCCCGACCTTAAGCTAACCAAGTATATAAGCATTAAAAAATCATATGAAGTTAATCAAGGATCTCTTTATGACCTTTAAAACACAAGTCCTCAGTTAGAACTGAGTAAAAATACAATATGCCAAGGGGAGTTCCCTTAAGGGCTCCTTTAAGGCCTATAAAAGTCCCGAAAATACCTTATAAAATAAAATAAAGCATTACACTTCATTCCAAAAGCACAACAATACTTTACTAAACATATATGATGAAATAATCATGATAAATTCCCAGTTAAATATAAAGTGCTCGGAAGTTCTCGATAGGGGCCCCAAAGGCCTGGGAATGCCCCGGAGGAGTGCCGAGGTGGCACGAACTCCTGTATAATTAATTCTTAGAGTTCCTAACATCAATATTCAACATTATAAAGAGAGTATCGAGCTACTTTTTCAAAAATAAGCAAAGTGCTTGGGGGAATTTCTTAACGCTCCTTTTTGTTCCGGGAGTGTCCCGGTAGCCCGAAAATTGAGTTATGAGTCTATATAACCTCATATAACTCAATGTAACACCTTAAAATATTATTATTGACTATAAACAGTGTCAATAAACACTTGGAACTCATAGCAACTAATTATTTTCCAGAAAATCCTTAAAGCACAAAAACGCACCTTCGGGTGTCACAAAAATGCGTTTTACGCAATTGCCTTGAAGTTTTTGAGGAGCCACGAGTTAATAATCTTAAAAGGGGATAAATTGGACATCTAAATAAATTAATGCCAGTACTAAATTCATAGTACAAACAGGGGATATTTTTAGGACAAAAAGGTACCTAAAATCAGCATTTTTACCTTAAAACTTTCATCTTTTACCATCATATAAATGTACCAAAAAAATTCTGGAACCTATTACACATATTAGTATGGTCTTAGTACAATATAATGTGACAGGAATTAAATCAAAAATAAATCCCATATATTCTCCAAATCAGGCGCCATTTTGAGTGTATTTTGAGTAGATTTTGGCAAAAATAATGCCTTATGGTAAGATGACTCATCCAATCATGTATTATATGTTAATGTAACAAACATTGCAGTCAAATAAGGCTCATCTACCGTATGACCTGCAAAGAAGACAAGAAGGATTAGTATAAGAAAAAGCAATGAAATAAAATACAAGCTAGAATCTACTTTAGTACTAGTTTATACATGACAAACAAAACAGCCATGTTACTAAGCCATGTGCTGCCGATTTCAAGCTAGAAAAGGGGGGATTATGCTGTCAATTAGTCAAAAGAAGACACTACCTAACTAAGCATAATTCATTGTCAAATGTAGACAAAAATCAAGTGTGCCCATACAACACTAGTGGCCGATTTTAAGCAAAGAACAAGAGGTCTAGTTGCTGTACAAAGATTAAACTAAAACACCTACTAAATTAGCCATGTTCTCTTTTCTTAAATCAACTAAAATCTTTAATACCCCGGATCTAAAAGTGGTGATTTAATTACTCTAATATGATTATTAAGGGCCTAAATGTGCCTAGAGAGTATTGGTAAAAAGAATAAAACCAAAAGAGAAGAGAAAATGCGTTAAACGTGAAAAACGCTAAAATGCGCATTAAATTTAAATAAGAGATATATGATCTCGTAAGGGTCCGAGATGGATTCCTAAGGCTCACTTAGGCCTAATTAGTATACGGGAATGATTCCTGAAGAAAACGGATCCAAATAATGGATTAAAACGCTAACGGAGTTTTAAAGCACGTTTTTCGAGAAAACCTGAAAACGTGACTTTAAGTGGTCAAACGGACCCATAAAAATTATAGTTGATTAAATAACTATAATTAAGTATTAATGGGAGCTTAATAACCATTAAAATTAATTAAACGAGAAAAATCCGAAAAACGGGCCCGGTTAGTGAATAGTGCTAAACCGGGTAAATTAACGAGCGTTTGCTGTAAAAAAATGAAAAACGCTCCCAGCTTGTATTTTGTGTGGGGCCGATTTTAATTAGTACACACACATTTAATTAGCTTGTTAGCTTATTAAGTCACAAGGTGACAAATAAATAAAGTAAAAGGGAATAGTGAAAAGGGGCTTTAAAACCTCTCACCTCCTTTATTTTTTCTTTCACGATTTACCCAGCCTCTGTTTATCTTCTTCTTCCTCCTCTGTAAGCCATCGATGATTTCAAAGGGAGCACACAGCCTCCACCTTGTCCTTCCATTATCTTGCTCATTTCTCCTCCGAATCACACAAAAATAGCACCGTTAGATTCCTCTCGGCAAGGGCAACATTTTCCACCCAACGAAAACTTGAAACCCTCATCTTCATCTTCATGGCCGTGGGTCATTTTGCAGCTTGGAGAGGTGATTTTGGCTCTCCCTTACCTCCTTAATAATCTAAGGTATAAATAAACTCAAGCTCTCCATCCTTCCTAGCTTTTCCTTGCAAAATCAAAATTTTGCCCACGTTGAATTTTTCCTTCATTTCAGTCGGTTCTTCCTTGCCTTCGTGGAGTGTTGGAATTTCATCCATTTGATTCCAAGCTATCCATATGGACACTTGAAGGTAATCTCTAAAAACCCTAAAAAAAAAACTAGCTCTTGAAATACTAGTTTCGTGAGGGGAGTTTGAATTAATTAGCTTGTATTGTGTGGAATGGGGATGTGATTGTAGATAGCAATCTAGACCCCCTTGTGTGTTGTGAAAACAAGAAGAGAAAGAGGGAGCAAAAGAAAGAAGAAGAAGAGAAAGAAAAACTGAAAACAAACAAGGTAAAAAGCTCACCTTGAGTTAGTTTTATTTGACTTGCAAATAGATTTTAGTGTTGTATTAATGACCTTGAGTTGGTGTAGCCAAGATACCATAGGGTTGGTTGTTGAATGAGAATGGTTTAATGTTGTTTGGGTGTGCAAAATAAACCTACAATATAAGCAAGTATATATGTGTGAACAAGGAGGGAATTTAATGTGTTGTTGAAGTAAATGTTGTAGTTGTTGATGCTTCATTAAACAGGGGTGATGAAGTTTTTAAGCATATATGGTGAGGTGAGAATGTATAGGAAGTGGACAAGTGCTGTCAAAATTTCTAGGAGAGTATGGACTTGGGTGTTTTATTAAAGGAAGAAACTAGGTGTGTTTAAGAGGTGTTAAGTGAGTGGTTAATGGTTTGGGAAAACCAAACTAAGAAGAAGAGTGTGTTAGTGCGTGAGGTTGGAAGGTAACAAAGAAAGGATAGGAAATTGCAACAGAAATAAGAATGAGAAAACTGTAACAGAGGGCAAAATTGCAGTGAAATGAGTTATTTGTAACAGGTGGATGTATAAGTAGTTTAGGTTAGTTTTGAATGCCTAAACAATGTCAAAACATGTTATAATATATGTAGGAATATTATGGAAGTGATTGGTGGAAGTTTTTAGAGTTGAAACATAATCAAAACACATATATTTTACAATACTGCAACTTGTCCGGGTTTGCAAACAAGTACACAAACCCGGACATGTCAAAAAACACGGCAGAATGTATTTCAGAATGGATGGTCCGGGTTTGCAAACCAAGACCTAAACCCGGACCACCCCAAAATTCCACCCGAGAGGTTTACACAGGTATGGTCCGGGTTTGTAAACCCACCCCTAAACCCGGACCACACACAAAAGTCACCCGAGAGCACATTCCAGTATTGGTCCGGGTTTGTATCCCCGGACACAAACCCGGACCACCCCAAAAATTGTACAGAAAGTGTTTTCTTGCATTTTAATGATGGGGAATTGAATGGTAATGATAGTATAAGGTAATTATGGCTTGATTAATGATGTTTAAAGGTCATTAAGAGTGTAAACAAGTTTAAGAAGTGAATGAGAAAGTTGTGAGTTTAAGAACACATGAGTAAAACTAAGTTAAACGGGATAACGGGGTAAGTACGGGAGTAGCGTTTAATTATGTACCGTATGAGTTTAGCATTAATAATAATGTTTGAAACATTATCAAAGGATCGTGTGAGAACCGAGCATGGTGAGATGACACGGTAAAGTAAAACCCCGGTGAAAGGTATGATTTTCTATACTCCGCATGCTAACCGAGTTACGTTGATTTGTGTGTTTATGTGCCGGCTTAATCAAGATTAAAGCATGAAAATAATCCACTGTTTGATTATGTATGTTGTATGTTGAATGAGCTAACATACTTGTATGCCGGTGTGGTCTAACATTGTGTATGGACCGACTCATGGTGAGAACGTTACGTTAGGCTAGAGACCCATAGATCGGGTCGATGCTTAAGATAACGAAAACGAGCAAACACACAAACTACTCGTTAAAGTATAACGATAACGCTAACATATGAACTCCCTAGAATGTGAGGAGAAGTACGGGTTGAGTAAATACCCGATAACGGTTAGAAAACTATATTGAAACAATCCACGAAACAAATGAGAGTGGAAAGATAAGTGAACCTCCTTCAACAGGATTTTAGATAGTTTGAGGATGTGAACTAGTGAAGAAGGTAAAAGAGACCTAAGGGATTAGTAGCTCCCTTGAGACATGGTCGACCTCCTATATGAGGATTTTACCCGATATAAGAAAATAACCGAAAGTATGAGTAAGTAAAATGTATGGGTAACTCTTAAAACCTAAGATTAACCGAACTTAAATAATGTTCCCAAAGTCATTAGAAACATCAAGAGTGATGTTTCTAGACTAATATACATAATATTATTATAACTCCGAGAGAGGAGTGTATGGGAATGTAAGTAGTCCGAGAGTAGTCGGGCCTAAGTAAAAGGGATAGGAACTAAGAGAGAGTTCCGTGACTAGTTGAACCTTTCCACCATGCTAGACCCAGAGTGGGGTCGAAACCGGGGAAGTAAGACTATGCTAGAGAGCCATGAGCTTTGGCCTAAGTATGTATTAAGAGTAACAAGCGTGACGTAGGAGACCTGTAGCGTCTCGAGAATCTACAAGAGCTTGAGTATAGTTAACCCAAGAGTGTGGGTGAGATAATGAGTATAAATAACCCAAGAGTGTAGGTGAGATAATGAGTATAAATAACCCAAGAGTGTGGGTGAGATAATGAGAATAAGTAACCCGAGAGTGTGGGTGAGTATAGTACGAGTAGCCCAAGAGAATGGGTGTGTATATGAATAAGTAACCCGAGAGAGCGAGTGAGGTATTGAATAAGTAAACAAGGCATAGTGAGGTATAACCCTCAAGGCCTAAGAGTAAACTGATACACCTAACAACCTTGTTATGTTAGTTAGGAATTGTGTTCCGTGAATGGATGTAGATTCCTTGAGTAATACACATATGTATTGTATTGCTATGATGCATGTTGTTTGACTAAAATGATCTCCATGTATATGAGAAAGTAGTCGGCGTACCCCAGTTAGCGCTCGGGGTATGCGAATTTCATATGCAGCGTTAAGCTGAGCCCCTAGGGGCAACGTTTTTATTTTTCAGGTACACCGAAGATGTTACGTTCGAGAGTAGGACGGGTCGGTGGTTTGCATGGGTAGTTAGATTTAATTACTTATGTATTGAAAGAGGTGTAAGACCGAATATGTTGTCGGCATCCATATATGTAGACTCGGTATAGTAAAGAAATGATTTGGGTATTGTATTTGTATTGTGTACTTGGTTGTTCCAGTTCATCAGACCGTTACGGTATGTAAGAAAGGCCTGGTTAGCCATATGGGTGGCTAACGGCGTTGTTTCACCCCTCGTTGTAATTAGAGTTCCGCTGCGTGAGTAAGAGCATTTAGTGACAGTTTTAGAGGTAATGACGTGTTTAACGGTTGGGGTGTTACAAAAATGGTATCAGAGCGAAGTATCGCTCTGATGACTGGAAATACCGAGCTTAGGAGATACCGAGTTAGGAACTAGAGACTTAGGGCTATGGGTTGAGTCGTAGCGTGAGAGATGCGCTAGTTAGGAACTTCCAGTATGATCTGGATACCTACAATACCAGACCCGCCCTCCACAAACCCCATATTTAAAAGCTTGGGAAGGAACGCCAGAGAGATGGGGAAACCGATCTGGCACTTAATTATTATTTCGATATGAACCAGAATCTGTCATGTGGTAGATCCCGAGAACCGGAGATCCCAGAGACGGATCCCACTGGAACGACAATAACCGCACAATGGCGGGAGATCGAGAAATCCTAATCCAAGGAGACCAAAATCTGTGGCAGCCTGGGGCGACATGCTTAACAGTTGCGAGAACCCAGCTAGTCCAGCAGCAGTAAGAAGGATGCACCAATCGTGCGACAAGACGGACTCATAAGAACTAACGAGAACCGGGACACATGTCTACGGACCGCCATAGTTAAATAATACCACTAACGGCTAGTTGAGAGTAGGTGCTCCCACCCTGCCACACCCGAAGAAGTTGAAATACTTAACTGATATAGCTTAGAAAGCTACGAGCAAACTTCGGGATATACCTGAATAGGACTACAGTAGTAGTGCCTAAATGACTTAAACCTCGGTAACCACAGTGAAGACGTGGGAGCGAGCAACGAGGTAGATCACGGAACTAAATAAATAAGGAACTCCAACAGTGGAGAAGCACCTAAATGACTGACAGTCATGTCAAGATGAATGAGAAGCAACTCTAAGGAGTAGTTATCCAACTAAAGGATCAAAGGAAAAGCCGATAAGGCTACCAAATACAATGTGAACGATGCCGTGACCGGCATGAGTTAGCCTAAAGACCGCCTGTACCACGCACTTGCCACGGCAAGTGCAGTAAAACGGGAACTATTAAGAAGAGCTTTGACAAGCGACCAGTACTTGGCAAGTACCAAAATGGCGAGAGAAGCCAATATGGCAAGACAACCCTAAGAATTCTGAAACGAAACCTTGGAAAGGCCTGACAGCCTGACCACTTTATTCAGGAGCATACCGGTCGGCGAGAGGCTAGACCTGGTAAGAAGTAACCGGCATTGAAATGCTGTGAAGATTTTACTTTCAAGACCCAAATTTTTCTTTCGAAATGCCAAATTTTCCAAAAACCCTAAATTTTAAAACCAATCCTAAGAACCATGGTAAGTTATCATTGAATGATATAAGAGGAGTTGGCAACAGAATACTTCACCTAGGCGTGTGACCGACACTACAAGTGTACACAAACGAGACATGGAACGACCGCACTCCGAAGGAGCTTGCGGGCCTGACAGACCAGTTATGAGTTAGTCGGGTAAGTGGTAACGTATCAAAAAGATACTCCATGTATGTATACAAGTAGAGTACGGAACACGGGAAGTAGCCCACTCCATACTACGGACAAAGAGCCGACTCAAACCAAGACAGTTGAACACCTCGAATGATCGAAAAACACAAAAAAGCTTACGAAGCTAAGGAATCTAGAAACCAGTAAGGTAACGGACCTAAGGACATAGCGTGGATAAGTGCGAGAAGCACAGAGTATTTAGTATATACATTGGATAAGTCTCAGAAATCAAGGAGGAAATACCTAATAACTGGAATGAATACCAGTGTAAGCAATAAGATGAATGCCTTAAATGATCATATCGATGTTTGATAAACGGGATAGAATTCCCACAGTACATCTCACTAAGAGAATAACGACCTAACTAAGTAGATAAAGGAAAAGTACTAATAATCTACCCAATAACGGGAGACATTACTACCCTAAGCGGGATAGTTCGAACTATATATAATCGCAATGCGGGTGAGGAACTGAACATACCCATGAGTTCAAGCCAGATGTAATGGCATGACTCAGTAACACCCAGGAGCATTCCGTGAAGGGTACCAGAATCAACAGTTGTTGAACGAAACATCGTGTTGAGAACATCAGTGTAAACTGAACACTCGGGTAGAACCCGAAGGGATCCCACGTGACACGGGATACCCTAGATTGCCAGAAGGCATGAATTAATATCAAGATACTTTAGGGGCATAGACATATATTAAAATACAAAAGGGCCTTCCATGTACGGAAGTGTGATGAGACAACCATATCAAAGAGCCCAGAAATACCTCCTAACCATTTAATGGCATACGGAGAAGAAGAAACCTATATAAACAGCCCGTATGGAGCATGACTCGAGGCAAGGTGGCTTGCAAGCCGATAGAACCAACTACAATTCGTAGATCCAAACGTTGTAAAACATATGCATAAAGGCATAAGAGTTATTGTGGATCATGAACCACCACCTTAGAGTGGGGACACCACTTGTTATTGTGGAGCCTATGGAGCAGTAATTGTGTGAATCTTCCAGAGAAAGGCTACCACCCATGAATGTAATGTGAAACCGCTAGAGCGGTGCAATGAAACTTGAGCATGTGTTAATTGCCAAGGAGTAAGTCGAACAGAGATAGGGCATAGAAAGGCGTTGATAGCAGTGGAAGGAAACCGAGAGAGTAATCGGATCAGTAGTAAACACTGTATGTGTGCAGTATGAATTGTAGAGTAAACGATGCATAAGCGTAAAGAGTTTAGAGTAATATTTTATTGAGCCAAGTGAATGGCAAGCCATAGTATAAATGGCGGGAGTATATGAGCGGAAGCTAAAGTAGTAGCTGAAGCCTTATAAGCGAATATTGTTAATGAATAAGAGCATGGTACGCAGTGAGCGACATTGTGAGAGTGTAATCAGATAATAAATGAAGCTGATGAGAAAAGATAGCAAAGGAGATGTATTCATTCCTATCTCATAAGAGATTTACTGCCAAGAGTTTACGCTTCTGCACTCTGTATGACTGAGTGTTTTGGTATTGCACTCGGCAGTAATGATCGAGTGGGAGAGTCAGGAATTGAGAGATGTCAACGAAGCTTGTTGAGTGAGAATCTAGAGAGATAACCGTGCGGCCTGTTGGCCAAAGATGCACGAGGAACGTGAGCAGTAACCCACAGGGCCCAGGATCGATGGATGGTAAATGCAGAGTAGTATGAATGAAGAACTCTGGTACAGAACCAAGAAACAAACATAATCCAGGAGCCACTATTAAACGAGGAAGCACTACATGCTAAGTAGTAGCTTGACCTCAACCGACAACAAGTCGGGAAAAGTAAGTTAATAATCACGAAGGTATATATTGTTATACGAAATAGATTTCCACTGGAGAGAAAATCTATAACTCATCGAATTCGCATACGGTAAGAGATACCTAGCGACGATTGAGAACCTTTATTCCCAAGACACAAAGGGATAAAAGGGAGTGGATTAATACTATGAGATTACCAAAGGGCAAATTAAGCTCTAGTTATCAGGTCACACAACAGAAGCTTGTGGACCGTAATTCAAAGGTTAAGTATACCTAGCAATTATGAGTAATTGGCTAATTATAAACTCCTTGAAGCCTTAGAGGCTAGAACCGAACTCGGTTATGAGTTAATTAACCGCATTGAAGTTTAAACACTCCATGATACTCGAATTAGTGAACCAATGTTCAGTAATAACATATGGTCTGTTACACGGGCGTAACCCCTTTTAAGGGGGATAGGGCGAGAAACCGCTTAGAGTATGTTTTACGTTTAGTGCGTAAACTACTATGTGCATAGCACAAAAGAAATTGTTTTGATGATTGGAACTTATGTTACAAAACATATGTACCCATTCATTGTGCGATTATGATTAATGTGCATGAGAGATGCAGGTAACGAGTATATAATATTTATGAAAAAAGGAGTAGAGAGACTCCTGGGGAATGAGAATCCCAATAGTATATGTCTAGTGAGATTAGACATGAGTTATGATGAGTAAGAATCGGTATAAAACCGATGTGGAACCTTGTAGGGAGTGAGTTCCCTAGGTGATTTTATTTGAGAATGATTGATGGAGTGAGTTCCATCCTTGGAGTTGTATGTTGTGTGTTTTAAATTGAGTAACAATTTGAGGAAAAGAGGCCATAAGTATGGAATACCTAGGTAAAGTAGTGAAGCAATGAGAATGACAAATGACCTAAGTACTAGGAACTAGAGATTAATTGAAACGAATTGTTTCGTGAATATGACTAGAAAGAGTAAAAGATATAAAACGAAAATGTTTGACTATCTGATTGTTTGAAACTGACGTGGGAGGTGGAACTTGATCTGCTAGCGATCAGGGGAAACCGAACACAAAATTGGGGTGGAAGGATAGTTCAACACTGATGCTGATCACATCAGGGTTGGATGATTCTTAAAGCTCCCTATAAGTGGCCACAAGTAATCACGCTAAGAAAAGATGGCAGCTACCATAAATTTGATTTGGAGTTGTGTGATGTTTTAAAAATAATTTCCAAACAGAATTTGAAAAGGAATGTCTTCAAGTATGAAGATGGAAACGAAAACTGGTTTTGAAACCGCTATCACCCGCCGATGGCTGAGCCTTAAGTCTGATGACCGGTAGAACGGTGGGCGGTATTAGTTTTGAAAACCATTGCACCGTACGTGCGGCGGTCCTAAGTGACCGGTTGGGGCGGTGACAGTGTGTGATTTTTCCAAAGGCAGCGGGACGGGGAGATTACCCTGAGACGATCCTGTGTTGAGTGAGTCAACCAGAGTGCCTGAGGATATTTATACGTGAAACATTTTGATCGGAACCGAAGGGACCGTGGGCCAGAGAGAGTAAGTGCCCATTTGTCATGAAACGGCCGTGGACCAGAGAGCGTAAGTGTCCAACATGACCGGTACCTGAGGATCAGTAGTATATTACTCAATATGGATTCGGAATGTTGTGCCTTCTGTCTTCGGACCGATTCCATGGAGAGGGTAAAAGAGTATTTTTGATTGTTATACATGCTGTGATATATGTGTGGTATGTGTAGTGTGAAATGAGTTGGACTTGTGGAGTCTGTAGGGTTATACATGTATTATAACCTCGGCATAGAATGCCATGAGACCAACGATATAAGATTCACCAACTTTGAGGACAAAGTTCCTAAGGGGGGTAGATTTTATACCCGGATCTAAAAGTGGTGATTTAATTACTCTAATATGATTATTAAGGGCCTAAATGTGCCTAGAGAGTATTGGTAAAAAGAATAAAACCAAAAGAGAAGAGAAAATGCGTTAAACGCGAAAAACGCTAAAATGCGCATTAAATTTAAATAAGAGATATATGATCTCGTAAGGGTCCGAGATGGATTCCTAAGGCTTAGTTAGGCCTAATTAGTATACGGGAATGATTCCCGAAGAAAACGGATCCAAATAGGATATTAAAACACTAACGGAGTTTTTAAAGCACGTTTTTCGAGGAAAACCCGAAAACGTGACTTTAAGTGGTCAAACGGACCCGTAAAATTATAGTTGATTAAATAACTATAATTAAGTATTAATGGAGCTTAATAACCATTAAAATTAATTAAACGAGAAAAATCCGAAAAACGGGCCCGGTTAGTGAATAATAAATAATAAAGTCACGTTTTCACACACACATTTAATTAGCTTGTTAGCTTATTAAGTCAAAGGTGACAAAAAATAAAGTAAAAGGGAATAGTGAAAAAGGGGCTTTTAAAACCTCTCACCTCCTTTATTTTTGTTCACGATTACCTAGCCTCGTTTATCTTTTATTCCTCCTTGTAAGCCATCAACGATTTAAAGGGAGCACACAACCTACACCTGTCCTTCCATATCTTGCTATTTCTCCCCCGAATCACACAAAAATAGCACCGTTAGATTCCTCTCGGCAAGGGCAAACATTTTCACCCAACGAAAACTTGAAACCCTATCTCATCCTTCATGGCGTGGGTCATTTGCAGCTTGGAGAGGTGATTTTGGCTCTCCCTCATATCCTTAAAAATCTAAGGTAAATAAACTCAAGCTCTCATCCTTCCTAGCTTTTCCTTGCAAAATCAAAATTTTCCCACGTTGAATTTTTCCTCATTTCAGTAGGTTCTTCCTTGCCTTCAGGAGTGTTGGAATTCATCCATTTGATTGCCAGCTATCCATATGGACACTTGAAGGTAATCTCTAAGTTAAACCCTAAAAAAAAAATAGCTCTTGAAATACTAGTTTCGTGAGGGGAGTTTGAAATTAATTAGTTGTATTGTGTGGAATGGGGAGTGATTGTAGATAGCAATCTAGACCCCCTGTGTTGTTGTGAAAACAAGAAGAGAAGAGAGCGAAGAAAGAAAAAGAAGAAGAAGAGAAGAAAAACTGAAAACAAACAAGGTAAATAAGCCACCTTGAGTTAGTTTATTTGACTTGCAAATAGATTTTAGTGTTGTATTAATGACCTTGAGTTGTTGTAGCCAAGATACCATAGGGTTGGTGTTGAATGAGAATGGTTTAATGTTGTTTGGGTGTGCAAAATAAACTAGAATATAAGCAAGTATATAGCGTGAACAAGGTGGGAATTTAATGTGTGTTGAAGAAAATGTGTTGTAGTTGTTGAGCTTTCATTAAACAGGGGGATGAAGTGTTGGTAAGCAATATGGTGAGGAGGTGAGAATGTATAGGAAGTGGCAAGTGCTGTCAAAATTTGTCTAGGAGAGTATGGATGGGTGTTTATAAAGGAAAAACTAGGGTGTTTTAAGAGGTGTTAAGTGAGTGGTTAATGGTTTGGAAACCAAATAAGAAGAAGAGGTTGGTAGGTGTGAGGTTGATAATGGTAACAAAGAAAGGATAGGAATGCAACAGAAATAAGAATGAGAAACGGTAACAGAGGCAAATTGCGTGAATGAAATGAGTTATTTGTAAAGGTGGATGTTAAGTCAGTTTAGGTTAGTTTTGAATGCCTAAACAATGTCAAAACATGTTATAATATATGTAGGAATATGATGAAGAGATGGTGGAAGTTTAGAGTTGAAAATAATCAAAACACATATATTTTACAATACTTGCACACTGTCGGTGTTTGCAAACAAGTACACAAACCGGACATGTCAAAAAACACGGCAGAATGTATTTCAGAATGGATGGTCCGGGTTTGCAAACCAAGACCTAAACCCGGACCACCCCAAAATTCCACCCGAGAGGTTTACACAGGTATGGTCCGGGTTTGTAAACCCACCCCTAAACCCGGACCACACACAAAAGTCACCCGAGAGCACATTCCAGTATTGGTCCGGGTTTGTATCCCCGGACCACCCCAAAAATTGTACAGAAAGTGTTTTCCTTGCATTTTAATGATGGGAAATTGAATGGTAATGATAGTATAAGGTAATTATGGCTTGATTAATGATGTTTAAAGGTCATTAAGAGTGTAAACAAGTTTAAGAAGCGAATGAGAAAGTTGTGAGTTTAAGAACACATGAGTAAAACTAAGTTAAACGGGATAACGGGGTAAGTACGGGAGTAGCGTTTAATTATGTACCGTATGAGTTTAGCATTAATAATAATGTTTGAAACATTATCAGAGGATCGTGTGAGAACCGAGCATGGTGAGATGACACGGTAAAGTAAAACCCCGGTGAAAGGTATGATTTTCTCATACTCCGCGTGCTAACCGAGTTACGCTGATTTGTGTGTTTATGTGCCGGCTTAATCAAGATTCAAGCATGAAAATAATCCATTGTTTGATTATGTATGCCTTGTTGTATGTTGAATGAGCTAACATACTTGTATGCCGGTGTGGTCTAACATTGTGTATGGACCGACTCATGGTGAGTAACGTTAGGCTAGAGACCCATAGATCAGGTCGATGCTTAAGATAACGAAAACGTGCAAGCACACAAACTACTCGTTAAAGTATAACGATAACGCTAACATATGAACTCCCTAGAATGTGAGGAGAAGTACGGGTTGAGTAAATACCCAATAACGGTTAGAAAACTATATTGAAACAATCCACGAAACAAATGAGAGTGGAAAGATAAGTGAACCTCCTTCAAGAGGATTTTAGATAGTTTGAGGATGTGAACTAGTGAAGAAGGTAAAAGAGACCTAAGGGATTAGTAGCTCCCTTGAGACATGGTCGACCTCCTATATGAGGATTTTACCCGATATAAGAAAATAACCGAAAGTATGAGTAAGTAAAATGTATGGGTAACTCTTAAAACCTAAGATTAACCGAACTTAAATAATGTTCCCAAAGTCATTAGAAACATCAAGAGTGATGTTTCTAGACTAATATACATAATATTATTATAACTCCGAGAGAGGAGTGTATGGGAATGTAAGTAGTCCGAGAGTAGTCGGGCCTAAGTAAAAGGGATAGGAACTAAGAGAGAGTTCCGTGAGCTAGTTGAACCTTTCCACCATGCTAGACCCAGAGTGGGTCGAAACCGGGGAAGTAAGACTATGCTAGAGAGCCATGAGCTTTGGCCTAAGTATGTATTAAGAGTAACAAGCGTGACGTAGGAGACCTGTAGCGTCTCGAGAATCTACAAGAGCTTGAGTATAGTTAACCCAAGAGTGTGGGTGAGATAATGAGTATAAATAACCCAAGAGTGTGGGTGAGATAATGAGTATAAATAACCCAAGAGTGTGGGTGAGATAATGAGAATAAGTAACCCGAGAGTGTGGGTGAGTATAGTACGAGTAGCCCAAGAGAATGGGTGTGTATATGAATAAGTAACCCGAGAGAGCGAGTGAGGTATTGAATAAGTAAACAAGGCATAGTGAGGTATAACCCTCAAGGCCTAAGAGTAAACTGATACACCTAACAACCTTGTTATGTTAGTTAGGAATTGTGTTCCGTGAATGGATGTAGATTCCTTGAGTAATACACATATGTATTGTATTGCTATGATGCATGTTGTTTGACTAAAATGAACTCCATATATATCCTACGAAAGTAGTCGGCGTACCCCGGTTAGCACTCGGGGTATGCGAATTTCATATGCAGCGTTAAGCTGAGCCCCTAGGGGCAACGTTTTTATTTTTCAGGTACACCGAAGATGTTACCATTCGAGAGTAGGACGGGGTCGGTGGTTTGCATGGGTAGTTAGATTTAATTACTTATGTATTGAAAGAGTGTAAGACCGAATATGTTGTCGGCATCCATATATTGTAGACTCGGTATAGTAAGGAAATGATTTGGGTATTGTATTTGTATTGTGTACTTGGTTGTTCCAGTTCATCAGACCGTTACGGTATGTAAGAAAGGCCTGGTTAGCCATATGGGTGGCTAACGGCGTTGTTTCACCCCTCGTTGTAATTAGAGTTCCGCTGCGTGAGTAAGAGTATTTAGTGACAGTTTTAGAGGTAATGACGTGTTTAACGGTTGGGGTGTTACAAAATCAGTGGCCTATCTACATGTACCATTACCGTAAAACAAGGAAAAGAAGATAATTTAGCTTAGAAAAATCAAAAGAAAACACTTACCTAACTTAGCTCTTGTCCTCTTGTGTTAATTGACAATCAATCTCCATTCTCTTCATTATCTCTTGCCAATCTAGCCGAAAGGGAGCTTCTAATTAGAAGGCTTTTGTAGTCAATTTGAAGACAAATAAAACAAAAGCAAGACAAATAAAATGCCTTGGTATATAACAATTATTCCCATTTGATTTTCTCTTTTGCCTATCTTCTAATACCTTATGTGAGGCATTCTTTCATTTACCCACTCCATGGCCGATTGAGTAAGGCTCTCCTCTCCTCTCTTTTCTTCTTCCTTTGTTAGTTAATTCCTTAGAGCTTCCAAGCTCCATTAATGGTGTTTTAAGTTCTAACATCATTTTATGTAAATTCCTAGTTAAATCTACTAAGTCTTGAAGCAGAAATCATCCTAGCAACTCTTGCTATTTTCGCCAAGCTTAAGTATTCCAAGGAGGTTCCTAGATTCAACAACAACACAAGGAACAACAAGATCAAGTTAAGGTATTTTCATGTTGAAAATCCTAGCAAAATACCTAAGGTTATTACCAAAAATTTATGAACTTCTAAACCTATATTCTCTTCATTATTTCATGAAGGAAATTTAGATCTACAACCATCTCAAGGTCTACCGAAAATTCCTTGAAAAATTCCTAAGGTAAACTCTTGTAAAACTACTCCAATTATTTATAAATCCTTGTTAGAAGTCTAACAAATGGATCTCCTAAATATATTCAAGGAGGCCGAATTCTCTTCATCAAAATAGCATTTGGAGAGCTTGGAATTCAAGGAGAAATCAAGTACAAGAACTGTCTTGATTTAAGGAGTAAGTTTATATAATTAAGGTTTATTAAGTTTAAGCTTGATTTAACCTTCAAACTTTGGTATAAAAATAATGTATAAAGCCTAGATAAATTAGGGCCAAAAATCATAGGTTATAATACCAAGAAAATAGTTTATAACATATAAGGTAAGATTATTACCTTAAGGTATAAATATGTGTCACAAAAATTAATTAAGACGCATATATATATATATATAAACCGAATTGTCTAAGAATTAAATGTTCTATTTTGAGTTTATAATCATTCTAAGTCATTATCATAATTTTTAGAAGTGTTATATGGCTTATATACATTTATATGTATTTATTATAAGGTTTAAATCAAGTTTTAAAACCATATGGTAAAAGTTTATTAAAACCGAGAACAATATGTGTTATTTGGTGATTTTTGAAATATATATAAGTGTATTAACTTATATTATAAATTTTGGGAACATCAAAAATAGCTACAAGTATTTAAATGGCTAGTTTAATAAGTTATGTGGCTAAAATGTAAATTTTGAAAAGTTTAGTGTACAATAATAAAAAACCGAGAGCTTAAGGGTCTGTTTGGTTTATTTATGTTATAATATAAGGTAGGAAGTTATATTATGAATTTTGGTGAAATTAAATAAAGTGTTTAAGTGTTAAAATAACATTTTATTAAGTTTTGGGGCTATTTTGTAATTATTGGAAACTATAGTGTATGGCCGAGAATTACATATGTTTTCTGGGTATATTAAAGTATTAATTATGAAATTAAGTCTTGGTCAAAGTGTTGACCAAAAACTTTAGATTAAAATGAATTATGACATAAATATTAAGTTTATAAAAGTTTAAGGGTGAATATGTAATTTATAGAAATTACTATGTAAAACCGAATTGGACAAGGGGTGAAATGTAATTTATAAAAGTATGTGGGCCATTTCGGTTTTTAAAGAAAATTAAATATTAAAACTATAGTTTATAAGTTAATATGTAACTTATATAAAGTTTTGAGGTTAAATTGTGAATATAAGAGAATTACATGTTAAGACCGAAAATAAATGTGGTCATTTGGTAATTTATAAAAACTAATATATTAGTTTTTGCAATTTCCAAAAGTTAAGGTGGATAATTAATGAATTGTAAAAGTTATAAGGTTATTTGGCAATTATAAAAGTATAAGGGTTGTCTCGGTAATTAAGGAGATTAAATACTAAGACTATGGTTTATAAGTTAATATTTAACTTATATAAAAGTTTTGGGGTTAAAATGTAACTATGGGAAGTATATATAGAAACCGAAAATTTAAGGGATTATTTGGTAATTTATGAAAGCTACTGTGTCCAACTTATAATTACAGAAATTAATAAGGTTGGTTTTATAATTTAATAAAGAAAGGAATTAAAACTAGGAGATATAATGTATTATGGAATATTATGGAGTTTAATATATAGTTTATAAAATAAATGTGATTATAATAAAAATAACCAAAGGATATAGATATACGGAATAAGTGAAAATAATTATGGATATATGATTAATGGAATTAAGATATACAACACAATGGAAATTCAATATCACATGTGGATACTACATAAAATAATGAATTAATGAACTATCTAGAACCACTGTTAAATAACAGGGGGAAATAAAGGACATACAGTGTAACACCCCTACCGTTAATACTGTCATTACCGTCCAATCTCCTCGTACTTCCAGATTCACGCAGCGGTACATACTTACATACGGCGGGTGATACAATGCCGTTAGTCACCCACGTGACTAACAGAGCTACTACTACTACATACAGCATCGGTCTGATGGACTGGAATCCCGAGTACTATACATTCACATTACATACTCCCTTTACCAACTAAATACTATATTGCTCCATTAAGCACTTTGCTCCTTTACAATACCATTCATTACAATATACATAACCGAGTTTACTAAGTTCCTTATACAAATACAATACCTCTTTCAGTTCCATTCATACTCATTAAGAGTATACATCTACCCATTCCTCGCATCTACTTACAATGCACAAGGTGTACCCACTTGGTACACCACTACTTTGAGGCTACAAGTTCGATAATATTCTCTACAATCTACCCTGTCACCGGTCTCTTACTGTGACCATGTCTTCTTCGGGTACCTGCACACTAAAAATGTTCCCCCTAGGGGGTCAGCTTTCGCTGCATATGATAACCGCATACCCCGCGTACTAGTGAGGGTACGCCGACCACTTGGTCGAATACATGCGATTGATTCATTCAACAACCTAATACATACATGCTTCTTATACACGCTACTGTAATACTTACGCAAGGAAACACGTATATACTCCAACACATACAAAGAGATGATGCAAGTCCAACAATACTTACTCTTCTTCAGAAAACACACATTCACGATACATGCACAATACATACTCACTACATACTCAATCCATACACAATACATATGCAATGCCCATACTTGTTAGCTTCATTTGTCCACCGGGTTAATCGGGTGGAGATTACTCTTTTACTCGTTACACAATACTTACGCAACATACTCATACTTTACTTACTTACTTATCAAGTCAAGTCGTCGGGACCTCCGGTCGGGGCCTCTGTTCCCAAACCGGGATTTACTGGTTCACCAACCAGGATGCTACCCATTTAAGGGGTTGGGCCGTGGACCAGTTTAAGAACCAGGAATCGGATCCAACCTCTTGTGTCTCCTCATCCTCACACGTGGCCGAAGCTATATCGACTTCTACTCATTCCAATTTACTTATTACTTACGTTAGAGTTAGGTAGTTAGGAATTAGTAGAAGTCACACATCCAAGCCACAATAATACAGTACACTGCTCATATATAATCCATACGAATTACAGTACAATTCACAAGTACACTACAAGTTACAATTAACTTCATCTTCATCCATATATTTCATGAATTATACAAACTAGTGTTCAAGACAATAAATATCAAGAACACATAAATCAAGCACGGTAAGTGCAATATAGTCCGTTCATGCATTTATCTTATTAGGTGATCAAATAAGCACACAATCGGGTAACCTTAGGATACAGGGCATGAAGAAATCATACCTTTTTCTGAAATTTACTTTAGGGTGTCTCCTTGTTCCTTAGTCCTACTTGTTCCTCGAGTCCTAGTCTCGAACCAATGACTACATGCCAACTACATGTTCAATCAATACTAAGTATCAATACATACATAATTACTATTCGTACTTCCCCGTATAACCCGTTATTTCGGTTTAACTAATGTTCATATACTTACAACTTTCTTAATTACTTCACAACTGTTTATACCTTTAATGACCCTTAAACATCATTAATCAAGTACTAATTATCTTATACTAATACTAGCATTCATTACCTTTCCGTAAACCCATTTAATAAGCTTAGAATTGAATTTTGGTGGCGGTCCGGGACCTTGTCCGCATCCTTAGTCCCGGACCAACCTTGGTCATAAGTCTCGAATGGTTTTTACAAGTGGTCCGGTCTTAGACATAAGGTAAGTCCCGGACCAGTCACATTGCAAACTCTCGAATGAATTTTTATTATGGTCCAGGTCCTTGTACCCTAGTCAAGTCCCGGACCTGCTGTTTAGTGAACTTTCGAACCGTTTTTATGGGGTGGTCCGGGTCCTTGTATGGGACCTAAGTCCCGGACCACCCAAGGTTGCAACTCTCGGTGTGTTTTAATATGCTGGTCCGGGACTTAGTCCTGGACTTAAGTCCCAGACCCGCTAAACTGTCTACCGATTTTAAGTTTTCAAAATCTGTTACAATCCAAACTTTACCTAATTAATTCCCCATTGTTCCTACACTTAATCCCACATATTCAAGCATCTAATTAAGCTCCTAAACATCCTCAAATCCTTTGCTAACTTGTTACTCCTTTCCATACCCATTCGCACATATACTTTCTACAATTCCATTCCAGCACTTACATTACTTCTCCTAGTTGTGTTTGCTACAGATTTTGGCTCCTACATCCTCCATACATATTCTCATCTCCTAATGCCATTTCCAAAGCCTACAATGCATTACCTTACCTATTCAAGTTCAACACTCTTTTTACTAGGTCATGCACATAAGTTCTCCTAGTTTCTCCAACACATTTCAACAACTCTTGCTACAGATTTTTACCTTCTCACTTCTCATACTACATCTACCATTCCATAGTTACCAACATCTCTACTAACTCCAATACACACCTTGGTTCTCCCATTCACCAAGTCACTCTTAAATACATAATTCCTACCGAAATTTTGCCATAGTTCACCTACTTTTCTTACTTCTCCACATATACACTTTTCATCAAATTCATTCCTAATCTAGCCACACCCATACAAGGGTCCTACCAGCAACCAATACAATACCAATTCATCATACTCCTCAATCCACAATACTAATACACATATACAATACACTTGGCTCTAAGGCCTATAATTCACATACTAGTTCACAAATACCCAAAATTCCAATACTACAATACCAATACAATATTTTGGGTTCCTTAAATTGGTTTACCCATTCCCATTACTCTAATGCATTAAATTTACCATTCAAGAAAGAGCTCTTACCTTAAGCTGTTATTTCCACTTTTCTTTTCCACTTCTTCACTTCCTCTCTTTCTTGCACAAATCGGTTATGTGGGGAATGAGTTGCAAAACTCCATTCCCATCACCCAAAGCACACAAACCAAGTATAATTAATATACTAACCCTTAAATTAATGCTAGTTCATTGAAATGTTTAAAGCAAGATTCCTAGGGTTTACCTTTGGAGTGTTTTAGGAGGGTTTTAGCCCTTGGTTCAAGAAGGAGAATCCACCACCATTGCAAGGTGAAATTGATGCTCAAAATAGAGAGAGAAACAAGGCATTACAAAGGGTAAAAATCGGTTATGAAAGGAGATGGTGAAAACTGAGTTTTTCATGTAGATTTTTACCTCAATGGAGAGAGGGGACTCCAAGCTACACATTGATGCCACTTTCTTCACCAATGGGTATACCCACGAAAATGAACTTCCTCATTTTTGGATTTTGAAAAGAGAGAAATGTAGAGGATGATGAGGGGATTACAAATATGTAATTATTTTACATTTGGAGCTCAAATGAATGTGGAGCATGGAGGAGAAAGTGAGAAGCCATTGAAGCTTCTCTTTGGAGCTTAAAATCGCCCAAACCAGAAGAGAGAGGAGGGAGAGATCGGCTGGGTGAGGAGGAGGATAGGAGAGATTAGGGAAATGAGTGAGTGAGGAGAGAGAGTCCCCCTTTTTACTTTTGTACTTTTACTTTTTGACTCTATATTAATTTAGCTAGTTTTGTGTGTGAGAGAGAGGGCTATTTAACTTAATAAAACCGCCCCCTACAGTATACTAGTTGTGAAATACCCCTAACCTTTAAAACTTAATTAAATGATCTATTAATGATCTAAGATGATTAATAAACATCTAATTACTATTGGGGAACAATCTAAAAGATCTCAACAAGGCAAAACACGCCTTAAGATCGGTAAAGCCAAAAATGTGCTTTAAGACACCATAAAGGTTGTATGACCCCAAATAGGATCCAAAGTGGATTCCTAAGTATTATAATGAAGCAAGGAACACAATAAAACCATTATCAAGGAGAACTAAGCTCAGGAACACCCTGTGACACAAAAATGTGCGCTAAAAACACCTTAAAGCACGTTTTTGTGAGATTGCCTTTTAAATTGATTTTTAATGGGCTTAAAGATTATAATTACCCTTAAATATGATATTTTATCATATTCTATCATATTAGAATTTAATTCCAGAAATTTACAATTTTACAAATTTAATATTAAATATTAATAAAACCCTAAAGTGGGGCCCGCATGAGTCAAAATTGACCAAGTATGGTCAATGGTCAAATAATGACCCATTTGACCTCAAGGAAATCGGCTGGAAATAAGAGAGGAGACAGCTTACAATCATTATGGGACAAATTGCTACCTAATATTCAATTTGCAGTAGTAAAACCTACTTTTTTCAATTATTCAAGCCTTTCCACTCTCTTCTCTTGGTCTTGTCCGATTCCCTTCTGCCCAGCCGAGTTCCTCTCCTTCCTTGAAGCTCTAAAGTCTGGTTCTTGAGCATGGAAGGCAAATCTAGCTCCTAAGCTATTAAGGTAAGTGTTTTAAGGTCATTTTTAGCCCTTTTTCTTCATCTCTTCACTACTACACCTAGATTTCGTGGCTTATCAATTCCTATGGCTTTTCTCAGTTTTAAAGGTTAGAACAAGAGCTAAACTCGGTTGAGACAAGTAGAGGACCAAGGTTGCTCAAAATTGCATTTTAAGGTAAAAACATACCTTAAGCCTCTCCACTCTACATCCGGTTTTCTTCCTTCAATTTTATGAGTTTATACACTCATAATCTTTATATTTACATGTTCATTCAGTTGGTTAGCCATTTGGAGCAAGGGTGACCGAGATCCAAAGGAAATACCCTCTTTTAAGGCATTTTTCCAAGGTAAAACCTAATAACAAGGTAGCTTGTTGTGATCTAACTATTTCCTATGTCAATATGGTGGATCTAACACCTTGTGGGTGTGTTTGGTTCAGGTCGAAACCACCTAGAACTTCCCTTGCATTTTTAAGGTGATTTTTGCCTTAAATCTTACATTAATTATTCCTTATGGTTAAGCTCAAGCTTGGAGTGTAACCATATCTTGTTTTTGTGTATTAAACATGTCTAAATCATGTGGTGAATTTTCCTACAAGAGGCCGAGTGCATACAAGGAATAACCAAGGTATAAACACCTTAACTTATGATTTTTATAATTTTTAAGCATATATATATATAATGGCCGAGAGTGAAATTACATATATCGGTCATATTGACCTAAAAATGGAAAAAAAATGGCTAAGATAAATTAAGCTAGTCATTTAAGAGATTTAATTAACATAATGGTCAAATTATGACATTATGTGGAAAATAATTAAACCAAAGTGAGGCCGAGAATATATGCTATATTTTGAGACATTTATTGTGTAATTTATTTTGCAAATTCAAGGTTGTAATAAGGCCATGTCATTAGGCCATTTTAATTTAAGTTTATAAGCTTATTTAGTTTTTTATGCTTATAATTAAAATTGGGGCCAATTCATAATTACTAGGAAATTAGAAAGCCTGGGCTTAATTTAGAGCAATTTAGGGTTTTTAAATGAATTTAATAAAATTATAACATTTTATAAAGTTTTGGGTCAAAATTGTAAAAATAGAAAAGTATAGGTTATTATTAGTGATTACCGAAAAATTGGTTCCCATTTGGTATTAGAAGTCAAAAGTTGACTATATAGGAGACTTTGACCAAGTTTGGAAAATTTAAGAAATTAAAATACTACCTTATATTAAGATAAGTATTAATTGTAAAAGATTTAAAAGAGATGGGGCTATAATGTAATTTCCGAAAACTTGGGGTACTAAATGGAGTTTAGTACAAACCTTAGGTTATTAGGAAATTTTTAGAAATTTATTTGGTTAAATTTGGAGTTTATATGAGTTATATAAGTATAATATAAGATACTTTATAAATGTTACAAATGGGTAACAAAGGGGTGAAAACCGAGATTTAAAGGAGTATAAGGTTAGGAATAATATTTTAACCTTTTGGTATAGTTTGGTAATTTTGAAATGATGTATAAGGTTTTAGAAAGATTATGTATATATATGGTTTAAGGGAATTAGAAACTATGTATTATAAATTGGGATGGAATTGTGATTTAAGAATTTTTAGTGGTGTATAATGGAAACCGAAAATATAAGGGGCTATTTGGTATTTTATAAACAAAATATAACTATAGGTTATAATTGTTTTAAATGACTTAAATGTCATAAGATAGGTTATATATAACAATAATATACATTATGTAAATGTGTGGTGGATTTTGTAAATACTTAAGAAAGATAGGTGCTGTTCGGAAATATTAATATTTTTGGATGAAATTTATAATATGGTTTTCAATGTTATAAGAGTTATAACATTTATAATATAAGAAGTATTCATTAAAAAGAATGGATTATATTATAAGACTTACCATGTAATGAATAGTTCCATAATACATGTATATAAATAAATATATGTTATGGTGACATGGTTTAATAACTATAAATTATCATAATTAAAATGATAATAGATGAAGAGGAAGGAATTATAAACATGGATATGGATTCTAATGTTAAGAAGTTTACATGGGATAATAAGGATTTATATGATTCAAAAGTATTGTTTGCGTATGAATTATACCACATTGGAAAAAAAAGAGACAAACCTTAGAAGAATAAATACTAAGGTGAGATGTATAGTGCATGACAAAGACTCATACATGCAATAAAGAAACAACTATACGATATAAATATGCATCAGTTACATGTACCCAAAGTTGATAAATTAGAAGCTGCATAGTGTTACAACGGTAGCTAGACCGATGCATAAGAGATACCAATCTCGAGTTAAGCTGAAAACCCGACAAACATTGACAGTTTATAACGGGGGATTAACCGGAGGTATTAGTGACGGTACGGGGTACCGTAGAGTTGTACTGTTATACGGGATGCTAATCAGTAGCATTATGTGTTGTTTAGACTGCTAGAGACGACACACGGAGCATAGGACCTTGCTGATTCATACTCCACCGTAATACAATCCGGGTGAACGGTATGTTATTTATGTGGCTTGATTGTCTCTGAGGATTTCCTCAGTTCAGACATTGTGTGAAAATCTGTGATAAGATTGAATGTCTGCTTGTGAATTAATATGCTTGAGTTGCGTATTAATGCTGCTTTATTATTATTACTGTTGTGCGATAATAGTACCGTTCGTATATATGAACATATTATAAAACGAACTAGCGGCAATGATGCTATCTTATATGAGTAATATAAGGAACGTAAGTAAAACGTTGTAGCATTAGGATAATAAGATATATAAAATATCTGAGACTTATATACGGAGCATTGGCCTCTTTAACGCCGCTCTCGTATCTAGCACTGGATCCCGAGTCGACATACTCAGATTGGACTACGACCTTGGTCTGTGTGTTAGAAAAAAGAATAGTAAAGCGATGCGATGGTATAGATAAGTTTATCAAGGATGTGGCTCTTGCTGTGAACTGTGATCCATTAACGATACTAGGACACCGTGTGGTAGCCGTAAGTATCTGGATAAATTTCCAACGAACTACAGATTGTTCGTAGGACGGAGACTCTACCGCTGGAGTGACTATTGCCGTGGGTGACCCGCCATAAGAGATGGGTAACTTAGAGACACGTCGTTCTAACGAGACGTTGTCATTAGACATGACTGAACAATTACGAACGACTATATTAACTCGTACATTAGGCGAACATTATTTGGGCTTGCATGCCAAAGACGAGAGTTCATACTCGTTTATAATTCTCGTTACTTCGCCTTGTTGTTCATTGGTTGTGCTTTGTGGTTATGTGTGGTATGTTGGTGGATTTGTTTGAACGAGCCATTGTGCTCATATTGTGTGTTGTGAACTGGTTGTGTCGAGTCACCGTACTCATGTGTGGATTGTGGTTGGGTGTTTGGTCGAGTGAGTCGCTGAACTCAATTATGAATTATTAAGTGTTTGTTGGAATGGAGTCTCTGTACTCATATAAGCGCTGTAAACGCTTTCAGTGGTTTATTACGATGCGATGTGTGAAGCCGGGGGCTTGTTTGTTATTTGAGATTACTGCAATATATATTGTTGTTTTACAGTTTCAACATTGAACTATTTGTATGGAAACGAATTGCATGCTCTCGACCAAATAACTGAATGGTCCGAGGGTGCATGACAGTCAGGTAATAACATACTCAGCAGGGGCTGATTCCATACCACAAACTACCATTTTTGCAGGTATGCAACTTCCGGTGTCGGCAAAGAGAGTGACGCGCTGGGTAGTTTGATTACAGTTATTTAAACATGCACTGTTGCATTTTAATACGAACCTAGAAACATGTATAGGTTTTGGATACGTAGAAAGCTCACTGTGAATGTATTTTATATTGGTTTTGGGAGTTTAGATCTATCTCTTGTTGTCACTGCGAGAAAATGTTTCGTATTTAAGAGCTTATCAGGAAGCACGTTATTACTCGTATGGGCGAGCAAGAACGGTGACACCAGTAGTCAATTGTTGAGATTACCGCTGCGATTATATTGTTAAGTAAGATGATTAGGAGCCGAATAGAGTAGGGGTTGGTACATATATCCTTTATCAACCATATATATTAGCAAAACTCTCAGAAACGGATTCTGATTTCTTTCCCTTTCCAATCTCCCTTTGTCGTTCTTCAGACAAAATTATAGAATAAGTTGTTTCCAACTTAGGTAGAGTTTGCATCATGAGAATGTTTCCCCTAATATTCAAGTACTGACTTCCCAATCCCATGAGAAAATCGAGGATCTCATCATCTTCTAACATCTTGTCCAACTTCTCTACTCGTCCGCATTTATAGCAATCACAACTATTAGCATTAATTACCCAGGCTAATTCATCGCAGATTCGCTTGAATTTGTTAAAGTACACACTCACAGAATCATTACCTTGTTTAAGGTTATACAGATCCTTTTTAGATTAAATTTGCGCGTTCCGTCAACACGATCGTATCTGGCAATCAGACCTTTCCATATTTCTCTTACCGTCGAATGAAAAATGAACGTCTCGCAGATCTCTTTCTCCAGAGCATTCAAAAGCCATGCCATAACCAGGCCATTACATCTATCCCAGGAAGCTGCTTTAATGGCGTCGTCAGTCGGCCTGGTAATAGTACCATCTATTAAGCCAATTTTGTTCTTCGAAATGAGCGATATCATCACAATGTGCTTCCAGGTCTGAAATCCTCTCCCGTCAACTTGGGAGCTATAATCATTCCTGCACTAGTACAAAACAGGTCTATTTCGGCGGTGTTTTGGGCCTATTTCGGCGGTTCTGAAACCGCCGAAATGGAGGCCGCCGAAATAGGTGTGCGATTCTAATTCGGCGGTTAAAGAACCGCCGAAATAGGTACCCATTTCGGCGGTTGTTAGCTAGAAACCGCCGAAATAGGCGTGTTTTTAGAAAAAAAAACACACCTATTTCGACGGTTCCTAGCTAACAACCGCCAAAATAGGCATGTTTTTAGAAAAACACACCTATTTTGGCGGTTCCTAGCTAACACCGCCGAAATAGGTGTTTTTTTAAAAAAAAATCGCTCTTTGCATCGTCTTCAACCTCGCATCAAGACGCAGCAGTTCTAGTGATTCGTTGGCGCGCAAGCGCGCAGAGCATGTTCCTTGTTCTTCATTCGCAGCGGTTCCAGTGGTTTACAAATGCACAGGCGAAACACAAGAAGAGAAAGAAGAGGCATGAGCATGTATGTTTCTTGTTCGCGCAGAGCATGTTCCTTGTTCTCCATTTGTAGCGGTTCCAGTGATTCATCACTACACAGGCGAAACACAAGAAGAGAATGAAGAGGCATGATGTATGTTTCTTGTTCGCGAGAGAGAAGGAAAAATAAGTTCGAGTATATTACCGATTCTGGAATGAACAGATTTAGCCCCATCTTCAATCTGGAGCAAGATGCAGCGCAGTTCAAGTGATTTATCACTCCACAAGCACAACCAAGAAGAGAATGAAGGCAGAGGCGCAAAGGAGAGCGCCAGTTAGGGTTGTGAATTTGCGCTGAGTGAAGAGAATGAGGAGAGAGAGACGCGAACGCGAAGGGTCAGAAAAATATAAGGCGGAGGCGAATTTTTTCAAAAAATTTTCTAAAAAACCGGGAAAATAACCTATTTCGGCGGTTCTTAGTTAGGAACCGCCTAAATAGGGTCATCGAAAATTCTATGCATAATAAAAGACACCTATTTCGGCGGTTCCTAACTAAGAACCGCCGAAATAGGTTGTTTTTTTACACATAGAAGTTTTCAGGGCCCTATTTCGGCGGTTGTTCTTACAACCGCCGAAATAGGGGTGCCGAAATAGCCCTTTTTTGTAGTAGTGCTGGATGCTCCGCATTGCGGATATAAAGAGGATCCGACGAATCGAAAGCAGTTCGAACATTATTTAAACTTTCGATGAATTTCTCAAAACTCGATGCGGATGCCAAAGACGTCTCTGTCATTTTCACCAGAAGAGGACGAAGGGAAAAGATTGAGAAGGAAGAAGAACGACAAGCGAACAGACAATCTATCTAGATTGTTGCTCTGATACCATGTTAGCTTAGAAGATTGACTGAAACATCGACGAGAGAAGAAAAGGGAAAAAACGAGGGCTGTGAACTAATGGAACAATGTTCCTTTTATTAATCGTCAATCTGAAGCTAGAAACAGTAGCTATCAGAGTATTTATATGAGAGGAAAAACAGAATAAAGAAGTTACAGAAAGGACAAAACAACATAACAGAATGAACTAATGTCATTATTCTATAACCAACTAAAGTAAGAATAAACTGAATCATATAAACTATATCATATACTGTAATATTCTCTTCGCATCCCTCCATTTTTTTACAGGTGCAAATTTCATTCTTACCATTCGACCTATCCCAATCATCTAGGGATAACAAGATGACAAATAAAGGAAAGGGAGTAACTAATCAATTAGGTATAACAACTAACAAATAAATGTACAACTAACCTTCCTATATCTGCCTACTACATATAGAAAAGTAATATTTTTTTGGTAAAAAACATAAATTTTGGTAAGCTTAAAATAATTGCAAAATTTAATGTAAAATCTAATTCAACTACAGGTTTAATGTAAAATCAATTTTACTAGACACAACAACTACTAAACATAATTGCGACTAAAATTTGTGACAGATGAATGACAAATAATTAACATAAGATGAGGAATGCGGGGGGACACAAACCTAATTACCATCTATCCCGGAGACCTTTATTCGATTTTCCTACATCGATGTATAAAAGATAGTAATCGCAGGGAGTGGAGGATGAGAATGCCAAGCTTTTTTAACAAATTTTTTTTGCTAGCTCTTTTCATTGCTGCTTGGCTGTTTATAAAGGATAAAAAAACAGCAAATACAATCTGCTTCTTTTTTAGTGTGTGCAACAGTGCAAGCTTGTGAGGCTGTTAAATTAGCAAATAAACCAATTGAAAAAGAAGGATGTAATTATAAACAAAGAAGAAAATAGGAAAAGCAGTTAATAATACTCGATGAGATCACTTTGGACATATATTTTTTAATTGTACCACGTCACAATGCCGTGGACGAAGTGGCCATTTTACTTACTAATCCACTGTCTAAAAACATTAGTTACGTGTACTGATCCCTTTTATCACACTTTGGTTCAGAGTCATCTTCCGCGACATTTCGAGCCTCATAAAGATAACACTATTAATTTGACATATACAACACTAACTCTCAGTCTAAATAATCCTACTTTCTTAAAAAAAGACCAATAATTTTATTACATATATATAGTAGCTTAAAGTATCAAGTATTAACAGATATCATACCAGAAGAAAGTGGATCACTTCGAAAAAGAGCGACAAAAGTGGGTTAAGATTTGAGGTTAACTTTAAATTGTTCTTCAACCAAAAGACGCCCACCTTAATACCGTACGCGTGAAAAGTTCGATTCAGTATTGCCCTAGTACTATTTCTTACGGGCGAGGAAAGAATAAATTAAGGGAGATGGACATTGTGCATCAACTTTTATACTGAGTTCGTCACTTTCATTGTATCTATAGGTGGTTACGCTTCCCGTTCTTCTGATTTTGGAATAAGTGTATTCGAATTGAGAATCAGTTTAAGGTGGTTTCGAGGCAGTTTCAGTTCCTGGGGATATATCGGTTTTAGATTCGGTCAAAGAGCGGTTCCGACCGGTTGCTGATCGGTTTCGGTTCAGATTCCAGTTCGGTTTTAGATTCGATTCTAAATTTGATTTAGTTTTCAATTTTTTTAAATTTTCATAAGGGAATGCGGGAATCAACAACTGTTTTGACTGATTCTGGGGTAGTTCACTGGTTATGGGTCCAACCGGCTCGGTCCTAAATCTCTAAACGTGTATTCGGATTCACTTCGGTATGTGCCGGTTCTAGTTCGGTTCCACCGATTCCAATTCCGGTCTCAGTTCAGTTACACCGGTTTCAGTTGGAATTGGATTTGTTGGGTACCACTAATTGTATCAGTGCAACCCACTATTACTCCCACTTAACTCGGTATCCATTTACCAGGCAACCTAATCTGTTTGTAAATAAACTGATGAAACTCTGAAATAAATTGATAATAACCATGCCACAAGTAATTGTATGATAAACCATAGTCTACTAGTAGAAATAATTTTTTTTATTCTAAATCAAACATCTTTTGAATCCCTTATGTGGTGGTATCTACAAAATAATCAAACATATTCTATTCAATTTTGCTCATACATAAATTATGTCATTAGTTAATAATAAATTTTATACATTTCTAGATCACTTTGAGACATTATACTAGAGAGTAATATTATATTCAAATAATTGTTTTCATATTGATTATAATATTATTTGAATTTGAATGGTAACATTCACATGTGATCATATTTTATGTTCTCAATTTAAAGGGAATTTTTTTATATTAAGTTTTTATATTCTTCATGAACCAAGAAATTTCATTTAAATAAAATTTTCATCTCATTATCATTCAATTCACCGGAATCAGCCGCAGGATAAATCGATGATGGATGAGCACTACCTACAGTAACCCGATCCATTTATAACCTAACTATCACTTATCATAAAAAACGACTTTCTCACTTAAGAAGTACAACCAAGTTAGATTTACTACTCTTTTCCATCCATTCCTTTTATCCTACCGCACATGCGTAGGAGCGTCTGTATATATACTCTGCGATGGAAGCAATTGCAACATCCTCAGCTTGTTTTAAGAAGAAGAAAATACAAACAAAAGAAAGATGGATGATGAGATCGATCTGCGGCACAGGATTCACTCTATTAAAGTGAACCAACTAAGGAAGTCCACTGCCGCTGCATCATCACTCAGTAGCCGTGGCTTCCTGATCTATACTGCAGTATCTTTAGCTTGTATCTTCGTGTTTACAAGTCCGGTCTGGCTTCCTAGTCTGGTTTCAACCATCTACTCCTTTCTCTTCAGCGCCATATCATTGTTCATCCTGGGTAACCTTATAGTTCTCTTCTTGGTGGGTCAATCCAAACTGCAGCTGATGCTTCCTGCCAATCAGTCTTTACCGGTCGACAGTGCCAGCTCGACATCCGTTTCAGTAGCTTCCCGGATAAACAAGCTCCGGTCTACGCCGACAGCTGGGGTAGTGTACGAGGCCCTGAAGACGAAGAAAGAGGAAAGGAGACGTAAACTGCAATATCCTCCTGCAAAAGAAGAGTCTGACCATGGCGACAGACGACAGAAGGAAGAAGATAAGGTAAAATGTTTAACAAGTGCGGATGAATTGAGGAGGAAGTCTGATGATTTCATCGCTAAGGTCAACCTCCGGATGAGGGTCGAATGTCTTGCATATAATTACATCTGATCATGCGGGGTAGATCAATAATTAATCATTTTTCGCAGTTTAATGAGAAGGTATCTGCTAGAAGCCATAAATAAGATGTGTTGCTGTTAATCGTAAAGCAGCTTAGGATATTGGTGAATTTTTTCTATCAGATGGTTGAATATCATCAGCATTTTATTATCAATCGTCAATATCGTCCCAATTGGGTCTAATGTCTTACATATAATTACATCTGATCGCCAGCAATTTTGTCGGCATATATCGATAGGATGATGTCTGAAACGATCTGTCGCAAATTAAATCTATAAACAGAATATTGACTATATTACTTGTCATCAATTTTCCAACCATAATGTTGCACTTCAATCTTACATTTACTGACTGACATGTTCGTCGGTATTTTATCAAGTAATAAAGAAACCAGATGTTATGTATGGAGCTTCTTTGAGGCTTGTAGGAGTATGAGGAGGCGAGCGTCATTTATGGGGTTAGGATTGCTCAGGCTGGTCCTTCCATTGGACACCTATTCTCTAGGATGACTATTTAATCTATGGAAGGGGAATTCGGTTAGAGGTTGTTGTTGTGTGGAGCAGCTCATTGCCTCCTTTGCTCACTCTTCCAGCCAAGTTGTCAGTAAGGTCAAATCATCTATAGTCTTTAGTTGTAGGAAGGGGTGACGTAAACAGAAGATTGGTTGCATGTTTGGTGTTCACGAGGTCCCTTCAATCCAAAAATATTTAGGCCTTCCAACCAATTTAGGTCGCTTTAAGATGAGAGTGTTTCATTTTCTTCTTGATAAAGTGAGGGAGTGGGTTCAAAGTTGGGCCCGGAGGGTCTCTCAGACAAGCTGTCTTGTCCTTATTTAGAGCGCGTTGCAGGCCATATCCAGGCCTTTACCATGCAGGTGTACAAGTTTCCTCGTTCCCTGCTTTCTAAGCTTTAGGGTTTGGTCTTCCGGTTTTGAAGGGGTGGAGGTGGCCTCGAGAAACCTAACTACTGGCTGAAACATGAGGTTTTAGCATGTAATGAGATGAGTGGTGGTTTGTGGTATGTGATTTTGAGGCCTTTAAGTTGGATATGCTTGTGAAGCAATGTTGTAGGTTCCTAACTCATCAGGAGTCCCTGCTTCTTGGGTTTTTTCTCCTCTATCTATGACCTTTTTGAGTTACTTCTTTCGCAGGAGCCTAAGGAAGGTGGAGTCATATTTGGTATGCTTTGAATGAGGGATTTATCTTATTATTTTAGGGGTCTCGGTGGTGCTTTGGTAGTGGGGAGTCTGTTTGGGTGTGGTAAGACCCTTGCTTACGTCATGATTCTATGTTTCAACCGATTACCACCATTGTGGGGGATGGTCTTGCACACAGGAAAATGGCTTCTCTAGTTGATCCTAGTGGCGGTGGCTAGCATTCTGAGTAGGTATGCCATCTTTTTTGGCCTATTGATGCTGATGTTATTTTGGGTATGCCCCCCTCCTGTGCCAGGAATTCCTAATAAGCTTGTCTAGTGCCTGTCAAAGTTAGATGATTTCACTTAAATTTGGGTATTACTCTGTTCTGTTTCTCCTCCGTGGTAGAGAGGGATCTAGTTCTAGTTCTCCCTCATCCTTCTTGATAGGGTCTCTACAACACCTCGGATTTTACCAAAACATATAATATAATATTTAGGGAAGTAACACCGCAAACGGGAAGAAAAATGGAAACCAAACGAGCCTTTAAACAGAAATCAGAGTCGTCTATGACCTTGTGTCCAAACTTGTATGTTCGGACATAGGCCGAATGTGCAAATGTATTTGTCCAAACTTGTGTCAGGACTTGGACGTTCGGACACAAGTCTAAGGGTTGTCCAAACATGAAAGTCCGGGCGCGAGTTCAGACAAAATCCTCTTACGCGGGTCCAAACATACGTCTGACCGTATAAGTTCCGACAAGTGCTGAGACTTACACTTGGACTTGTCCTCACCTACAATCCAAACATGTAAGTCTGGCCAGATGTTCGGACACCACAAATGTAGAAAACCAATGTATGTTTGGGACCTATCCGGACGGATGTTCGGAAAGGTGCAAAACCTCAAAAACAACATCAAAACTTCTCTTTTAACATATTCATGTTCGCTAATGTCAATAATGATTCAGAAACGAAGACTATTAGTAGTTATTCAATGATAAAACAATTCATTAAACGATCACAACAAAAAATAAATCGAATCAAAGGCATTACCGACACACCCATACTCAGGGTGCTAAGGCTAAACCACAATCCAAAAACCACTTTAAAAACAAAATCCCAATCAAATAACATCAGGTAACACTAATCCAGTTTCGCTTACTTTAAGTTCAACTAATAACTCAGCCTAACATCTATTACTATGTGGTGACGTATTCTCTATCCCATTACCATTGCCATCAATATCTGCAATAAAAAAATACACAACAACACACAAAACCACCACTTTGCAATGTGAAAGTCATTTTATTTGCAAAACACCAAGTTTAACTTCACATAGCAGCTGAGACCAGATCAACAAGAACTACATCAAGGAACCCACCAACACAATACATCCTAGATAGGGAGCTTTTCACCGGCAATCAATAAATATTCCATCAATGGACACCCAACAACGGGGCCGTAAATTCCACCAACGGACACCTAAAAAAGTAGGGTCGCAAAGCTGAATTCCACCTCACTCTAAGTCCTTAAGTTTGTACACCCTTCTAAGGGTACTTCTGACCAAGAAGAAGTAGATCTATAGAACTTAAACTGTGATATAGTGGTCTCAGCACAATATGTTAATTCCAATGTACCAATGTGTATGAATAACCCAGTGAAAGTCTCCCAAGTCAATATCACAAAAATCCAGGCATCATACTCATCTTATTCCATTGAATTCCCAATAACATGCATAAGCCTTGTTTCCACAACCATTCACAAAATAATCCACCATCAAGAAAACAAATTCATCCACACTCAATCAATATTCACAGAGCATAGTTTAAGCGAACGTAGTAGCTTACCTAGGATCCACGTTCAACCACAATCTGAGGTCACAGACACTCACTAGCAACCACCATCGATGAATTCAAAATCTATAATTTTACATAGCTACTTTCAATAATCCATCAGCAAAATAATTCAATTCATAAATTTGTAAACCCTAAGTATCGTAGTCATACTTACCATTTGAATTAACCTGAGGCAGCAATAGAGGAGAAGGATTTTGTGTTAGAAGAAAAGAAGCTGAAGAGAGGCGCAAAAGAGAGGAGAATGAAGACGACATGAATTCAAGGAAAGAGAAGAAAAAAAAGAAGAAGAGACAAAGAAGGGAAAAAGGAGAAAATAAAATCTGGTTAATTCCTCCTTATTCCAAATTACCTCCTTACCCTTACTTAATAGTCCAACTCTCATAACCAGATAAAATAAGCCACTAGCATCATTCCATTAACCACCAATTTAATAAGACTATAATTAATCAATAAATGTCTAACATATACTCATAAATCATATAAACTATATGGGTATTTCAATATCTCCCTCACTTATAAATCATCTAAATTATATGGTTATTTAAATATCTTTCCCAAAAAAGAAAGCTTCGACCATGAAGCTGCAATTCCTATTCGATCAATCAAGACTTAAGGGGTTACAGTTTGTTGTGTCTATCCTGATTCTTAGGGTGTTCATGTTGCAATATACTAATAAAAGATCGATGTTACAATCACAAACTTAAATGGTTACCTGATCAAATAACTGTGGGTATTTCTTTCTCATTTCCTCCTCCACCTCCCAAGTAGCTTCTTCGCTAACGTGATTAGACCACAAAACCTTAACCATTCGGGTTGCCCTTGATTGAGTGTCCCTAGTCTTTGTATCAAGGACTTTGATAGGGTATTCCTCATATGAAAGGTTCTGCTCAAACTCCAGTACTTCAAATTGAAGCACATGTGATGGACCGGTAATGTATCTCTTTAACTGAGAGGCATGGAAGACATTATGCACCTTCTCGAGTTCCAAGGGTAATGCAATTTTGTAAGCCACACTCCATATCTTTTCTAAAATCTCATACGGCCGAATGAACTTTGGACTCAACTTCCCCTTTTCCTAAATCTCATCACTCCCTTCATAGGTGAAACCTTTAAGAACACCTTATCTCCCACCTCAAATTCCACTGGTCTCATCTTTAAGTCTGCATATGACTTTTGTCTGTCTTGGGCTGCCTTCATTCGCTTCTGAATCACCCGGACCTGACTCATAGTCTCCTCGATTAATTGAGGCCCCAAAACCAACATCTCACTAATGTCACTTCAGCATAGAGGAGTCATGCACTTCCTACTGTAAAGAGCTTCATACAGAGCCGTTTGCTGGAATGGTACTGTTATTGTATGAAAACTCAATTAAGTGCAAACTATCAGCCCAAGAACCCTTGAAATCCATCACGCAAGGTCGGAGCATATCATCCAAGGTCTGAATTGTCCTCTTAGTCTGTCCGTCTGTAGCTGGATGAATTGATGAACTCAAATTAAGCTTGGTACCCATAGATTTCTACAATTGTTGCCAGAAACGGTATAGAAATCTTAAATCCCTATCAGAAATAATGGTCACTGGAACGCCATGGTACCTCATCACATACTTCATGCAAGCATCCACCAATTAGTTCATCGATCGGGTACTCTTCATAAGTATGAATCTAGCAGTCTTAGTAAATGTCAATGCTACCCCATATCTGCTTTACTCCACCCTTTGCTAAGGGTAATCCAATTACAAAATCCATAGCAATAGAATCCCAGTTCCACACATCCATGGGCTGCATTAATCCTCTTATTCTCTTATTTTCGAAAGCCATAGCAATAGAATCCCATTTCCACTTGGGCACTTGAGTTGTTTTTCATCATCCAAGTTCAAGCATTCATAACTTTAGGTGATGATACAAACAAGCTGCACAAGTGTGTAAAGAGAGTGAAAAGGGAGGAAAAACAAAGAGGAAAAAGAAAGAGTTTATAGCTTCTTTTTCTGGTTCTTGTTTATTCTCTTTTTGTTATTTCCACAAAATTGGTAGAGTTAGAGCCTTCGATATTTATTAAAAGAACATCACTATTGTAATCTCATTATTATTATAGTGAAAAATTTGGATCACTGTTTTCAATCCTGATGTTTTTACCCTTTACATTAAGGGGGTTTCCTATCATATCTCATTCCTTAAAATTTTCAGATCTCTTTTATTTATCTATCTTGTCTCCATGTGGCACTGTATTTTTCCAACAACTTAGTGGACGGTCCAAAAGAAAAAAACTATTTTAAAAAAATCCCTTTTAGCTGAATAGCAACACATTCTAAGAAGATATATATGAAACCCATAATCAACAAAACCGAAGCATATGGTGATCAATTGCACTTGACCGGAAAGTTGTCTTGCTTGTTCTCCTTGGTGGTCTGTACATATCGCTCCCAAGGGACGATTTAGAGGCGATTTCGTCGCTCTCCCCAGTTCTCTTCTGCGCTGTAGAGAGATTATTTTCCTTTTGGGTATTCTTCCTCCAACACTGGCGAATCTCTTAGTTGGTCTAGGTTTTAGACGCTGCTCCCATCTGCGGTTGATTGAAGTTTCTCGGCAGCGACCAGCTCTAGGGTTTCTACCCCTCAGGGTTGCAAAACAGAGTCGGTCGGTGGTGACTGGCTCCACAGGTCGTCCCTTCTCTGGTATTCTAGCTCATTGTTTCTTGCATTGGTTGTCCCCTCCTCTGTGGTGCTCTGGATTTTGCGTGTTCAATCTGGTCTTGGTCGAGTTGGTGGTGCCGCCAGGGTGTTCGGAGCGGTCCTGTTTTCCGGGTTGCCTCGGTGGCAGTGTGGCTGGTTGGGTGATTTTGGAGGTGATTTTTCACGCCCCTCCTGCTCTGTTCGAGTTTAGTTTTCTTTTCTTCAGTGGGCTCGTTGGTTTCCTTGGTAGTTTGATTTTCTTTCGAGATCCATTTTTGATTTCTAGTTTGGGTTTGTGGTTCGCTGGTTTTGGGGTCATTGCTGCCTATGGTAAGCTCTGAGGAAGAAGGAGGCTAAGTGGCTCCCGATTTCACCGGTCAAGTTTGTGTTGGATTTGTCAGGAGTCGAAGGAGCTAGTGTTGCTTTTTTTGGTTCTGTTTATGTTGTATCGATTTGGGGTTTAGGTTATCAAAGGTGTTCGGAGTTTTTGTGATTGATCCTGATCAGGCGGGTTTAAGGAGTGCTCATTATCGTTTGTGATCCTGGTCTCCTTGATGGGTAGTTGTTGGTCTAGCTGGGCTGATAGAAATTTCAAGCCAACTATGTTTCCCAATTATCAAGATAGGAATGTTGAATGGAGCAGGTGTACGCATGTCGTCTTAATCCTTCTGTGGAGAATATACTTCTGCTAGATTTTTGGATTACAGATTTACTCCCTGTTGTTAGATTCACTTCATTCTCCAGATTTTACAATTGTCAAATCTGGTTTGAACCAGGCTGGTCAAAAGTTGTCTTTCTGTTGGTATTGGGTTACATCTTATTCTGCTTTTAGTTTCTTATGTTGCTCTTGTGATCTTCAATCTGGACATATGCAAGGTTCAAATCTTTTGGAAAGTCTTCTATCTCGATTTGGGTTTCTCCTATGTGCTCGAGGTTCCTTGGGTGAATTTCAATAGTCTTGTTTTCAGCACATTCAATGTGCATTTTACTAGTTCCATAATACGACAAATTGTTTTGGAACTTACTTTGTTGGTAGGGTAGCCATAGCATATATTATGTACTAATGTTTGAATCTAGCAGAAAGTCTCTTTCCGATGACACGATACACAAAGGGAGGATCTGGATGAAGGCTACTACTATCACTGGAAGATCTAGAGTTAGTAGGAGTATTGTTTGTTTCAAGTATGTTTCTCTGTTTTTCTTCTATCTTATTAGTGCTGGTGAGTCTATGAACCACGGTACTTTGGACTTATTTGAAGTTAAAAATGGGAGGATGTTCCCATACCTTCTAGCTACTCTCACAGTCTGCGGGAATAAGTTGGTAATCCAAATCTGATTTTAGTTTAATATGAAGTTTCAATTTAGCTAAAAAAAAAAAACAAACAAAACCAAAGCATATAGTCATTATAATTATAAATCTTGATTTGAACGTAATGTCCGTTTCTGCGTCTCTCTCTCTCACAAAAAAGAGATGAAGTAATAATATGTGCTGTGGTGGCACCCGAAACACCGCCACATATGCAATTGGAGTGCATGCAAGGCGCCACTAGTCAGGAAAAGTGGTCAAGTCCTTGGCTGGCACACACCTTCTTCTTCCATACTACAAGCTCCGACCGTGTTGCCTCCTTTTTGTTCTTCCTCTCCAAATTATTGTCCCTTCTTCTTCTTCACCAACAGTAGTCTCTGTTTATCGAAATCGATCGCTAGCTTCCGGGTGAATCCCAGTCCATCGTTTGTTTGATATTTGTCGAATTAATAATGGATCTAATAACATTGTGCTGAATTGGATGGCTCCACCCTTCACCTTCTTCACCTTGTGTGTATTACTTCCGCCATATCAGATGTTTAAATGGTTCCTCTCTTTCTTGGCCCCTTTCTCGGCTGAAGATGTTGATGGCAAAGTCGTCCTCATTACAGGCGCCTCTTCCGGCATCGGCGAGGTCCTTATAATGTTCTAATTTATTGTTACCTATCTATCTATAGAACTCATATACAATCAGTATGAATGAGTTTATGGATTAATACATTGATTAAGAAACTTATACTAATTAATAATTTGCAGTTTGTTGCTTATGAATATGCTAAAAGAGGAGCATGTTTAGCACTCTCAGCAAGAAGAGAAAGGGGGCTGAGGGAAGTGGCGGATCGATGTGCTGATCTCGGATCCCCTGATCCATTTGTTATGGTGGCTGATGTTTCTAAGGAGGAAGACTGCAGACGCATGATTGATTCCACAATAACTCACTTTGGAAGACGTAAGTATGTTAGTAGCTAGTTAGTCTTATTATGAATAGAATGAAGGTTTATAGTAATACGTACTAATATGAATGTAAATTAGTTGATTCTGTCCCTAGCTAGCAGAAACTTTATATATACTTGGAAGGTATTTGTGTTAATTTCCCTAGAATTAATGATGATCTGGTGTTAATTAATGCGTGCAGTTGACCATTTGGTGAACAATGCTGGGATTACATCAGTAAGCTTATTCGAAGAATGGGAAGAAGTCACCGACTTAAGACCTGTTATGGTACTAACTAATTAACCCTTCTGTTTTGTTTAAAGGGTGGTAATAATCTGTGATCAAAAGCACTGAATGTTGGGGTGTATACAGGATATAAACTTCTGGGGATCAGTATACATGACACGTTATGCTATACCTCAGCTACGAAACAGCAGGGGAAGGATAATTGTTCTATCATCTTCATCTTCATGGCTTCCTGTTCCTAGAGAAAGTGTTTACAACGTACGTACGTGAGTAATGTGATCTACCTTTAGTTTAATGGTCATGCAATGTAAATCATCATTCACTCTCTTAATTATGTGCAAACAGGCAAGCAAAGCAGCTCTTCTAGCCTTATTTGAGACACTAAGAGTTGAACTCTGGCCTGAAGTGAAGATAACCACAGTGACACCTGGAATCATTGAATCCGAGTTTACTCAAGGGAAAATGGTAACCAGAGGAGACGTCATGACAGTAGATCCTGATATGCGAGATGTATATAAGTTTATACTACATACATTAATCTTCAATCTTTCACTTCTTATTTCTTTTATGCCTCTTAACTCATGTACAATAATATCAATGTAGGTTCAAGTGGGCTTGATACCAGTGGTGACAACGCCCGCCTGTGCGAAGGCGATAGTGAACGCGGCATGTAGAGGGGAAAGGTGTGTGGTGGTACCGTCTTGGTTTAAGGTCACTAAGTGGCTGATGATGTTCTGTCCAGAGATAGTTGAATGGGGATACTGGCTATTTTACTTGACTAGAAGAGAACAACCTAGCCGTGAAGCTCTTAGTAAAAGAATGTTGGATGTGACTGGTGCAAGAGCATTTCTGTATCCATCTAGTGTCTATGGGTCCGAGGTTAAGACCGAGTAAGAATTAAACTGGGTTTATTTGGCAAAAGAAAGATGCTAAATATGGCAGCAAGTAAGTAGCTTGTTGAATAATAAATGAAGGGAAGAAAGTGCCAATGTGTATGTGTGTGTACCTTGTATCTCGAATCTTAGTTGTGGGGTGTGTGCATGTTTGTTGTAAATGTATAATTAAATTATGTTTATGTTGGGCTGAAAAAATATTTCTGTACAGAAAAATATCTTTTCTAGCTATAAGAGCATGAATGGTTCTTCTTGAGACGAGGTAGAGAGATTAAATATCAAGGAGAGTGAGTTTTCCACCCAACTATGGGTCCGCAAGAATATTGTTAAAGAGCATAATTATCTGGTTTGGGTTCTTAACCATGTCTATTTTTTACACATAGTCATTTTATTTTTTTATTAATTATTAAAGAATACTGTAAGTATAACAAATAATTAAATTTAACTAATTAAAGTTTATTATATTTATATAATGTGATATAAAATGAATACACACATCAATCTGTAATGATGTATAACAAATAAATTTAACTAATTAAAGTTTATTATATTTTAAAAATTGATATGAAATAAAATTTATTAATGTAAATTTATCTTATTCAATATGGATATAATCATTACTAGGGTTAAAATATTACAAAGAATTTTAAAATCAGTGAGTTATAAGTATTGATTTATATATCAAATATTTATATTAAAAATATAAAAAACATAGTATAAAATTTTAAGATATTTTCGATATATTTAAACTAAATACTCCCTCCGTCCTGAACGTCTGTTTGCTTTATGGCATGTTTTTCCACTCAAGCATATAAGATAAAATAATATTATAAAACTAAATTTTGTAATATAAAGTTTATCATGTAAGAAATCATATGCAAAATTTAAAATTTTAAAATTATTCTATCTTATGTGTTAAATATTGAAGTCAAACAAGACGGTCAATTCAGGACGGATGGAGTATATAATTATTAGTTTTGAAAATATTAAAAGATTTTAAAATTTTATAAAATTTAACTGGTATATTATAATTTAAAAATAGAGTTTCCATTTTTTAAAATTCTTCCAAATAACTTTGAATTAGAGCTTTTTTTTCTCTTTTTCACTTCATATATTTTTAATTTATTTTTTAAATAAATACCATGAATAATTTTGTGCTGACACAATACTTCTCAATCCCGTCCCACCATTACTTAGCTTTTACAATATTCTAATCCCACTGTCAAATATTATCACATGAATTTCTTTTTTTTTTTCCCTCTCATGTTAACATTCTCTCCATGTAAAGATAACTACTAATGACTACTAATGGGACGGTTTGAACCTACCATCGCGGCATCGTTTTCTATATACATGTTTTATATTTGAATATTTTTATTACAATGTCGTAACAAATGATTATTTATATTTTCACATAATGTAGTACGTTGTTTTATGTAACACCCCTACTCTAGTCGGCTCCTAATCGTCTTACTTAACATTGTAATCACAGCGGTAATCTAAACAATTGAACTACTGGTGTCACCGTTCTCACTCGCCCATACGAGTAATAACGTGCTTACTGATATATTCATAAATACGAAACAATTTCCCACAGTGACAACAAGAGATAAATCTAACCTTTCATTCCAATATAAAATACAATCATAGTGAGCATTCTAAGTACCTCAATCCTATACACGTTTCTATGTTCATATCGAAATGCAACAGTGCATATTTAAACAATTGTGAAAACTACCCAGCGCGTCCCGCTCTCTGTCGACACCGGAAGCTGCATACCTGCAAAATATTTGTTTGTGGTATGGAATCAGCCCCTGCTGAGTATGTTACTACATGACTGTCATGCCCCCTCAGACCCTCAGTTAATTGGTCGAGAGCATGTAATTCATTTTCATGCAAGTAGTTTAATATAAAAACTGTAAAGCAACAAATATATTGCAGTAAACTCAAATAGCAAACAAGCCCCCGGCTTCACACATCACATCGCAATAAACCAACTGAAAGCGTTACAACGCATATATGAGTATGAAGACTCCACTCCACCAACATAATAGTTCATAATTAAGTACGGCGACTCAGACCAATCAATCCACAATAATCCACACACGAGTACAACGACTCGACTCAACCAGTTCACAAAATAGATATGAGTACAGCGACTCAATTAAACCAATTCACAACAAACATATGAGTACAACGACTCATTTCAACAAATCCACCAACATACATCACATAACCACATAGCATAACCAATGAACAACAAGGCGAAACAACGATGATTATAAACAAGTATAGATTCTCGTCCTTGGCATACAAGCCCAAATAATGTTCGCCTACTGTACGAGCTAATATAGTTGTTCATAATTGTTCAGTCATGCCTAATGACCACTAGTAGAAAAAATGTCTATTTCACCGGTTCTTAGAGGCCTATTTCACCGGTTCTAAACCGGCGAAATAAAGGCCGACGAAATAGATTTCACCGGTTGTAGAACCGGTGAAATAGCCATATTTATTTCAGCGGTTGTTCCGTACAACCGCCAAAATAGATGCGTTTAGAGAAGAAAAACAGGACACCTATTTTGGCGGTTGTACGTAACAACCGGTGAAATAAACATGGCTATTTCACCAGTTCTACTGTAAAACCGCCAAAATAGATGTGTTTGTAGAAGAAAAAAAAAACACCTATTTCGACGATTTTGACAAAGAACCGCCAAAATAGGTGTGCCCGATTACATTTTAAAATTTATCTATTTTGGCGGTCATACAACAACCGGTGAAATAGTTAAATTTTTTTTAAAAAAAAATATTTTACAATATATTTTCAATCATCAAATCTGCATATTCCATATAAGCCTGTATTTTCAATCATCATACCTGTATATTCCATATAAGACATTTAGATACACTTGATATTTTCAAATAAGTGCTTGCTAGCACGTTTCCATTCGTTCCTATCAAAATTAATATCCAAACTTACAGTACATAAACGCTTACAAGCGTGTTTCCATCCGTTCCTGGTAACTATTATCTTTCGTCGATGAAATACTCCCTAAATTAAAATTGGTAGCTAGGTACAGTAATAATTAACTTTTTCTCTTTAGTTCTGCCCTAGCCAGAGAACTTTCTATGATAAAAAGGGCCGATTATCAGTTCGGATACAACTAAGGTACATCACATGCAACCGAGATGCATTTATGCTCCCAATATCCAGAACCAACCCAACAGCTTTACTGGCAGTAGAAATGGCAATCTTGACATTAAGAAAAACTGATCATTCCAAAACCTGAAAAGTAAAAAACACAACAAGAATGAGGTTATATAAATAGCATTTACTCCTACATATGCCATCTTTCAGCATGCTGTCAATAGTCACAAGAATAAAACCATTAGCTGGCAGTAAGTTACATAGCAGCACATCATCCAGAAGCAACAAAAAGAGAATCTAAAACATGAAACATCAGTTGGATTTCAAATAAAAAAACATGAATTATTGGGTAGCAAGAAGTAGGTCAATTACTCAGTCTAAAAGGGAGCTTTTAGCATATATTTCTACCAGAAGCAAAACAAGATATGTCTACATTACCATCTTGTCCAGAGATGTAAGAAAGAATAAACAAAACACACGGGGACAGAAGCACGAACAGAGGAAGAGAATGAAAAAGGCGCAGAACATCTGCGTTCTGGTTTGCAGGTTAGAGTTAAGCCAACAGTTCCAGTGTTTTATTACCGTAGGGCACATACACAAAAAGAGAATGAAGTTTGGTGCAGAGTGTGAGCTCCTTGTTCGCTAGTTAGGTTTGCGATTGAAGATAGGATGAAGAGAGGCACTGAACATGTACGCTATAGGTTATGGTTTAGAAATGAAGAAAGAAGAGAGGCACTGAACACAATCTGGGGAACAACATACATGCTTGTGCCTCTCTTCATTCTCTAATTTTTCACCCTAACTATCGAACAAGAACATTTTCATTCCGAAATTTTGCAACCCTAAACAGCGAACTAGAGCATACATGCTCGCAGAGAATGAAGAGGGGTGCAGCGCATGTAGTTAATTGTTCAACTTGCGTACGTAAGCACTCAAAACAAAAATTGCTATAATCGCCAAAGACATATAGTTTGAATCTTACCGGTTCCAGCAATTCAGCTACAACCCACTCTAGCTTCAATCTGGTGTGAGAGATGAGCATTTCCGGTGATCGATATCTACGGTCGAGAGGTGCAGACACAAAGAAGAGAATAAAGAGAGGTGCAGACAAAAAGAAGAGAATGAAGAGAGGTGTAAAACATGTATGTTCCTTGTTCAACTTGCGACACTAAGACATCAAAACCAGAAATTGTTATAATCACCAGACAAGATAAGTTTGAGTATTATCGGTTCAGAATTCAGCTTAAGCCCACTCCAGATTCAATCTGGTGTGAGAGATGCGCTGTTCCAGTGATCAATATCTGCAGTGTAGAGGGGCAGACACAAAGAAGAGAATAAAGAGATGTGCACCGAATAACACAAAAGAACTCATGTTATGGTTGGAAAATCTGGAATAGGGAGAGTATATACTTGAGAAGAAAGAACTCACCACATTTAAGCAACAACCATGGAAGAATGAGATCAAAATCGACCACGGCGTTGGAGGTGAAGACCACAGCAGGAAGTAGAGAAATGCATTATTTTGCTGAAGTTCAAATTAATCAGTCAGCTCATGCTGCAGCTCCTTCTTAATGTTTTAGGCTCCAATGGAAAATGTTGGTGTCAGTACTTCTGAGTTTGAATCGAGCAAGAAGAGCTCGCACCTTCAGGTCGTATTACCCTAAACCAAAGCATCCAAAAATAAGTTTAGATAAATCAAATTCGGTCAATGTTATTCTTTATAAACTGAGGTAGAAAAAAAATAGAAATGCATAGAATAGGTGCATAAATAAGATTCAAAATTAAGCACACTACAAATAACTATAGGTCAGGGTATGCAACCTAATCAAAATTGAGAGAATAGTAGTGGTATGAATCCAGAATAAAAAAACTGAACACAAATTCTAGTTTAGTTAGGCTAATATGAGCAATCATTTCGCAACTTATAGAATATTAAACTTAGATTTGTAACTAAGTTGCATTTCTAGCTGAGTAAGTTGTACAACAAATTGATTATGGTGACATCAATGATTAGAGAAAAAATAGGATCGATAACCTTAGTATCAGCGGAATAAAAACAAGGGACTTCAAATTTAGAAGCAACCGACCAAAAAAGAAAAGAAAAAGAAAACAAGAAGAAAAGAAACCTCACTTGCATCAAATAGAAGAACAAACGGATGAAAACCACCAATCTAGTGAACCTTCACCATTATCAAAAAATTGTTGTTAAAATGCTGCAATTGATTCAATGCCAACATACTTAATGTCTAATACTCAACCACAGGTATAAAATAAAGCAATTTGATAGTATATATATATATGAATTTCATGAATATTGTTTATATACAGCAGAAGAAACTAATACTATTGTTCTCATTCTTATGTGTATATATATATAGCCCACGTCGACAATGGATGCATACAACAAAATGCTAGCTTCATCATATCAACATATGAGACAACAACAACATTCAGCAGCAACTCTCTAAGATGGCTTGACTACTCATCCATATATATTATTATATATAGATCTAACTACACCATTACAGTTTACAACCTACTGTAATTATGTATTTATTTTCGAATGACATTGTCTCGTTGCATATCTCGAAAGAAAATCTAAAATCCCTGAAATTTCTATTCTTTCCTCTGTTTCTAGATATCACATTTCTCAATATGTAGAATAATTAAGAGGTGATATTATGGACGCAGACATATTTGAAAATTCTCACAATTGTCAATTTGCAATTCAAAAGCATGCATGTTATGCAACTAATCCTCTTTTAATTAGTTCCCATTACAATCCCGGTGAGTATTGCAATGAACCAAGTTATAGAAGAGAGATGAGAGAACTAAACTCGGGTTTTTGATTAATTGTTTTCTGTGTATTAATAATTTATCTAGATAGTTACTTTTGTTAGAGATCAAGAAAGTGGAGAAAGCTAGATTGATGGAGTAATTATGAGAACAGATCTGGAATGTCATCATGTCCGGCAACAAGGCTACTCCATCAGCTAACCCAGCCGACAACTCATCCACTATCAGATAATCTTCACCAACAGAAAAGAGTAAACGAAAATACTGAAATAGTTAATTAACCCAGATGTTAGATAGAACCGGTTAATGTAGGAATCCATATCTTAACAGAGAAAAAGAGTTCACTTATGTTGGACGGAGGGAGGTCGGCGTAGCGTAGATACTTGTCTGGTTAGGTTAACTTAACAAATTTGATACCATTATATTATGGTATTACACTCTTCTTCTTTTCACTAATATATCACTATCTAAGTGACACACTTGTATAGTTTATTAAACCCAAGGAAGTGGTCAAAGGGGTAAACAAAAAAACACAAACAATTAAAGACATCAGGTAAAGATCGATAATAAAAGAACCAAAGAAGAATATGAGAGTAAAAAAACAGTGAGGGAGGTTAACAGAGATGAAGACAATCAATTTGGCAGGAGGTCGGTCTTTCCACTGCACATGCTCTCAGTTCTCACTTGAGCCAACCAGCCGCCCTTTACACTGTACAAAGACCAGACAGACTACAACCATAGACATGTATATATCGTTTGCAGATTCGGCAATAATCTTGCCATTTTTGTTTTCCAGTGCGACATCGGAGCAAATACTCTGTTGCAGCCTGCAGCACTGGCAAACGCCCGTGTCTTTTTTAATACAGCCATATCCGACGGCAAACAAGAGCATACATGCTCGTGGCTCTATTCATTCTCTAATTTTGCATCCCTATCTGGCGAACAACAATACACGGCTCAATTCATTCTCTAATTTTGCCCCCCTATCTGGCGAACAACAACATACACGACTATCCATTCTCTAATTTTGCATCCCTATCTGGCGAACAACAACATACATGTTCACGCCTATCTTCATTCTCTAATTTGCAACCCTAACTGTCGAACAAGAATTATACTGGAATTTCGCAACCCTAAATGGCGTATGCTCACGCCTGTAATCACAACCCTTACTGTCGAACAATAACATACCTGCGTCGGTGGTGAGCAGAGCCGTCGTCGGTGGTGAGCAGAGACGTCGGCAGCAGTGGGTGTTGTCCTTCAGCGGAGGGCAGTGCAGTGCAGTAGCGTTGTTGATCGCGTGAGTGTTGTGGTGGCGTGAGTGAGTTCTTAGAAGAGTCGAATGAGAGCAGCGGCCGGGAATCAATTTTTCTAGATGAAAAAACTCAGCCATCTATTTTGTCGGTCTTCGAACAACCGACGAAATAATCCCACTTATTTCACCGGTTTTTATTACAACCGGCGAAATAGATAGTAACTCTTTATCCCGAACATCTATTACGACAGTTTATACAAAAAACCGGTAAAATAGAGTTTGAAGACATCCTTTTGGCGGTTTTTATACAACCGGTGAAATAAAGGTGTCAAAATAAACCTTTTTTTACTAGTGGACAACGTCTCGTTAAAACGATGTGTCTCTAAGTTACTCATCTCCTATGGCGGGTCACCCACGGCAGTAGCCACTCCAGCGGTAGAGTCTCTGACCGACGAACCATCTGTAGTCCGTTGGAAATTTATCTTGATACTTACAGATACCCACATGGCATCCTAGTATCATTAATTGATCACAATTCACAGCAAGAGCCACATCCTCTTGATTAACTTATCTATACCATTGCATCGTCTCACTATTTTCCTATCACAGCAGTCTAAGGTCGTTAGTCCAATCCTGAGTATGTCGACTCGGGATCCAGTGTTAGATACGAGAGCGGCGTTAAAAAGGTCAATGCTCCGTATATAAGCCTCGGATAATATATATATATCTTATTATCCTAGTGCTACAACGTTTTACTTACGTTCCTTATATTACACATATAAGATAGCATCATTGCCGCTAGTTCATTTTATAATATGTTCTTATATACGAACAGTACTGTTACCGTACAACAGTAATAATAACAAAGCAGCATTAATACACAACTCAAGCATATTAATTCATGCAAACAGACATTCAATCTTAACACAGATTTTCACACAATGTCTGAACTGAGGAAATCCTCAGAGACAATCAAGCCACATAATAACATACCATGCACCGGGATTATAAGACCGTGGAGTATGAATCAGCTAAATCCTCTAGCGATCCTCGAGACGCCTCTAACAATCTATTAATATGCATAACACTATGCATCAGCATCTTATACTAACAATACACTACGGCACCCCGTACCGTTACTAATCCATCCCGGTTTATTCCCCGTTGCTAACTAATAACGTTTGTCGGGTTTTTGGTTTAACTCGGGATTAGGAAAAACACTACATTACATGCGTGGTTACGTCGTGTATATTAATATACTTAACTTAAAACGTTTGTTATCTCATGCAATTTAATACACATTTGTATATTATATAGTTTATCACTATATTGCATGTATAATCTTAACCATATATTATACATCTCACCTTAGTATTTATTTCCTAAGGTTAGTTTTCCAAGTGTAATGTTGTATAATTCATATTTGAAAATACTTTGAAGTATACAACTCCTTATTATTAATGTACAACATAACATTAGAATTTCCTTATCTAATGTTTTTTTCTTCTTACCTTATATCATTTTAATTATGATATTATATGGTTATTGAACCATATTGTATTTCTCACTCCATAACATATATTTATTTATATATATGTATTACGGGACCATTTATTATATGGTAATTCTTTATAATACATTCATTCTCTTTTAATGAATACTACTTATATTATAAATGTTATAACCTTTATAACATTGAAAACCATATTATAAAAATTTATTCTAAAATTCCCATTATTACCGAACAACACCTGTGTTCCTTAATATTTACAAAATCCACCACATAATTTATATAATGTTATATTATAGTTATATAACATACACTATGACATTTATGTCATTAAAACATTTATAACCTATAGTTATAAGATGTTACAAAATACCAAACAGACCGTACTATTATCGATTTTTATTTAATTTCTCTATACTTCCAGAATTTACAAATCAACCCCAATTTATATTCCATTGTCACACTTATAATATATACCTTATATTATAATCCTTAAACCTTAATATAATTATAACCTATGGTATAAATTCCCAAAATAACCGAACTGACCCTAGGTCTGTTCTAAATTAATTTTCAACCCATCAACTTCCTATTATTGCCAAATGACCCCATTTTTTAACATATAGTTTTCTAATGTCACTAAAACTATATTATACATATATCTTAATAAAACCTCATATATAATTCCAAAATACCAAACAATACCAAAAGGTTATAAACATCATTCCTAACCTTATACTTTCAGTATTTACGGTTTTACCACTTATGTTACCCATATGTAACAATGATATAAAATATCATATATTATACTTATATAATCCATATTAACTCCAAATTTAACCAAATAAATTCCTAAAAATTCCTAATGATTCAAGGTATGTTCTAAACCCCATTTGGTACCCAGAATTTCCGGAAATTACAAATCCACCCCAATATTTATATATCTTTTATAATTTAATACTAAGCTAGTATTTAATTCAATAAATTCCCAAATTTGGTCAAAGTCTCCCATATAGTTAACCTTGACTTCTAAATCCCAATTTGAGCCCAAATACGCGGTAATTACCATATATACCCCAAACTTTCCTATAATTACAATTTTGACACAAAACTTTATAAAATGCTATAATTTTATTTAAATTCATTTTAAACCCCATATTTCCCTTAAAATAGCCCACGGCTTTGTATTTTAGTAATTACCGGTTTGACCCCAAACCTTATGCTAAATGCTAATATAAATTAAATTAAATAAGCTTTTAAACTTAAATAAAATGGCCTAAATAACATGGTCTTATTACAACCTTGCTTTATAACATAAAATTACATTTAAATGTCTCCAAAACATTATAAACTCTCGGCCCTCACATAGAATTATTTATAAATTACCAAACTTCCATATAATGTCTTAAATTTGACAATTATGTTAATTAATCATTTAATTAATTTATCCAAGGTTTCTATAACATTTCCTAGTCATTTTTGAAGCTAAAATGACTATTATAAACTGTCCACTCACGACAATGACATAACATAAGCTCCAAGGATTTATAAACATGATATAAAGATGTTATACCTTGATTTAATGAGCTTTAATGTCTAAGTTGGCCACGGCAGCTTAGGGAAAAATTTGCACAGCTTCTCCAACATGTTTAAACAGCACAACAAGGATATAGTTAAGTTCAAAACATGAACTAACCATAGGAATGATCATAAGTCATTAAAACCTAGATTTTTACCTCAAATTCTCAAGGCTTTCTCAAGCTGTTCACGCCCCTATTTTCCAACAGGAGGAAGGTGTAAAAATACTCTTTAAACCAGGCTATATAATCACCAATGATCAGAATAGGAGAAGGCTAGGCTTTACCTTGTTTAAAATGCCAAAAATAGTGTTTTTGGCATGGATCTGGCTACGAATTGATGCTCTTGATATACCAACTGAACCAACATGTAAAGGAGAGCAAAATAAGCCAAAGAAACTCAGGTTTCCAACCAGAAATGAAGAAGACAAAGGTTTAGGTGCTTAAAGCACATTTTTACCTTAATTAGGTCTTAAGCTTGCTTCCCCCTTGATATTGAGTTTCAGCCGAGACTCCCCTTAACTTTGAACACCAACTCGTTCTATATGAATGGATGGAAGTGGTTGGAAGTTAGCTTAATGGAAAGAGGAAGAAAAGATGAAGAAAATGACATATAACATGTTTTGAATGTTTACCTTATGCCATGGGAGTTTCTCTTTGAAGTTGGCTGCTTCCTAGCTCAAAGAATGAAGGAATGGAGGTATGGTTGCTGAACCCACGTTTGGAAAGGGGTGGGAGGAAAGAGAAAGGATGATTTAGTGTTTAAATGAAAGAAAAGTAAGAAATGGAATAGTAAAGTGATGATTCACTAGATTGGCAAGATATTTTGCCTAAGCTTAATGTGCTGTCCTCCTCCTTAAATGATGCTGCCTCCATATAGATAAGTATGGTCAAGTCTTGGCCATTGACTAGGCTTGGTCAACATTACTTAAAAATACACTATTTCAGTTACTATTCACAAATGAATGCCATATTTGTGATTTTTTTTTATCTTGGAATTAAACCTTCTAATGTGGTACATTATAGTACATTATTATAATAAGGTATAATCCAATTCCTAACACCACTCAAAACCCACTCAGAAAGTCAATTTTCTCAAAAACGTGCTTTAAGGAGTTTTAAAGCACATTTTGTGTTAGAACATGTTTTTGAGCTTGGTTTCCTTTGATAATAGTTTTATAGTGTTCATTACTTAGTTATAATACTTAGGAATCCACTTTGGATCCTAATCAAGGTCACACAATCTCTATGGTGTCTTAAAGCACATTTTTGGCTTTACCGATCTTAAGGCATGGTTTTGCCTTGTTGAGAGCTTAGATTGTTCCCCAATGGTATTAAGATGATTATTAATCTTCTTAGATAATTAATAGATCATTTAGTTAAGTTTTTAAGGTTAGGGGTATTTCATTTTATGATTGCTATCGAGTATTATATTATTATATTTTTATTAGAGAAGTGTTATTTGTGGTCATACATTCACTTTTTCATAAAATAACTATAATTATAATTTATAATTTATGACCATTTATCTATAAAAATTTTAATTTTGTCAAAATTTAAAAAAACACAAAAAATCAACCTACCGTTACCTGCACGGAGGAAGCTGACAGTAGGCGCCCAACGCCCACAATCAGACGATAGCTACACCCAATAAGTCGTCTGGTGGCTCTATTGAGGGTCAACCACTGGGTGGCCCAAATTTAGATATTTTTAAGTTCCATATTTAGAATATTTTTAATTATCTAACATTGTTTTTCTTTGGTGACTGCATCTTCCAACAATCCTAAAGCCTAAACCTCAATCCCTAAAAATCTTAAGAGTCATTAGGCCCTAACTGAAAATCTGCTGAGTCTGTGGCGACATTATAAAGTATAAAATGAGTTTAAAAAAATTACATATACCGCACACCCTAAAAACCACCATGGGAGAGTAAAAGCGTCGAAGGCTTATTTTAGGGTTTGTAGTGAAGGGTTTAGGGTTAACGACCATAAACTGTGAACCACAAACCCTAAAAAATTGTGAGTCAGTAGCGCATTATGAAGTAGAACAAGTTAAATAAAGATTATCCTATACCAGACACCCTAAACAACCGTGAGAGTTAAAACGCCGAAGGTTCATTTAGGCTTTGTGTGAAAGGCTTATCCAACGACCCCAATTTTAAACCAAAAACCCTAAAAATCTTTCGAGTAAATGGTGACATTAAAAAATATATAACAAGTTAAAAAAAAAAGATTTCACTAAACCACACACCCTAAAAACCACCCATATAAGAGTTAAAACGTCGAAAACTTATTTTAGGGTTAGTAGTGAAGGGCTTAGGATCTAACTTCCCTGAACCACAAACCCTAAAAAATCTATTCATGACATTACAAAGTATAGACAATTTAAAAAAGATTACTCTAACCACACACCTAAAAAAACACCCTATGACAATTAAATGTCAAAGAATACATTTTAGGGTAGCACGTAGCAGGTTACGGAAGGCACGACCACTGGACGGCTGTCCCAGCCATAGCCACTGGCCGGCTGCACCTGTTATATAGTTGTGGGTGGCTGTCCCTTATGTAGTGGGTGTTGCTACATTCTGGGTGTGCTTTGCAACTTATCTCAGATCTTGCATTTTTGGCACCTTAATGATCATTAACCTGTTATTTATCGCATCTATACCCCCTACCTCTTTTGATGGGTCAATGGAGCTGTTTTTTAAGTTCTTTTGTTAATCAATTAATTTTTTTACAAAAAAAAGTGATTGCATGAAGTAATTTTGTGACTACAAATAACTCTAAACAGTTTTATTATTAGTGTAAAAAATGTATACATTTTCATTTATTAATGTATCCATCAGTAACTTAAAATGTATCCATGATAATTAATAAATTTTTCCAACACTAGATTAAAACTTTATCTATGATCATTCATAAATGTTTCCATTTAAGGTTAAAAATGTATCCACCAGTCTATACAAACATTTCCGTCAATAACTAAAGAGGCAGCCATAGCCACATATTATATTTTCTATTAGTGGTGTAAAAATGTATAGATGGTCATTATTAATGTTTTCATTAGTAGCTTAAAAAGCAAGCACCCACAATACTACGATAGTTGATAAATATTTCCAACACTAGGCTAAAAAATAGCCATCGTAAAATGTTTCCATGGTTGTATCCATCACTGTCTACAAACGTATCCATCACTGTCTTCAAATATATCCATCACTTTCTACAACTGTATCCATCACTCTCTACTAATGTATCTATCACTGTTACAAACATATCCATTGATAGCTAAAGCTGCATCGATAACTGCATTTTGATATTTTCTACAGTAGTATACACTACTAGAAAACACAATATTAGCATGGAACTGTCCCGTCACCGAAAGGGTTGTCACAAATCCTTATTTGCGTTAGATGCCACTTTTCGTTGCAAATTAGCGATGGAAAAGCGTCAGCTAGATCCGTCGCAAATTAGTGACAACATTTTGGACTTCGCATACCACAATTTAGTGCGCCACAATTTTTTTTTGTAATAAAAATTTGTTTATATTTGTTTACAACTGTAATAAATTCTACTTGTAACAATAATCATCTGTAATATTAGATTCTGATCCATCTGTACTACTCTAAGTTATGATCTTCTCATAACAATAGAAAATAAAATGTTATTAGTACTAACCAAATTCAAACTAATAGTTAAATTGGTACAATCAGCATATCACACAAAGTATAATGTTTCAATGTTAGATAACCATAGTAATCTATCTATCAACGTCTATGCTCTCCCTCTCAATCTAGTGAAGAGCATTCCACTCTTCAGCAGGGATCTGATCTCTGTAAGTGTCACCCAACTTCTCAAGTAGATTTCATTCAATGTCTGCTTGCATTGACTCAATCTTACTTTGATCGTAGCCGGTAGCACCTGAGATGGTGCTAGTGAAATACCCCAAACATTAATTATCCTAATTAATTACTATCTCCTATTCAAAATATAAGTCATTTTAGAGATGTATCTCGACTTAAATCTGTATAAATTCATCTCCAAAATGACTTATATTTTGAATAGGAGGGAGTATAGACTAATTAAATGGTAGAGGTTAATCAAGGGCTAGTCACTGAAATTATAAAGACTAATGAGCCCTAATTCATTAAGGAATTATATAGCCTCCAAACATATACGTAAATGAATTCTTATAGTCCAAAATGGGTACTAAACCCCACATGAAATATTGGACTAAAGAGGGAATAATTATAAGGAGAAAGAACTACTAAAGTTAATGTTACATGCAACATACCAATACATGAACTAAGAGCACAAATCAAGGGAGAGAATTATGTAACATACATTATATAGTCACAATAAATAGTAAAGTACACCAATTACTCAAAAATACAAAAAATGCACCTTAGGACAAGGTTACAACACATGTTACAACCTAACACATGAAACAAGTCCAAATGACAACATGTAAGCCCTTAATATTATGAGGCACAAGATGACAAAAACAATCCCCATAAATATCTACAGTGGATGGTTTTGAAGGAAAATAAGGCTTCAAAAAAGCAATTTTACTATTAATGAAATACCCCGTAATTAAAAATAGTGATTAATTAGGCTAATAAATAAATTTAGAAGCTTAATTAAATATAAATAATCACAAGGGAACAAATCCCGAAGAAAACGGATCTTTAAAACGGTTTAAAAACATTACCGAATCTTAAAGCACGTTTTTCGAGGTAACCGGGAAAACGTGTCTTTAAGCGGGTCAAATAGACTCGTAATAATTTTGGTCAACTAAATAATCATTAATAAATATTAGTGAAGCTTTAGAACCAATAAAATCAATAAAACGAGAGATTAGTAAAAACTGTCAAAAACGGGAAGTTGTGGGGTAGAAGCATAAATAACCAAAACTTATGTGTCCACTTTGAAAATAAAAAGTGAAGTTGTGTGTGTGTACTAGTTCCAGCCGATGGCCCCCTCTCTCACACACTCTACCAATTCTTTTACTCACAAAAGACAAAAACAATTAAAAACAATAAAGTAAACTACTCTACTTTACCCCACTCTCACACTCTCTCTCCCACTCTCATTCCTTCCTCACGTAACAGCACCCCACCCTCACTCTCTATTTCTTCCTTCTCTAGCGACAACAATGGAGGATTAGCAAACCCCCACAAATACCACCTTCTCTCCTCTTGTTACTCCCTCAAATCTCTTCCAAAAATTATAAAAACTACACCATTGGAATCCTCTCATCAAGAGCTACGATTCTCTCTTTTCAAAATCCGGAAAGGAGCATTTTCGTGTTCATGGGTATACCCCATTTGGAGCTTCAAGACCACCATTAGAACCACCTCGTTCTCCTTGTTCTTTTGAGGTAAAAATCTTCTTGAAACTCCTTTGTTTTTCTAGCCTTGAGGGCAAAACGAAATTTAAAAACTAAACCCTTGCTTACTCTTTTGTACCCAGCCGATTTTGGCATCCTTGAAGGGGTTGAAATATTATTCTTGAGCCATTCCAAGCATTACCTACACTCTTGCAAGGTAATGGAACTTCTAAACCCTAAAACTTGTGTTAAGACTTAGAAATGGTTAGGGTTAATTATGGTGTATTGAAAATGTGAATATATGGGTTGTATGTTAGCTTTTGAGGTACTAAAATCGGTGGAGAAGAGAAAAGGAAGAAGGAGAAAAGGGAGGAACTAGTAAAGCAACAAGGTAAATTACATTCTTTTATGCAGCCTTGTATATACATGTATGTCAAAGATTTTTAGGAAGCTAAAATGGGTATTGTAATTGGTAGCGTAGTAATAGTGTAATGTGTAGGAGAATATAAGTATTTTGAACCTTTAAAAGACATTTAAAAACTGTTGAAACCTAAATGGGAATTGAATGTAATGTGCAGGAATTTCTAATGTTGTTAGAGTGGTGTTTGTGTATGAGAGATTGAGCATATTTGTATTGGCTATAAACAGGTGGTATAGATCATTTACATGAGTGAAACAATGTGGTGAGAATGTAAGATTTTAGGGGAGGTTATGTCAAAATTTATCTAGAATTAGAACACTTAAGGAAACTAGAAACTAGGTGAAATTATGTGTTGTAACAGATTTTAATTGGAGCTGTTTAGTTGGTAGGTTAGGAGAGATAACTAGTGTATTTTAAGCTTTAGAAATGACATTATAAGAGGAAGTTAAAGATGTATAAGGTGAGAGCTGAAATCTGTAGCAAATGCAACTTAGAAAAATAGTGTAAGTGCTGAAATGAGAACTTAGGAAATAGGTGAGTGAATTAGTATAATAGGGTGTAACAGATTGGTAATGGATTTAAACATGTTTAGGTGTCTAATTAGGTGCTAAAATATGTAGGATTAAGTGTAGGAACAATGGGGGATTAATATGACAAAGTTAGGAATGTAACAGATTGTGAAAATGTAAAATCTGTCAAACTTGTAGCAGGTCCGGGACCTACCTCCTGTACAAGGACCCGGACTAGGGTGCAAAATCATGTCGAGAGTTACAGCAGGTGGTGGTCCGGGACTTAGGTCCCATACAAGGACCCGGACCACCCCTGTAAAATAGGCCGAGAGTTTTTCAAAGTTTAGGTCCAGGACTTACTCCTTGTAAGAGGACCCGGGCCAGGGTATTAAAACTAGCCGAGACTTTCTAACCATTTGGGTCCGGGACTTAACCCTTGTACAAGGTCCCGGACCATACCATTAAAACATGCCGAGACTTAGACCATGAGGTGGTCTGGGACTTAAGACCTGGACAAGGTCCCGGACTAACCTAAATTTGTAAAAATACGTACTTTACATGGGTAATAAGGTATGGGAGTGAATGGTAATGATAGTATAAGATGATTAGGACTTAATTAAGGATGTTTAAAGGTCATTAAGAGTATAAACAAGTTTTGAAAGTAATAAAGAGTAAGTAAACCATATGTAAGTATAAGAATTGTAAAGGTATAGTAAGTATGAGTTAGGAAACAAAAGAGTAATCGTGTTTGGTTAATGATAGTTAGATTAATCATTCAATTGTATGTATATAATAGGATTTGATTTGTGAACACCGGAGGAACGTTGGGATACAAGTACGACGGTGAACGGTATGGATTCCTCATGCCCCATATGCTATCTTGGTTACTCTGATTTGTGTGTTGTGTGCTAATTGATCACCAAATAAGATAAATGCACGAATCGGAGTTATCATGTTTACTTGTGAATATGTAGTGTTGTATGTTGTCTTTAAATTTAGTTTGTATAATTCATGAAATGTATGGATGATAGTGGATGTGTGTATGTATGATGTATTGCATTGTGACCGATTATTTGTGTGAATGGACTTCTAACTTATTCCTAACAAGCTAACCAATCTAACTTAAATTGGTAATTAAATTGGAATGAGTAGAAGTCCGATATAGTTTCGGCCACGCGTGAGGATGTGGAGTCACGAGAGGTTGGCTCCAATTCCTGACTCTTAAACTGGTCTGCGGCCCAAATCCCTTAAGTGGGTAGCATCCCGGATTGGTGAGTCAAGTAAATCCCGGAGGTGGGACGGAGTAGTCCCCAGGGCCGGAGGTCCCGACGACTTAACTTGAGTATGAGTAAGTAAGTAAGAATGCGTAAGTAAAGTAAATGAAAGTAAGTAAGTGTAAGTAAGAAAAAGTATAATGAGTAAAAGAGTAAAAGCATTCCGATTAACCCGGATGCATAATTTGGCTAACCTTGTGAAGGTAAGTAAGATGCGTGTTATGGTATTGTTGTCTTAGAATGTGTAATGTAAGCATGTATGTAATTAATGAACAGCATGTTTAGTGGACGTCAAATAGTCGGCGTGCCCTAGCTAGCACGCGGTATATGCGGAGTTTATACACAGCGTTTGCTGAGCCCCTTGGGGCACCATTTTTACTACACGCAGGTATTCGTGAAGGATGAAGATGTGAAGACTTAGTTTTATTTCGTTATCTTCTTTTTGGATTGTAAACAATGAATTATGATGGTGTACTGAGTAGTACATGGCTATAGCTTTTGATTAGCCGGTGTACCATGGGGTACACCTTTTTTAGTCTAGAGAGGATGATGAATTGGTATAGATGAGTAGCCGGTAGAAACTCATTCTTTTGGGAAGTTTGAATTGGGATGTAATTGAATACACTTAAATACTCGGTGATCCATTGATGTAAGTATTTGGTATATGGTATTTTGGTAAGTAATATAGTAGCTCGGTATATTATGTTCATCAGACCGTGACTGTAAGTAGAATGAGCCTAGCTAGCCGTATGGGCGGTTAGCGGCGTTGTATCACCCGCCGTAGTAAGTAGTATTTCCGCTGCGAGTAACTCTGGATTATGGGATGATTGGACGGCAAGCATAGGATTAGCGGTTGGGGTGTTACAAAAAGTGGTATCAGAGCGTAGTTACGCTCTGATGTCCATAGTACCGAGCATAGGGATTACCGAGTTAGGATTTCAACCGTCTTAAGACGGATACTTAGAAACCTAACTAGGAACTACCGTTGTTAACAACGGATACCCTTGACGTTCTTAAGAACGATACCTTGTTTTAAATTCAAGACCCTTAGGTCATATCTTGCAAAGCCTAATGTAACTGTTAAATATTCAGATGTCAGGAAGAGGTCCAGGTCGCCCCAGAGGAGGGGGCAATGACGGAACGGGCACGCAGACGATAGCTGAGATCGTCGCCGCCACGGTAGCACAGATGCTACCCCAAGTAATCCAAGCAATGCAACAGAACCAGCAAAACCAACAGAACCAAGCGGGACCAATCCCTCCCCCGCCACCCAGAGAAGCGAACTGGGTAAAAGCTGTAGCGGAACTCCGCCCTCCTTGCTTTAGGGGCGAGAGTGATCCGGCTAAGCTCGAAGCCTACATCTCCGAGATGGAGACGGCATTCGAAACCCTCGAAGCTCCTGCTGGAGTTCGAGTCAGAGTTGCTGCTTATTATCTGAAAGACGCGGCCATGGATTGGTGGAAGCTAGTCAAGCACGAACACGTCAACGACCCCACATTCGATTGGGAGTCTTTTGCATCACTCCTCCGATCCAAGTACTATCCAGAGCACGTAAAGACTAAGAAAAGGCTAGAGCTGGATGCCTTGAAGATGACAGACAAGATGTCTGTGGATGAGTACTACCGCACCTTCACCTCCATTCTCCGTCTTCTCCCTGATCTAGGATACACCGGCCAGTGTTGGTCGATCGCTTCTATGGTGGTCTGAGCCATCGCCTTCGGTATGGTATGGGCTACACACGATTTACCTCCCTTCAGGTAAATATCGGTTAACCCTTAGTATCATTTCAATTCCTTGAATTCTTTAAATTCCTTGAATTCTTTGAATCTTTCCTTATCCTTCTTAAATAAGAATCCCGGCTAATACCTGAAACTTCAGGAGTGCTATCACGCGGCTTCTCGCGTTGAAATCACTTGCCAACTAAGGGATGAAGAAACCGCGCTGAAGCGCAAGGCCAACAACAAGAACACCAATGGCGAGGAGCAGAACCAGGGTAAAAGCTAGAAAAAGAAGAAGGGAAATTTCTTTCAGCAACCCCAAAAGAAATTCCCAAGTGAGAGCAGTACCCATGCTGAGCAGGGCAAACCGGTTGAACTCCTTCAACTCGGTTCTTCTGCACCGGTGGCCGCAAAGCCACTGAGATCATACCCACCTAAGGGTAAAACTTCTATTTCTAATTCGTATTCGTATCAGTACCATATCTAGTATATCCACGCACACATGTGCTAACCCTCTAAACCTTAGGTTCTGGCTCCGGTGTCACCAAAACCTTCTCCGATGGCCGCACCTATGTGTGCAGAAAGTGCAACCTAGACCATCCCGGCAAGGATTGCTATGGGAGAGATATCAAGTGCTACAATTGCCAGAAGCTTGGACACACGGCCAACAGATGCCCAGAAAATGCTAAGTCGAAAGGGAACTTCCAAAGCTACAAGCAAAGGGAAGGCAAGGAGGTTGCATCTGGCGATGCACCGACCCAGCAGGCACCACAGGGACAGGGATCCCGGGGACCTCCGTGGGGTGCACCTCAGAGGCAGCCTGTCCTTCATGTCATAGACCGTGATGGGTCCGGTTCCAAGTCCGGCCCAGGTAATTAATCTAAACCTTTAATCCTTGAGAAGCATGTCCAAGTAGTAGAGTAACTGTATGAATGAATGCATGAGTAAATACAATGAAGTGTGTATTAAGCATGAAATGAAGTAGTTGAAACTAGTACTCACCGAAGATGAAATTTATAACCATAGGAAGCTTTAGTATCTGTTATCCGATACCGGTAATGTAACACCCCTACTACGCACATAACATTACTTGAAATCGCAGCGGAATTTAAACAACTAAACAGTAACTAAACAATTGGTGCTACAACGCCGTCAACCACCCACGTGGTTAACAAGGCTGAATAAATACAAGTGTACCGGTCTGATGATCAGACTCCCGAGCATAGAACTAATAACCATATACATTAACAAAATACCGAGTGTTTACTTACATCCTTTACTGTATACTGTCACTGTAAACTGTTCACAACCAAAATATATAACGCCACGGGAGCACAGGCGCATCCCGGGCCCAACATCCAAAGGTAATCAAAAGTAAACCTGCATCCTAGAATCTAAAGCCATTCCGCTTCTTCGATCCTCATCCTGCAGTAAAAGAAATATGGAGCCCCCGAGGGGGTCAGCAACCCTTGGCTGGTATTGAAATACCCCTAAGTAATTAAATATTGCTTAAGTATATAATTAATTAAATTAACGCCAAGCATGCCTTAAAAATAAGTTGAACACAACAAAGTTTTCAGAGAGCCAAATGTATGTGCATTGTTTTGTGAATAATAACCAATGGTGCAAAAGAAATATATGATAACATTTAGCCACTTAATCGAACCTATGGTCAACATATTTCCTTGACCTGGCTAATATGTATTCCGCCAGTTTAAGACTGGTAACCGGGCACGTTAACGTTCTCGATTATAATTATGTGTGACTCACTACGCTTACCTTATTGAAGTAAGTTCATAACACCTTAATACATTAAGGTATAAACAATCAAGTAAGTAATAACATGCGAACAGTTTACTATTACCGTACTTATGTACATACGGAAAAATATGTGAATGTACATAACGTTACAAGATTATAACGTTGTACATATAACCAAAACGCGACAAATAAAAATAGTCGTATATGTTTATGTATACCTACAACTAATAACGCTACATATTAATAACAGTCACTTATATACATTAAATTGGCGTGATAGGCTGAAACAAAAAAATAAAAGAGCAACATGCTCTAGCCGGGATTCGAACCCGAGACCTCTCGTACCTATCCCGAAACCTTAACCAGTCGAGCTGAGCTCGTTTTCAGTATAATCCACCCACGAACTATACTTAGTAGTCACTATGCTGAAATTACAGAAATGAGAGAATAACTCTCGACATTTCTCTCTGAATTCAGTAACTCCAAAACATAATATCGCTTCAACCTCCATACGACAGGCCGACAATTCTTCAGTATTGATGCATTCCCATACAACAGAAAGGATTATTCTTTCAAGTGCCCATCACTCTTGGGACTTCCCACAAGGCTTTCCCACAGACCAACACACTAGCACGTTATATCAGTCTCCTTCCTCTTCTACCTTCTGTACCTTCACCTTCTCCAATTCCACCGAGAGCTGCCACACCTCCATGGCTACTGCCCAGTAGATTGGTAAGTCTCAGTTTTCAAACCGTGCTCTGTTCCTTGCTATGAATACCTTGTCTACATGAACTAAACCGTGAACGTCTTCACCCAGCAACCAAGACCAAACTGGGAGTTAATCAGTGGAAAGTTCCGGTTGAAGACAGAGAAGGAAGGGAAGCTAGCCTTCTGTTTTCCCAAGGTAAAACCGCATGGAAACCAACCTGGATTCCTTCTCCATTTCAGTAACTAACCCAGCATGCTCTAAGCTTTTGCTCTCTGTTTTCTCACGTGATCCTCACTGCATTTTCTCCACGGTAATACCGGTCATAGTCATAGCAAATTCTGAACTCTTCTTTTCTTCCTTTCTGTTTTCCCAAGAAGACAGTAGGTAGTACTCAGCTTGGGAAAGAGCAAGATCAAGTAAGCTTCACTTACGGTACCCCTCACGCCAGAAAAAAAAAGAACAAGGTAGATAACATGTCTATCCTAGATCTGCTCCAACCCGTGCATTTCACTCTGTGTTATTACGAGTTAATCTCAGAGCGTTTTTCCCCAGCTGAAGTCAAGTGAGCTAGAACACTGGGAACTGCATCTGAACTGAGTACCGCAACAGAGAACTGGCTCAAACTCAGAGAGAAAGGAGGAATTTAAGGTATAGCACTCCTGAGTTAACCCAAAGTTTTATCTGTATACGCTTCTGAGAAATAAGCTTAGTAGAAGTAACTAGTAATTCCTGATGCATGAGCAATTTCTAAACTCACAATAAATCAGAGAAACAGAAAGGGAGTCAGATTTATCAAAACTGATAAGCATGCAAGTCTGTAACAGGTAGCCTCGGTATATTTTGTGTGCTCTTAAACTACTAATACGTTACTATCTTATGAGTGTACATGACCAAGATAAACGTAAGAGTGTTAAGGAAAGAAGTAAAAACAGATAACAACCCAAGAAAAGAAAACAAACAGAAAACAAATGTGACAGTTCTGGGTTGTTTCTGGTGTAGTTATTAACCGAGAAAAAAAAAAAAACTGTGTTTAGTATCTACTTTGCAGAAGGAGCGAGATGGTAGTGAGAGCTAGATTAGGAACTTGAAACTCAGTCAAGAACATGACTATCTATATTAGTATTGGAGGGAAACTGAAAAGAAAACCAGAACTAAGGACTTTCAGAAAAACAGAAGAAGATTATCGATTTTGAAGTTTCTGTCAATTTGGAAGTTCTGTTGGTTTTGAAACTTCTGTCAACTTTGTAGTTCTATCAGTTTTGAAACTTCTGTCAATTTTGTAGTTCTATCAGTTTTGAAGTTTCTGTCAAATTTGAAGTTCCTGTTAAATATCAGTTTTAAAGTTCCTGTTAGTTGGAGTTCCTGTCAATTTTGAAATCCCTGTTAGTTTGAAGTTTCTGTAATGATGAAGTCTCGGTTAGTTTTGAAGTTTCTGATTAGTTTTGAGTTTATGTGTTCTGTAACAAGTTGAGTGAGTTTTTGTTGGATTTGAAAACTTGATCCAAATGCTTCAGTAAACGATTTTGACAATTTGAAAAGGGTTGAGGGATCAAACATAAGAACTGATAAAGAGGAAAGGGAGAAAAGAAATTCACCTGTTGCAAATTCTTCTGCTGCAGTCCTGACTGCTGTGAGCTCAAATTTCAGTGGTTTCAACAAGGTGGGTTAGAGTTATTCTCGAATCTAAAGAATCTCGGTAAACATTAGCTAAATGAGTAAGGAAATGAAGAGAGTGCAGCTCAGTCTAAGAAACAGACAGAAGTGAGAATAAGGGTATAAACCAGTTTCTGTTTTCGGTTGTGGTTTCAGAAACTTAAGTTTCCTGCATAATCGAATCATACAGGTGCTAAAGAGAACTAGTAACTCACAAAGGAATCCAACACATTGCTAATATACTGAACTAAGTAGATATGTACATCTGAAGGTTGGAAGTCAATTTCCCTTAACAAAGAAAAGAGACAGAGGAGAACATAGCAGAGTTATAGTTTCAGATTTCAGACTTCTGTGTTGAAGTGGTCTGTGTCGTTTGGGGCTAAGGGTACTTAAAAGAAATATCACACCCTAAACCACTTGAGTTGTAACGAAAGAAAAATTGAAATGTCGATTCATGAATACAGGAAAGAGTGGTAGGTCAGTTTAGACAACGTGCAGAAAACAAAATGAGAACATATATCAGTTTACACCTTTAGCTACAGTTGCAGGGAACCTTCTGTTTCTGTAGAGTAAACTGCAGAGGATGTAAGCGGGAGGCATTGAGTGATTCAAGGGCTTTAAACCTTGCTAACTAACTTAACTAAGTGTGTAAACCCATCGGTAAGAAAGAAAAACGGACTGTAATTCAACTGGGACTAAAACAGAAATAAAACAGAAAGGAAACACTTACCAGCTTGAATCCTGTGCTGCCTTTTTGATCTGTATATTTAACCTCTGATGAGTTTAAACATTGAGGTATGAATCTGTTTTGAGGTCAAAACTATACTGAAATATTTACTTAGATAGCTGAGCAACCTAGGGAGAATCCAAATCAGAACCGAAAGCCAACTACAAGATACAAGATGGATTATCAGGTTATGGTTTTGATTTTACAGTTTAACAGTTTTGACTGATTTCTGTAAAGAGAGTTTCTGGGGTGATAACACCATGCTTTTGAGTTGTTTTTGAGTTCAATCTTTCTCCAATGCAAGCAGCGGGTGGTGTACTAGCTTAAGAAGTTTAGAAACCAAATCAGTAAAACTAAATAAAGAACTGAGCAAGGAGTAAACAAATGCTGCTTCAGTTTCTTGTTTTCTTCTGTTTCGAACTCTGTAGGTGATTTCTGTGTCTGTAACAGATTGAAATAAAGTTGTAAAAACACCATGAAGTGGGGGGCTAAACAGATGAGAAAAGAAGGAGTGAAACAGAAAGCAAATCGTGAAAAGAGGAACAAAACAGAAGAAGAAAGATTTAGTAAACTTAATGCATCAGTTCTGGTGGCTTTGATGGATGATTTTCTGTAGAGATCTGTTACAGGGGCATGCTAAGGATGGGATTTTTTAGAGGGTGATGCAGACGTAAATCTGTTAATCTGTAGTGAGGAAATGGTAGGTTGGTGAGTTGAGTTGTGAAAGGAATAAGATGTATATCTAAGTATGTGAGCGATAATAAAACAAATATGAACAACCTTGGGTTATATTTTACCACAAGGTTTTTGGTGTTATAAGAAATACCTACAATATATTATAAGTTATGTGGTAGTTTTATGAGTAATGAAAGTATGTAATAAAGGAGCTCAAATGTGTACTATTTCCGATACATTCCTAAGTAGCCAAACCACATGTAATAAAGTCTAGTGACACATAAAATATCGTACCATCTAACGTTATGGAAAAGATGTAACACAAATAATATTATGTGGCTAGGGATATAGTTATTCAAGCTGTTATGCTAGATGCATACACATAAATAAAAACGTACCAAGAAATAAAGTTATACACTATAACTATAACGACATAAGAGACTAAGGTTAGTATAGGACCTTGGTTTGACAAATAAACCCTAGTGAAGTACCATAAGTGTATAACGTACGGTTTCATGCTCTAATGTAAACCGAGTATTAACGCACACAAAGAGTAAGGGGTCATCAAATATTAATAACGATACTTTAACTAGTAACAAATATTAAGTCTGGGGACGTAGTACTAGAAGTTCAAACGTTATTCGGAATTACCGAATTGTGCGGTCATGTGGATTGACGCTTAGTGTTCCTGTATTACTAGATCGCATTCCCGACGTACGCGCTCGAAAGCTCTAGTGGACTGCACTGCACGAATCTAGTCAACGGCGTACGGTATGTAAAGGGATTTGATCCGAGTTGTCCTGAGGAATTCCTCGGGCTCGGATTTGTTTGATAAATAACTTGTGTGAATGTATGTATGTGATGTATGTATGTGATGCCTGTGTATGATGTGTAGTTATGTTCATTGCATTATTTATCTATGCACGAACGTCCTACGGGACTAATACTACGTCGACTATAGATCGACTTATACAAAACTACATATGCGAAATGTGTGATCGTGACCACTGTTGCTTTACTTAATACGCTAAGTATTACAAGTACGTAGTTATAACCTAAGTAAAATACTTAGGAACGGGACACGACATTGTCGGTCTCTAGAGCTTTGACTCGAAAGTGAATGTTACCTAGAATAATTCTAGGCATGCGTAAGACCCATAGGGCAGCCAATAAATTAAGTGATGTACTCCATAACAAAAACTGTAACTGACTATCTAACTAACAAAGCTAACAGTGGAGTGAATGAATGTGATGATGTACCTTAATCCAGACAGTCACTGGCTGCTGGTCGCGCGTAGAGATCTCTTGGGATATCCCGAATCGGGTTTTCCCTAGTAAATCCTGATCGAGCCTAGATAGATCGTCAGGCGGAGTGTGCTACCGTTGGCACCAGGCCCTTGGCCACCTAAATGGACGCCTTTACAAAGGCAAAGTGAATAAGTCCCAGAGTCTTCGGATGATCAGGGCAGTGAGCACCTTGTGTGTACGTGGGACTACTGTCCAAGTGAGTATATTTCGGGTTGTCCTAACTGACGCCCGACTGTGCTAACCTAAACAAACATATGTGAAGGCCCGGAGGGCCGAGTGATGTACTATGTGATGATGTGACTGTGCTAACCTAAACAAACGACATGTGAAGGCCCGGAGGGCCGAGTGATGTACTATGATGATGTTAACATACGATGAATGAGTTCTCAATACCATTGTATTGTATGATGTATGACAGTAATGTGTATATCCCTATGACTGTTTGGATTGGTTGAATGATTATATAATCATGCATGTTGTTACAGTATTTATCATATCTGTAAAATGACAAAGCATGAAATCAATCTAATATCAAGACGGTCAAAAATGACAAGTGACCAATAGGGTCCAGATCCGGCATACTCAGCGGCTATCGCTGATACTACACTTATTGTGCAGGTTGTTGAACACGTTGAAGCCGAAGTGCGGGATTGGGTAGTTAGGACATTGTTGATTTTGGATTTACCGTTCATACCTCGTTATGTATTAAATGATTCACTAGAAGGGGATTGTAAGATTTGGATTATGTTTAGATGCTCACAGTAGTTGTGCTTTGATACTTAGATAGAAATGTAGGTGGTATCTCGTTGTCACTGCGGATTGTATCTTTATGTTTAATGTTGTTAAGATGTTGTACTGCTACATCACTCGCATGGGCGAGTGGTGGCAAGTAACACCCATGTGAGTTCTATTATTGTAATTACTTCCGCTGTGAGACGCCTTATTTCCTGTTCACGTGAGCGATTATTACGTATTTGTTATGAGGGGTGTTACAAAAGTGGTATCAGAGCGGAGTACCGCTCTGATGACGAGATACTAGGTTAAGACAGTGAGCTTAGGATTTGGGAAATTTGGGAAACGTTTGTGAGGTACGAAACGTCTGTGTCTTAATGAAATTATGTGTTGGCAGAGCCTTTGGCCTGCAAGTGTAGCCCTTGGGGCACACAAATAAGTTGATTGTATTATGGTGCGTTATTGAGAAGACGAACGGTATTACCGACACCTAGTGTGATGTGAGCCAGGAAGCGGGCCAAGGGCATAAAGGCCCGGGAGTACTACCCCTGTGAAGGTCCAGCTTAGAGCTCAGCCAGGAGGAGTCACAAACGTCATGAGTACATTGGCGACAGTCCACTTTCATGTGGAGGTTCAGTACGAACTACCACCGACAGTACCCCTCCCGCCACAACCCGACGAGTATAATACAACTAAGAAAGATAATCCCCGAATATGGGAAAAAGGGCTACCAAGCCCAACGGACTGTCTACACACTCTCGCAGCGAATGAATAATTCCTGCTCCTGTAACATTTATACAACCTCAATGTCATACCTCCATTGACGACCAAGCGCCGCATCAATAGGCACTGCTAGAGGCGAGCGTCACTACTACTATAACGTCGCGGAAAGGATCACCCAAGAACATCAGGGCAAGCGGACCGGGAGCACCATGAACTCCGCGAGACCGTCGCCGTAATGGGACCTTTAACCACCAAACTGTAAAAACTATCTGGAAATGTGGAGGAACTTTGTGAGAATACCGTCCTGTTATGCTCAAACTTCAATCCTAAACTTGTGTGCACACAATACAGTGACACTAGGACCCTGTCGTGGCGGTACTTGTAGGGAGACACAGTCCAACGCTACGCAATTATAAATATAATGTGAGAGACTTGATTATTCTAATGATAATGTGATCAGGAAAATTTCCCAAATCCAAATACCGTCTTATTCATGAACAATCACTCTAATAGTGCTTAAACAACCAATGCAGCAGTGAGACAAACAAGTCGGGAACCGACAACTCTACCTGCATGGTGCGCTTGCCACTGCAAGCGCAGACTTAAACAATGTACCAGTAATTTCGTCTACCCCGTGCACTTGCCACTGCAAGTGCTACAAACAATTACAACTGCAGTTACCACTGCTATTATTGTTACAACGAATACTGTAAACTGTATAGACCTATGGTACGACACCATGGCTACCAATAATCACCAAACAATTGTACACCTCTAATATAAACTACATAACTACAATTGTTGCCATAAACCTCTAAGATACGAGGCCTACAACCTCTGAAGGACCCGACGAGTCCGAATAACGCAATAGAAATGGCACACCAGCCCATTACAATTATAACTATCAAGCAAGATGAGTCAAATGACACAGGCTGAGAGCCAAGATACCATAATTTAATTAACAAACCATTAAATGGCTGAATTGGAAGTGGACGGTGAAACCTGATTCCCGGGGATCAAGGGAAAACCAACCACAAATTGGGGTGAAAGGTTAGTGCAACACTGGTGCTGATCACACCAGAGTCGTATGACTCCTGAAACTCTTCACTAGTTGCCAACATTAATTATAGCACGGATAAACAAAACTGCAGTATCCTAGTTACAAACAACTAGCAAAGGAAACCTACGTTTAACTGCTACGTTATATATTTATTAAGTCATACAAATAAAACCATGAAGAGAACACGATCGTATAACGATCGCTGCCATACAGTTTCCAATTGTATAGTATGCGCAGTATTTACATTTATTCACTTACATTTATACCTCATGATTTATTCTCTTATATCTTATGTCACATTTTCATCATCATCTTAATGTAAGATGATTATTCGATTTGATGCATTATATTATGCAACTTATATTAAGAACTTTATCTTAATATCTTGTCACGTTTCAGGACACATATTTATAATTCCTAAGGTCTATTTTATATTAACCTTAGTTTATAAACGTCATTCTCTCCTTGAATATCTTAACCCATACCTTTAATAAAAACTATATTATTGCCGAAAGGCATATACATCAAATTCCTATTTCCATCAACTCCTGATATTTTTCCATTACTACAATATTGCCAATACGTAATAAAACGTTATTCATAGCATATAGTTACACATATAATAAATGTAACTTATAGTTTACCAACTATACTCATGCATACGCCAACACGTGATGGACACAAGAGAATTAGAAAAATATATCAGTCCACAGATGGACCAAGAGTGAAAAGAACAACTCTACTACCGTAATACGGCTATTATCAATACCTTCGCAACAAGGAACACGAATCAACGCTGAACGCGTGAATGATTACCACCTCTGAGCACTACCTTTACCAAGGAGTGCCATATACTGTTATGTACAATTACAACTAATCAACATCAAGATTAAGTTTATAGGTATTGTCAGAATCATACTGATTATCAAACAAGTTTTGAGTAGAAGAAGGGCTACCGCCATAGGCGTCCCGCCATGTAAAGAAAATGATAAATATCAAAATATGTGGAAGACATGTCGTTTACTACTGTGACGACTGTCAGTGATGAATGAATGTGTAAATTGAATCAACGACAACCACCTAAATCGATATTACAGAACACACAAACCAAACGCTAAATAGCGTAAATGAGCAAGTACCTAATGTACAAATAAGGGGGCATAAGCTCAGGAGACCGGGAACACCGACTCCAGTTACCTTTCCAGGTATATTACTAACACAACAATGCCTAAGTTAATATAATGAAACAATGGAGCTACGGTACATACCGTAAACAATGTGAATAACAATCATGACTTATTAACAGGCGCCAAACCGCGCACTTGAAATACAAATAACTGCAGTTACAAGTAACTAGCACTAAACAATAAGTAACAACAAAGACATTACTTACTACCTGAACACCAGGGAGATATACCAGCATGTAATGCTAATCACTAATAGTGATAAATGTTTGGTCCTAATGGACAAACCTAATCTTATGAGAAGTGACATACCCTTTGGGGATGCAGTACCATCAATGAGAATGGTTGGGAAGTGAAGAGCCAAATTGCTCAAGCAAGCATGCAATATACAATACACCCAATAAAACGAAAGAGTGAACACATATAAATACCCGAGTATGAAATCTTACCCCACGCCGTATCGGGAAGCATAGATAAGATATGATAATGATTAAACCTGGAGGAAATAATTATGTATATACTCATGGAGATCGAGATAGGAGAACTGACATTGCTTCCTCAGCACCAATATTACATAAACAATTGCAACCATACAGACGAATCAACGATTAACGTTCAACTGGTTAGCAACCAAGTGCTACCACTAAAATGTTACTAAGGACATGAGTCCAGGGAACAAAAATGTTCCAACCACCTTACCACCATACTGCTAGAACATTAGAATCTACGACAAGATAACCAACATTGCGGACCAATCAATCAAACTACAACAAGGACGTCCATCAAAAGGGAGATTGACAATAGAATACTTCACCATAGTCGTGTGACGGACGCTACCAGTTTACTAAACGAGACATGGGACGACCGCACTCCGATAGGAGCATGTGGGCCTGACAGACTTATTTATAGGTTAGTCAGGTAAGTAGTAATGTATCAGTACGGTACCCCATGCATGTAGACAAGTAGTGTTAGGAACACGAGAAGTAGTCAACTCCGTACTACGGACAGTGATGCAGATTACCTCGAAGATGGACGAGAAGAGCCGCAGTTAACCAACGGGCTAGAGAAACCAAGAACCTACAACACAGAGTAGCAGACGATACACAGTGGAGACAAGGAGACCCTTCAAAGATGACGAAGCAGACGACATACACAAGAAACCACTATATGGACGAATAATGCGTAGAACCCTCATAAGGATCATGCAAGTTCTTGCAACCCAGAGGAATCTACCAAATGATGTGAATATAAACGCGTGACAACGCAATGATAAGAGACAAGCTAAATGCTAGCAGATACCTTAAGAAGGAATAATGGACTTGGAATGTACCACTCACATGATGATTCGCTCATCTTATCTGTTTAACTCGTTAGATATTAGCTGCTGAGAGTTTACGCCTCTGCACTCTGTATGACTGAGTGTTTTGGTATTGCACTTGTGCAGTTATTAATCTAGTGGAAATACAGAAAGATGCAATGGATATCAACAAGAGTGTGTATCAAAGAACTACAACAGTGTATTACTCTGGAATAAAACCACCAGGAGACACGGATGACAATAATAATCTACGTGGACACGAAGGCTGGTACGTCTTGGTATTACCAAGACAAGTGCAAAGAGCACCAAGTACTAACAAGAGCCAATGTCATATTATACCTCAAACTGAATATCAGTGGGGGAAGACACACGAATGTATGCTAGTGATCCAAATAAGAGGATACACAGTAATGAAAAGAGGAAATTGAGCCTATGTTCATGGGTCTGCACCTCATACAGAGCGAGTGGGCCCATTAGAACGAACTTGGAAGAGAGCACAAATACGTGCCTCACCCTTTATATATATTTAAGAGCCCGAAGGGGCTAGAGACATACCCGTCTCTCTGATATGAGAATAATCTACTCCAAAGGTGAAAACACCACAAAGAGTTAGAGAACTCTATGAGAGCCAAGTATCCAACGCTCCTCGTAGAGCGGCTGTCGAATACTTGTGGGGTACGGGGGCGTAACCCTTTTTTAAGGGGGGTAGAGCCTCTTGGCTGTGCACATGTTTGCACTAAATTCTGTTATTTCGTATGCGGGTCATGCAATAGTTTGTGGGTATGCGGGGCATACGATGCACATGTTTGCACTAAATTCTGTTATTTCGTATGCGGGTCATGCAATAGTTTGTGGGTATGCGGGGAATACGATGTTGATTGTTGGACGTTGTTTGTGATGTGTTATATCCATATATGTGTGAATTAACGCCACAATTGAGGGCTAGGTGCGGTATTAGCACAACACGATATGCGTAAATGAATTATCACATAGATATTCATTATGGGATTATATGGGTAGTCATTAATACACCTATCTAAGTAAAGCGACTTCGGGACGAAGTCTTTTTAAGGGGGGTAGATTGAAATACCCCTAAGTAATTAAATATTGCTTAAGTATATAATTAATTAAATTAACGCCAAGCATGCCTTAAAAATAAGTTGAACACAACAAAGTTTTCAGAGAGCCAAATGTATGTGCATTGTTTTGTGAATAATAACCAATGGTGCAAAAGAAATATATGATAACATTTAGCCACTTAATCGAACCTATGGTCAACATATTTCCTTGACCTGGCTAATATGTATTCCGCCAGTTTAAGACTGGTAACCGGGCACGTTAACGTTCTCGATTATAATTATGTGTGACTCACTACGCTTACCTTATTGAAGTAAGTTCATAACACCTTAATACATTAAGGTATAAACAATCAAGTAAGTAATAACATGCGAACAGTTTACTATTACCGTACTTATGTACATACGGAAAAATATGTGAATGTACATAACGTTACAAGATTATAACGTTGTACATATAACCAAAACGCGACAAATAAAAATAGTCGTATATGTTTATGTATACCTACAACTAATAACGCTACATATTAATAACAGTCACTTATATACATTAAATTGGCGTGATAGGCTGAAACAAAAAAATAAAAGCAACATGCTCTAGCCGGATTCGAACCCGAGACCTCTCGTACCTATCCCGAAACCTTAACCAGTCGAGCTGAGCTTTTTCAGTATAATCCACCCACGAACTATACTTAGTAGTCACTATGCTGAAATTACAGAAATGAGAGAATAACTCTCGACATTTCTCTCTGAATTCAGGTAAGTAGTAATGTATCAGTACGGTACCCCATGCATGTAGACAAGTAGTGTTAGGAACACGAGAAGTAGTCAACTCCGTACTACGGACAGTGATGCAGATTACCTCGAAGATGGACGAGAAGAGCCGCAGTTAACCAACGGGCTAGAGAAACCAAGAACCTACAACACAGAGTAGCAGACGATACACAGTGGAGACAAGGAGACCCTTCAAAGATGACGAAGCAGACGACATACACAAGAAACCACTATATGGACGAATAATGCGTAGAACCCTCATAAGGATCATGCAAGTTCTTGCAACCCAGAGGAATCTACCAAATGATGTGAATATAAACGCGTGACAACGCAATGATAAGAGACAAGCTAAATCCTAGCAGATACCTTAAGAAGGAATAATGGACTTGGAACGTACCACTCACATGATGATTCGCTCATCTTATCTGTTTAACTCGTTAGATATTAGCTGCTGAGAGTTTACGCCTCTGCACTCTGTATGACTGAGTGTTTTGGTATTGCACTTGTGCAGTTATTAATCTAGTGGAAATACAGAAAGATGCAATGGATATCAACAAGAGTGTGTATCAAAGAACTACAACAGTGTATTACTCTGGAATAAAACCACCAGGAGACACGGATGACAATAATAATCTACGTGGACACGAAGGCTGGTACGTCTTGGTATTACCAAGACAAGTGCAAAGAGCACCAAGTACTAACAAGAGCCAATGTCATATTATACCTCAAACTGAATATCAGTGGGGGAAGACACACGAATGTATGCTAGTGATCCAAATAAGAGGATACACAGTAATGAAGAGGAAATTGAGCCTATGTTCATGGGTCTGCACCTCATACAGAGCGAGTGGGCCCATTAGAACGAACTTGGAAGAGAGCACAAATACGTGCCTCACACCTTTATATATTTAAGAGCCCGAAGGGGCTAGAGACATACCCGTCTCTCTGATATGAGAATAATCTACTCCAAAGGTGAAAACACCACAAAGAGTTAGAGAACTCTATGAGAGCCAAGTATCCAACGCTCCTCGTAGAGCGGCTGTCGAATACTTGTGGGGTACGGGGGCGTAACCCTTTTTTAAGGGGGGTAGAGCCTCTTGGCTGTGCACATGTTTGCACTAAATTTTGTTATTTCGTATGCGGGTCATGCAATAGTTTGTGGGTATGCGGGGCATACGATGCACATGTTTGCACTAAATTCTGTTATTTCGTATGCGGGTCATGCAATAGTTTGTGGGTATGCGGGGAATACGATGTTGATTGTTGGACGTTGTTTGTGATGTGTTATATCCATATATGTGTGAATTAACGCCACAATTGAGGGCTAGGTGCGGTATTAGCACAACACGATATGCGTAAATGAATTATCACATAGATATTCATTATGGGATTATATGGGTAGTCATTAATACACCTATCTAAGTAAAGCGACTTCGGGACGAAGTCTTTTTAAGGGGGGTAGATTGAAATACCCCTAAGTAATTAAATATTGCTTAAGTATATAATTAATTAAATTAACGCCAAGCATGCCTTAAAAATAAGTTGAACACAACAAAGTTTTCAGAGAGCCAAATGTATGTGCATTGTTTGTGAATAATAACCAATGGTGCAAAAGAAATATATGATAACATTTAGCCACTTAATCGAACCTATGGTCAACATATTTCCTTGACCTGGCTAATATGTATTCCGCCAGTTTAAGACTGGTAACCGGGCACGTTAACGTTCTCGATTATAATTATGTGTGACTCACTACGCTTACCTTATTGAAGTAAGTTCATAACACCTTAATACATTAAGGTATAAACAATCAAGTAAGTAATAACATGCGAACAGTTTACTATTACCGTACTTATGTACATACGGAAAAATATGTGAATGTACATAACGTTACAAGATTATAACGTTGTACATATAACCAAAACGCGACAAATAAAAATAGTCGTATATGTTTATGTATACCTACAACTAATAACGCTACATATTAATAACAGTCACTTATATACATTAAATTGGCGTGATAGGCTGAAACAATCGCCGGCTCCGCCTGCTGAAGTAGCCACTGGATAGTCTCACCATCTGTCTTGTGCCCTAATTCTCTGGTCAGTTGAAAGACCCTAGCTGCACACACAGCGGGCATTCTTATACGCCTACTTCTGCCGTCAACCTTCGTGTGTCTGTCCTTGTTCGAGGTTCTTCTGGGAGCCAATTGCTTCTTTTGTTCTTCTTTAGTGTAAGAAGAGCTCACAATCAGAGCTTGCTTATCTTCACTGTTCATGTTCTCATCCATTTAGAATTTTTAGCATTGTTATTTCGAACACTCTTTCTAGTCTCTCTTTTCCCCTTTTGGTAGAGAAAGAACGTCGGCAAGATTGACGGAGGGGAGACAGAAATTGAGGAATGTTACAGAAAAAGAATTGAAATTCACTACTGTTCCTCTTTTGGGAGCGTGTGTGGCTTAGTTTGAAAGAAGAGAAAGGAGAAAGAGATGATGTTGTGATGATAATAATTGACGACGATGATAAGGGAAGAGGCTTAGGCTATCAAATTTTTATCGACGGAACAGAACTAGAATATCTGTTTCCTAATAACGAATTTGGTTTGCAAGCTTTCTACCCTTGTAACAGACGCGCATAATAGTAAATCATCTTTTACCGCATCCCTCCTCCGACCAACTTTCGCTAAAAGTGGAGCCACGGTAGAAAGTTGAAAGATTTTACTCGTGCGGGTGAACGGTAACCATAAAGGTTTGGTAAGTTTTTTTATATAGACAGGACGGACAAATTTTACATGAAGACCCAAAACCAAACTGCCTCTTAGCTAGGCCTCTTTTTCCACCGTCGACAGAGGCCTCGCCGGCTTCCCAAGTCTTTTCCCCTACTTGCATGTTATCTTTTATTTGTCATTTCCCCTGGTTGCTATGATCTCCTTAGTTATCTTGTTTCCAAACTTTAAGGGTTAGGTTATCTAGGTCATCAGTAATGAAACCCCTGACTTCATCTTCTTATTAGAAACTAAATTGATGTGAAGAGAAATCAACCGATTTGTTTTCAAACTACACAATTACATTGGATTTCAATAGATTGTATGGATGGTGCTGGAGGTCTTGCCTTTCTCTGGCGATCATCATTTGGTGTGTATCCAATCTTACTCTCTTCAGCATATTGATTTTTGGGTGGATGGGGGCTTGGGTTCAGTCAGACTGGAAGGGCACAGGATCTATGGGTGGCTTTCGATTGAGGATAGATGTAGAACAAGGTCTCTAATCCAGGATATTCAAGAACAGTCTAAATATATGTCGCTAGTCTTAACGGACTTCAATGAATTCTATTCAATTTCAAAACCAATGGACGCGGAACTCGTAGTAGATCGTGCATGCAATGTGTTTGGTTTTATGCGCGATTCCAAGAAGCACCACATATACCACACGTAAAGGCAGTAAATAAAATATTTTGTTATTTACGTGGTAAATTAACACTTGGTTTATTTTATTCTACAGGTATGTAAACCGATCGTAAAAGTACTTCAGTCTTCACCCCATTTCTAGAACTCATTCTAATATCTTGTTCCTCCTGAAAACAAGCAGCAGTTTCTCTGTCCACATCTGAGACAAAATACGTAGCTGCTGCTACATGTGCACAAACACTATGGTTGTGTCATCAGTTACAAGACTATGGGACCATGTATGGACCTTTTCCTATATATTGTAATAACATAAATACAATAAAGCTTGCAAGAATCCAGTCCATCACTCAAGATCAAACACAATGAGATACAACATCACTTATAGAGAGATCGACTAGAGAAAGGAATAGTGTAGCTTCATAAAATACCGAGTTAAAAAAAAATTACATGCGGTGGTCGTTTTTGAAAAAAATTACGCGGGTGTACCAACCCCTTGCAAAGAAGCAGCCACGGTACTGTGGCAGCTTGCCAGAAACCGCCACGGGACCACGGCTCTTCCGCATTTTTTTTCTTGAAGCAGCCACGCGTTTGGGGCGGCTTCTGACTTATCTGCTGGAAGGAGCCGTAAATTGGGGCGGCTTCTTTACATTTCTTCCCCTTATCCGGAAATCCAGCCGACCAATCACAGCCGTCGGTCGCTGGATCGCACGGACCCCACTTATCCATATCTTTGCAAAGAAACCGCCCCGATTTTGTGGCTCCTTCCAGCAGGTTTTTTTTCTAAAAACCCACCAATCTCACCCATTCTCCCCACATTTCTCACACAAAACACTCCTCAAACTTTCATTCTATTTCTCTCCGAATTTGGAACAAGTAAGTTTCATTGTATAGACACCAAAATTCTTCACCCCATTAAGCAAATTCTGAAATGAGAAATGAAGAGGGGTCGTCGCCTTTCTTTTTCAAAACGTACTAACATGCGTGTCAAATGAAGCCACTATTTTATAAGACAGTTTTCGAACCAATTTTTTTTAAGCATTTAAAAAAAACGAGCTTTTACAAATGAGTTTCCAACGACAGTCCAGTTTCAAAACAGTCCCTCTTTATTTATATATTTATTTTACTATTATTTTTCTTTATTTCTATTATTAATTTATTTATTCATCTTTCCGCTTTTCCTTATATTTTATTTTATTCTACTATTAACATTAGTATTTTTTTTTCTATTTATACACTCAATTTCATCTTACAAACTCAATCCACACTTGGTTGAAGTCTAGTCTAGCCCAATTCCTTAAACCCACCACATTTTCAGCCCATGGCCTCAAGAAGCCCACCCAAACCCTACCATCTAAACCCTAAGGGGCGGTCAACACGTAAAACCAGACAGAGCCGCTTTGCTTATTCTGACATTCTGCTCTCCTTTGCTCCATCAATCTTCTTCAACCCACGAAACAAGCCGCCACCATGGCCTCCCTCACTCTCACATATTCTTCACTCTTCTCTCATCGATGAAGATCCTTCTACCAGAAAACGCAAAAACTATCACCCACCTCCTCTCTCTCGCTATGATCTCCCACCTTCAATCGGTAAACACCCTAGCCGATTTGGAGGCCATTTCTCATTGCCCTCAACACCATGAGCCGGCCTATTCTTCTTGATGTTCATGATTTCTCCTGGTAAAACCATCTAACAATCGCCATCATCTCCCCGTAGAAGCTCTGCACCTCTGATTCATTCACATTTTTTTTCACTGAAACCCATTCTCAATTGAAAAACAGCACCATACAAGAAGCCAAAACAAAAAAAACCGTGAACAAGATGCATACAACTTTGCATTTCTATCGATCCTCTTCACTCTCGTGAATTTTTCAAACCCAGCTGGTGAAGAGAGAACATACTAGCTCTGCGCTCTCGGTTCTTCTCCACCACCAGTAATTCTGCAACCCCAAACCGGCGAACAAGAACATCCATGCTCCTCCTCCGTCCGTTTCATTTTTCGGCAAATTTGCAACCCCTGGCGAACAAAGGAGCTTTGGCTTTGCGCTCTCCATTCTCTTTACTCCCGACATTCTTTTCATCATTCTCTTGACATGGCTGGCGAAACCTTGAGCACACATGCTCCGCCCATCATTCTCTTCACCATCGACCTATACGGCGAAAGAGGAGCATGCTCTACCTCTCTTCATTCTATTCACGATAGAGTCCACGGGTTCTCGGAGTTGTGCTGAATCTGGGTGCATGCTCTAAGTAGAAACGATTCTTGTTCTGCTTACTATTGATTTTGCTGTCATTGGAATGAATTTGCTTCTGCCTGTTCATTATTGACCTTCCGATTTAGACAAGAGACCGACACTGTTGCCTCTTCTTTTACCATCCTGTTTTGGTTTGGTCCCTTGTGGATTCAGAGTCTTCTCTCAGACATTCGCCAATGGTTAACCCAATCTGGGTTTGCTTCGTACGAATTGGATGAGAATTTTATCTCTGACTTTGGGTGGCAATCGCTATGTTTTGCTCGTGCACTCTTTGGGCTTCATCAGAAATCTATATCCTCCTGGAGCTGTTTCTATTATGTGTTATCTCATTTATTCCGTTTGATTATCCGGTAAATTCCATGTTCTAACCTGCTTGTTATTTTTTGTGAATTTTACAGGAGTTCTTCATGTTCTCTCATTCGGTGTTGGTTACTAACTTTGACCACTTTTATTGCCGGTTGGTTTTCTCATTCTCTGCCTGAGCAAGTTGAGTCTAGCACTTGAGATTTCGTTTGATTAGTTCTTTGGATTTGGATGTTTATCATCTGTGTTTTGCTGGTTGATTCATGGTGCGCAAAGCTCTCGGTCTGAGCGGCCGAGTGAAGATGGGTTCTCAAACCCCACATGTGTAATTAATTGCATTCGCCACCTAAATACGTTTTCTGCTCTTCCGTCAATGTTGTATATGACTTCTTTCTATTGGTGTTACTGGAAATGGGTCTGCTTCCCTGTCCTTAATTCAGTAATGCTTTGCTTTATGGGGTTCGATTTACTGGTATGGGCTGTTTTCTGGAAATGGATTTTTTGCGGTGTTTGCTATTGCCCTGGTCCAAAACGAATCCAAATCGTTTTGTTGAGAGAAAGCCCGACGACCATATGCGCGAATGGTATTTGCACATTGTGATTCTGCTTATTTCTTCAATCTCATTATCCCCCCCGAACTAACATGTGTGATTGTCATTATGCTTGAAGCAGATTCTTGGGTATCTTCTGCAATTTTCAGTTCTCTTGCAGGAAAGCTGTTCTGATTCCTTTTATCAGCTAGCTTGTTGGCTTAGTCCCTTAGATGGCTTTTCAGATTGTGGAAGCGATAAGAATCCCGATTGCCTTTGATCTTTCACGACATATTTGCTTGACCTGGGCGGTACTGGCTGAACTTGCGGCTTGACTTGCGGCTTGACTTTGGATCATGCAAATCGGCTACACCTTTGCACTTTGGGCTTACCTTCTATGGGTTTGGAAATTCAATCCTTCACCCTCTTACTACGATTTAATTGCCTTTGATGGTTAATTACCCCCCTGCGCTTTGATATGGGTTTGGAAATTGCTTGAAACTAGCATGTATTTGTCCCTTTGCGCTTGGATATGAACATGAATTGAGTGATAGTTACCCGAATGCTATAAATTGTAAATAAATCACTCATTGGCTGGATGGTCCCTATTAATTCTTCATTTTAGAGGGAAATGATATAAACCCTTCTAGGTATGATCCCACATGACTCACAATCCTTATCTTTGATACCACACTTTGGTTGAGTCATAATCTAAGATGACGAATTAATTTGAGTAGCAACCCCAATGCTTGATTTATCTTACAATCTTTAGCATTCGTTGGCAGCTTGAAACTCTTTTCTATGTTCTCGGTTGGGGTGTGGGAGATGATTAGATTGCCCCCTTTCCTCCATTGAGAGGGCCGTATGATCCCATTGCACACACCCCAACCCTCTTATATTTCATTACTAACTACTCTCGTATATCTTTGTCTTTGTTCTTTGACATGTACATAATGCTCGTGGAACGGGAAATTGCTATAAGACTAAAGAATGGGACTTTGGGCTTGGACTACCGGGGTCCACTTCAAACACGTGTAACGGTGGTGCACTTCTTGCTGATCCTCTCAGCTCAAGTGAGGCGGCGTCGATGCGACCCCCCATAGCAGCTTTAGATTTAACTTTTCACTTGTATTTGTATCAATTTGTAATTCGTTTGTTGTTTTCGCTTTCGGTTTTAGTGTGGTGACTTATTCATTTTTGTGATTTCATCCCATAACCGTTACATTATTCTCCCCCTTACAACCTTTAATTGAGATAGTAAAAAGGATAAGACTAACAATTGATTAGCAACCCTTGAATAATACTGATTCGCTACCTAGATAGCTTTGATGATTCATTCTTGTATATATATTTCTCGTACTACTTCTGAAATTCTTTTCATACGTACATAAATTAAGTTTTTGAAATCCATGTCCACATGTATATAATTAATTAGACAGCTTCTGAATTCCTTTCTTACATGTATCTGTTTTATTCGGATAGCTTTTAAAATCCATGTCTGCATGTATATTTGTTTATATAGCCTTGGAAATTCATCTCTACATATCATTTGATCATCATTCCTTGCCTATGATTTTGTAAATGTATGGACTGATCATGTTTGGGCCCATGTAACTCTTGGCCCAAATCTAATTTTGTTCAGGCTCAGTCCATAACCAGCCAAACGGGCTGGAGCAGGTGGCCCTAGAAAGCCCATTAGGTTGCCCACTTTAGAAAAGCCTTAGGTTTGGGTATCCTCCATGAATACGGGTCCTAGACACGGTCCATGTGAGGAATACCCGTTTCCCTTAAAATTTTCCAAATCATCCTCTAAAGTCAGAATAAAATTCACAATCAATCGATCATCCAATTCCAAATCAATTTAAAGATCCAATGAGTCAAATTCCACTTCAAAATCATTCTCTTTCATACTCTCTCACCAAACACACTCCCAAGTCAATCCCTCTCATACTCACTCATCAAACACACTCTAAAATCAATCCCTCCCATACTCACTCATCAAACACACTTCAAAATCAATCCCTTTCATACTCACTCATCATACGCTCTCCAAAATCAATCCTCTCATACTCCCAAAACCAGATATCCTTCATGAATTCTTCGGAATCAAAGCTCTTTGCACTCAACATTAAACACTCTTCATACACTCATTAGACACTTCAACCTCACAAAGCATTTGAAATGCTTCCAAAAGTTCTAAGATCAAACTTCAAACTCCTTCCAAACTCCAATTGTCTCATAGATTCAAATCATCTTCCAATCTCAATTTCAAGGGCTAAACCAAGCCCAATTCTAAGCCCCAAATCCAGCTCATTCATAGGGTCCAACCCGGCCCAATTTCAAAGGTCCAATCCGGCCCACATTTCAAGGCCCAAATCCGGCTCATTACCTCCATTCGATCCCGGTTTAGTTTCAAATCCAATTCAACTTCAATTCCAATTCAAATTCAATTTCAATCCAATTCAATCCAACTCCGATCAAGAATCAATTCGATTTCAATCCAATTCAATTCAAAATTCTTTTCATTCCCAATTCAATTCAACTTCATTTCAATCCCGAATATTTCTAAACGTCATAAATCTCAAATTCCGGAAAACTTCAATCTCCTTGAAGTCAAGCATCTCGAATCTCTAACCGTCTCAACAGCTCAACGACTCGACCGTCTCAGCAGCTCAACAGACTCGACCGTCTCAATAGCTCAGCAGACTCGAACGTCTCAACAGCTCAACAGACTCGACCGTCTCAGCAGCTCAACAGACTCGACCGTCTCAATAGCTCAGCAGACTCGAACGTCTCAGCAGCTCAACAGACTCGACCGTCTCAGCAGCTCAACAGACTCGACCGTCTCAGCAGCTCAACAAGACTCTACCGTCTCACAGCTCAACAGACTCGACATCTCAATAGACTCATCAAATTCAAACACCTCGAAAACCCTCAGCTCCTCAAAAAGCCGAACCCCTTGAAATTTGGTAATCCTTTCAAGCCCCAAATGTCTCACAGACCCGAGTGTCTCATAGACGTCATCATTTTAGGATTTCGAATATCTCACAGAGTCTAGCACCTCAAACTCCAAAACAAACTCGACAATCCATCAAGCCCCACGAAATGGCCACAAAACCCCATTGACCCCTCAAAGACCCAAAAGGTCAAAATCCTAATTCCTTCAAAAACCCTAAAACTACCAAATCCCCAAAGGCACTGAACTACGTAAGGTCTGATCTCAACAGGGAGTTGAGTACGTAGGCAACCCACACAGGGTGCGACCCCACATCAATCAAAATATCCTTTTGCACTCGACTATCTCCCCTCCAAACAACAACTTCTAACCCTCGATCACCTCAAAAAGCCCAGCCATCCTAAAGGTCCGTGAACTACGTAAGGTCTGATCTCAACAGGAAGTTGAGTACGTAGGCAGCCCACACAGGGTGCGACCCCACTCCAAATAAAAAACCCTTTTCCCATACTAAGGTGTTCTCATACCTCTCAAAACACTCAAACCTTCTTTGGCTCCCACAAACTTCAAACCATCAGACACTAAGTCTAGTCTATTCGCTCAACCTCAGACTTTTCCTAATTCTCATCCGAATCCACCCATTCTTCTTCTTGGCGCTAGCTTGGCAGAAAAGCTCGCCTCATCCACTCTCTTCCTCAGCCCCCACTCAATCCTATCCTTTGGCTTTAAATGAATCTCTCTAATAAGGTTTTGAAAGAAGGGAAATCCCGACAATTGGAGACCGAGGTTTCCTCGGGCACCAATCCGAAGTCGTGGTCGTTGCCACTTCTAAGGGGTGTAACCCAGTACGAACCCAATACAGAATCTTTGGTATGATCAGATAAGTCCAATCCATAGGCAACTATCTCAGAGTCAATTAACGGTTCCTAGAACCCGATTTTCCTTCCTAGTTATCATAGGTCAAACTATGTGGCGACTCTAGTCAATTCCGCCTTATAGAGGCATAAGTCCGCGTGGGGCCCATTGAGAGCGGGTGTAGTGTTCATTAACACTCCCCTTATGCTTTCTGGGAAAGACGGACGATTTAGTAGGTACTTGAGGGATGCCACGAATAACGGGTTTTCACCCTCCACAGAATGGCATTTTAGGATCTAGGCTTTTCAGTCAAGAACCATGTAGATAGACCCCTCTCATACCGAAAAATCACCCTCCACACATTGTTTTTTTTTTGGTTGTATTGTTTATTAGTGCTTAATTTTTATGATAATTATAGTCATTATTTTTAGTGTTTTAATTGTTTATTAAGTTGTATTTAACTCTTCTACCTTCCATTACTTGTTCTAACTTTTTTCTAAGTTTATCATTATTCCTCCCAATATATGGTATAGTTGTTATAATGTTATGCAATTTTTTTTACATTTTTAATTGTCATTAACCCCATTTAAATTCGTAATTAAATATACTAATTTTTTTTGGAGTTACAAAATCACCAATTTTGGTGGTCTTATGCCTTAATTAATTATGATATTGTTGTTATAATGTTATGCAATTTTTTTTACATTTTTAATTGCCATTAACCTCATTTAAATTCGTAATTAAATATACCAATTTTTTTATGAGTTACAAAATCACCAATTTTGGTGGTTTTATGCCTTAATTAATTATGCTATTGTTGTTATAATGTTATGCAATTTTTTTTACATTTATAATGCCCACTAACCCCATTTAAATTCGGAATTAAATATATCAATTTTTTTATGAGTTACAAAATAACCAATTTTGGTGGTTTTATGCCTTAATTAATTATGATATTGTTGTTATAATGTTATGCAATTTTTTTTACATTTATAATGCCCACTAACCCCATTTAAATTCGTAATTAAATATATCAATTTTTATGAGTTACAAAATCACCAATTTTGGTGGTATTATGCCTTAATTAATTATGATATTGTTGTTATAATGTTATGCAATTTTTTTTACATTTTTAATTGCCATTAACCCCATTTAAATTCGTAATTAAATATACTAATTTTTTTAGTTACAAAATCACCAATTTTGGTGGTTTTATGCCTTAATTAATTATGATATTGTTGTTATAATGTTATGCAATTTTTTTTTACATTTTTAATTGCCATTAACCCCATTAAAATTCGTAATTAAATATACCAATTTTTTATGAGTTACAAAATCACCAATTTTGGTGGTTTTATGCCTTAATTAATTATGATATTGTTGTTATAATGTTATGCAATTTTTTTGCATTTCTAATTGCCATTAACCCCATTTAAATTCGTAATTAAATATACCAATTTTTTTATGAGTTACAAAATCACCAATTTTGGTGGTTTTATGCCTTAATTAATTATGCTATTGTTGTTATAATGTTATGCAATTTTTTTTACATTTATAATGCCCACTAACCCCATTTAAATTCGTAATTAATTATATCAATTTTTTATGAGTTACAAAATCACCAATTTTGGTGGTTTTATGCCTTAATTAATTATGCTATTGTTGTTATAATGTTATGCAATTTTTACATTTATAATGCCCACTAACCCCATTTAAATTCGTAATTAAATATCATTTTTTATGAGTTACAAAATCACCAATTTTGGTGGTTTTATCCCTTAATTAATTATGATATTGTTGTTATAATGTTATGCAATTTTTTTACATTTATAATGCCCACTAACTCCATTTAAATTCGTAATTAAATATATCAATTTTTTTGGAGTTACAAAATCACCAATTTTGGTGGTTTTATGCCTTAATTAATTATGCTATTGTTGTTATAATGTTATGCAATTTTTTTACATTTATAATGGCCACTAACCCCATTTAAATTCGTAATTAAATATACCAATTTTTTTATGAGTTACAAAATCACCAATTTGGGTGGTTTTATGCCTTAATTAATTATGCTATTGTTGTTATAATGTTATGCAATTTTTTTTACATTTATAATGGCTACTAACCTCATTTAAATTCGTAATTAAATATACCAATTTTTTATGAGTTACAAAATCATCAATTTGGGTGGTTTTATGCCTTAATTAATTATGCTATTGTTGTTATAATGTTATGCAATTTTTTTTACATTTTAATTGCCATTAACCCCATTTAAATTCGTAATTAAATATACTAATTTTTTTGGAGTTACAAAATCACCAATTTTGGTGGTTTTATGCCTTAATTAATTATGATATTGTTGTTATAATGTTATGCAATTTTTTTTACATTTTTAATTGCCATTAACCCCATTTAAATTCGTAATTAAATATACCAATTTTTTTTGGAGTTACAAAATCACCAATTTTGGTGGTTTTATGCCTTAATTAATTATGCTATTGTTGTTATAATGTTATGCAATTTTTTTTACATTTTTAATTGCCATTAACCCCATTTAAATTCGTAATTAAATATACCAATTTTTTTTGGAGTTACAAAATCACCAATTTTGTTGGTTTTATGCCTTAATTAATTATGATATTGTTGTTCTAATGTTATGCAATTTTTTTAACATTTTTAATGCCCACTAACCCCATTTAATTATGCTTTGGATTCCTTTAACATTTATAGTACTGTTTACCACTTGTTATCTCCATTAATTTTCTATGTCCTATTGTTTATGTAGGTGGCCCAGCAATTCCAGCGTCAACCCGCAGGGGTGGGACCCGAGGAGGCTGAACTATTCACCTACCAGTCCACTCATATATCTGATGCACTTTTCTCAGATAATCCGGTACAGTGATAAGACGTTAATCTTTATTACATTGCATTCATTACGTATTTCCCATCATAACATTTAATTTTGTGCCCATGCTATGTAGGCAGTGCGCAACCCAAAATACGTCAACAGGAAGTTGCGCTCTCGAAACCTTGAAGTTGAGATTCCGCACCATGCCCTTCGCGAGTACATCAGCGAGGCTGGTTTTATGGGACCTGCATTCTATAGAATCAAGGGGGACCAGGCGCTCGTCAGCGCACTCGTTGAAAGGTGGAGGCCTGAGACCCACACCTTCATGTTGCCTTTTGGTGAGGCAACTATTACTCTGGAAGATGTGCATCACATACTTGGGCTGAAGGTGGAAGGAGACGCTGTTGTGATTCGTATGAATCCGGATGTGGGAGATTTGTGTGAAGAACTGTTGGGTCAAAGGCCGGGACCCGAATCAATTAGAGGTTACAAAGTGTCATTGGCTTGGTTGTAGGAAAAATTTGCGATAAAAAAGAAGAAGAAATTGCATTTAATCAAAACCAGATATCATCCACCAGCGTCATGCAAGAGCGTGGATCATGCGGATGATTGGTGGAATGTTACTACTCAGTTATGACAGTCGCATGATTGATTGTGGGTATTTAGAATTACTGAGAGAGTTTTCTGAGTGTGGGCAATATAGTTGGGCTTCAACGGTTTTAGCTCACACCTACCGTGGCTTGTGCAACGCCACACAGTTTGATGCAACGGCTATAACTGCAGCCAGAAGATGATTACAGTGTGGGCGTATGCCAGACTCCCGGCTTTTTTTACAGTTCCAAGAGAGTATGTTGGACCAAATGGCATCATCGGTTACTCGTAAGTGTGAAGAATAATATATCAAATTATATTTAATAATTACAATGCACCTTTCATAATTATGTTCGAATAACGTCTTTATTTGTTCACTTGTAGTTGGGATAATCCAAGGGTGAAGAAAATTAAGTTACCGGGCGCTCGTGCCATCCTTGATTCTATCCCGGTTCCACCCACTGCAGATCACGTAAGTACTATTGTGTTATGAAAAAAACATACACATTGTTATTTCCTGCTAACCATGCGCATTGACTTTGTATTATGATTTAATTTCTCAGTGGGTGTGGCAACCGTATGGTGATGCCCCACTTGACACAGCTGCTGTAGTTGTGCCATTGATCCTTAACAATATAATTGAGGGGCATCAACCAGATCGCGTTATGAGACAGTTTGGACGTGATCAGCCCATACCAGCATTGCCACTGGATTGTGATAAGCTGCACAATCAAAAACGAACCGGCCGAGTGGACGCGGACTGGGGTAATATCAACGCAAGATACATCGAGCTATGGAACGACCGAAATTACAGGCAGATAAGGCTCCAAGATTACCCGTTGGCAGTTCCATTGACCTTTGCCTCCGAGTATATGCAGTGGTATGCTAGACACAGCTTAAGATGGTACACAAGCGAGGCAAGACGACAGGCCATATTGGTAAGCATGATAATTGCTTAGTATACATAATTGTATGCATAAATGTTGTAATTTACTATATGAATGGTATGAATATGTTTCTAGGCGGATGGACTAGATCAGATACAGCACTACGATCGGTGGTTAATCTGAAATCAGTTCCAGGTTATGAAGATGAGACTCAAACAACGCAAGTCAAATTCTTCCAACGGTGCTTCTGGGCGTTCGGACCATGCATCTCAGCATTCAAGCATTTCAAACCCATGCTGCAGATAGATGGTACACATCTATATGGTAAGTTCAAAGGTAAGCTTTTGATAGCTGCAGCACAAGATGGAAACAACAAAATTATACCTGTTGCATTCGCTATAGTTGAGTCTGAAGATTTGGATTCTTGGAAGTACTTCCTCGACAAGGTAAGGTTGCATGTCATCGGTCAAAGGAACGATGTGTCAATAATTACAGATCGTGCACCTGCTATAATAAGCATCGTGGAGTCAGACAATTTATGGAGACCCCCAATGGCTCACCATTTCTACTGCATAAGACATATTGCATCGAATTTTAACTCAAGGTTCAAAAACAAAAGGTTGAAGAAGTATCTGATCAACACAGGTATCCTAATATTTCAATTAATGTACTTCAATAATTAAATTGAGTATTTTCAATGTTTAACATTGACTTATTATCATGTATTTAGCGTACGAATTCAGAAGGCATCATGTCCAGAGAAGATATAATCACCTAATATCTCAGAATACCGACATTGAGCGATTCTTCAACGACCTGCCATTTGAGAAGTGGTATAGGGCATATGATGAAGGAAGGGGGGGGCCACATGACAACCAATCTGGTCGAATGCATCAACGGAGTGCTAAAGAGTGTCCGAACTCTACCCATCACCGCCATTGTTACCAGCACACTGTACAAGTTGGTAACTTATTTTAATGACAACCTTGACACATACAACGGCCAACAAATAGCGGGTTCCACATTGTATACGGATCTTGCGACTTCCAAGATTGAAGAAAACCGTAGACTGTCTAACAGTCACAATGTAACCCGCTATAATGAGATCGACCCAGTGTACGAGGTCGAAGATTTTGGCTCAGTGGCTATGAGGAGGAACCGAGGGAAGTACAAGGTTGACTTCGATGATCTGAGCTGTGAGTGTGGGGAGTGACAAGCGTTCAAATACCCATGCTCCCATGTCATGGCCGTGTGTTGCAGAACCGGTTTGTTATGGGAAAATTATGTGCACCCGGTGTACAAGTTGGACACAATGATCGAGGCATATGGCGATGATCCTTTTACACCGCTAGGTAATGAAGAAAACTGGCCAGCATATACAGGGGTTAAGGTGGTACCAGCACCAGATGCCATTCGGACTGTCAGGGGAAGACCTAGGTATTCTAGGCTTCAGAATGAAATGGATGAAAATGAAACGAGTACAGAACGTAGACGTTGTCGACATTGTTTACAAACAGGTCATAATAGGAGGAACTGCCCTAACAGAGGGTATAATTGATTGTGGTTTTCAGATGTTATATATGCTCCTGCATAGACAGGTTGTGCCTTTAGCAAGCACACAAAAAAATGTAATTTTTTCTAAGTACCAATGAAGTGTGTTTTATGTTGAGTGTATAACATAAATGTGCGCTCTTATTGAAAAATTGAAAAAAACGCTAGCTCAAATGACCAACCCAATGAAGTCGTTTTAATTCCGTAAGAAGTTATAACGGCTGTAAATGCATCATAGGACTTTAATATCAATACAAAACTGGTTAATAACATAAAATATGACATTGCCCGAAAAGTTAAAAACAGAGAAAACATTAACTCTGGTGCCATTTATATGAAGTCACGTGGGTCCCGTATGGTCCTAAAACTCCAGATAAATGACTTAGATCCGTAGTATAACTGTTCAACTATCATCGTACAAAATTTGGTCAACTTCTGGAACCGTTAAAGCATAGCACAAATGATTCAAAAGTTGGAAAAAAAAATTTTCTGGACGAAATTGCAAAGAAGCCGCCCCAATATTACGGCTCCTTCCAGCAGATAAGTCAGAAGCCGCCCCAAAAGCGTGGCTGCTTCAAGAAAAAAAATGCGGAAGGAGCCGTGGTCCCGTGGCGGTTTCTAGCAAGCTGCCACAGTACCGTGGCTGCTTCTTTGCAAGGGGTTGGTACACCCGCGTAATTTTTTTCAAAAACGACCACCGCATGTAATTTTTTTTTAATTCGGTATTTTTATGAAGCTACACTATTCATTTCTCTAGTCGATCTCTCTATAAGTGATGTTGTATCTCATTGTGTTTGATCTTGAGTGATGGACTGGATTCTTTGCAAGCTTTATTGTATTTATGTTATTACAATATATAGGAAAAGGTCCATACATGGTCCCATAGTCTTGTAACTGATGACACAACCATAGTGTTTGTGCACATGTAGCAGTAGCTACGTATTTTGTCTCAGATGTGGACAGAGAAACTGCTGCTTGTTTTCAGGAGGAACAAGATATTAGAATGAGTTCTAGAAATGGGGCGAAGACTGAAGTACTTTTACGATCGGTTTACATACCTGTAGAATAAAATAAACCAAGTGTTAATTTACCACGTAAATAACAAAATATTTTATTTACTGCCTTTACGTGTGGTATATGTGGCGCTTCTTGGAATCGTGCATAAAACCAAACACATTGCATGCGCGATCTACTACGAGTTCCGCGTCCATTGGTTTTAAAATTGAATAGAATTTCATTGAAGTCCGTTAAGACTAGCGACATATATGTAGACTGTTCTTGAATATCCTGGATTAGAGACCTTGTTCTACATCTATCCTCAATCGAAAGCCACCCATAGATCCCTGTGCCCTTCCAGTCTGAACCCAAGCCCCCATCCACCCAAAAATCAATATGCTGAAGAGAGTAAGATTGGATACACACCAAGAATGATGATCGCCAGAGAAAGGCGAGACCTCCAGCACCATCCATACAATCTATTGAAATCCAATGTAATTGTGTAGTTTGAAAACAAATCGGTTGATTTCTCTTCACATCAATTTAGTTTCTAATAAGAAGATGAAGTCAGGGGTTTCATTACTGATGACCTAGATAACCTAACCCTTAAAGTTTGGAAACAAGATAACTAAGGAGATCATAGCAACCAGGGGAAATGACAACTAAAAGATAACATGCAAGTAGGGGAAAAGACTTGGGAAGCCGGCGAGGCCTCTGTCGATGGTGGAAAAAGAGGCCTAGCTAAGAGGCAGTTTGGTTTTGGGTCTTCATGCAAAATTTGTCCGTCCTGTCTATATAAAAAACTTACCAAACCTTTATGGTTACCGTTCACCGCACGAGTAAAATCTTTCAACTTTCTACTGTGGCTCCACTTTTAGCGAAAGTTAGCCGGAGAGGAATGCGGTAAAAGATGATTTACTATTATGCGCGTCTGTTACAAGGACAGAAAGCTTGCAAACCAAATTCGTTATTAGGAAACAGATATTCTAGTTCTGTTCCGTCGATTAAAAATTTGATAGCCTAAGCCTTCTCTTCCCTTATCATCGTCGTCAATTATTATCATCAACATCTCTTTCTCCTTTCTTCTCTTCTTTCAAACTAAGCCACACACGCTCCCAAAAGAGGAACAGTAGTGAATTTCAATTCTTTTTCTGTAACATTCCTCAATTTTGTCTCCCCTCCGTCAATCTTGCCGACGTTCTCTTCTCTACCAAAAGGGGAAAAGAGAGACTAGAAAGAGTGTTCGAAATAACAACGCTAAAATTCCAAATGGATGAGAACATGAACAGTGAAGATAAGCAAGCTCTGATTGTGAGCTCTTCTTACACTAAAGAAGAACAAAAGAAGCAATTGGCTCCCAGAAGAACCTCGAACAAGGACAGACACACGAAGGTTGACGGCAGAAGTAGGCGTATAAGAATGCCCGCTGTGTGTGCAGCTAGGGTCTTTCAACTGACCAGAGAATTAGGGCACAAGACGGATGGTGAGACTATCCAGTGGCTACTTCAGCAGGCGGAGCCGGCGATCGTTGCTGCTACCGGTTCCGGAACAATCCCGGCGTCGTTTCTCTCGGCATCAGGGAGCTCGGTTTCGCAACAGGGTAGCTCTTCGTCTTCTGTTGCCTCATTGGGATTGCACGGAAAATTCGACGAAATGAGGCCCACACTTGACAGCAGGGATGGCTGGGGAGTATTGTCCGATGCTAACTTGGGTAGATCCCAGGCTGGGACGGCCCCCATGTGGGGGTCCATTGGTGGGTTTGGAGCGGGCGTTGGTGTTGCACACCAACTATTTGATAACTCGTCTGGTCCCACTACATCGGGATTGAACGCCCAGAGCTCCGGGTTTGGGGCCGGTTTTCATTTTCAGGGATTGGGTCTACCCAATTCTAACATAGGGTTGCTCAACTTCGCTCCAATTTTGGCCAGGGGGAATCATATTCCAGGTTTAGAGTTGGCTTTGTCTCAACAAGATGGGCAAGGTGGTGGTGGGGGCATATTGAGTTTGAGCCAGCTTTATCAAAATTCGGCTCAGAATCCGGGACCTCATGGTCAAGGGGGTGGGGATAGTGTGGTGGGGGTGACTCAATCCATCATGAACATCAACAGCAGATGCCTTCTTCTCATTCAAACGATGATGAATCCCAAGAGGACCCGTGAATATTTTGTCTTTTTATTTATATATTTTTTCGTTAACTCCAATTTGAGTGTGTTTCATTAGAAGAGCTTTCTTTTCCCTTTGAGGATTGAATTTGATGGACAGGGATTGCACTCCGGAGGATTGCAAAAGAGTGTACTGTATCTTGGGAAAAAAATCCCTTGTCCTAAAGTAGATGTAGACGGGAGTGGTGTTGCCATCAAGACCTTGATTCTTCTCCGTTTGCTATTTTCTTTCCGTGAATCCACCCTTGCTGAGTCAATGAGGGACGGTTTTGTGCCCTATTTATATAAGTTTGTGTGCCTCTCTGTCTTCTTGACAAGTTCTCCTTTCATTCGCTTGATACACCAACTTTTTACCATACATATACCATCCTCTTCCCACTTCTGTGGTTCACCAATTACATGCAGGGTAAGTAACGGGACATTTTCTTTCTTTATGTGGATCCATATATCTTGTTATATACTGATCTCTACCTCGATGAATTTAGCTATCTATATGACTTTTTTTCTTTTCCTCCGCCTCTACATAATCTTTTAGTTCAAGTTTCAACTTCACTGCCTGAAGGTCTTCAGTATGGTCAATTTGAGAATTCAGTTTGAGTTTGAAGATGGCACTTTTGCCATGTTTCTAAATTGGTAATACTTGAGTAAGCACTTAGGCACTACGGCAGTTGACTTGACAATTTAAATATTCTTTTAGTTGTCCTTTTCATTCTTCCTTTTCTATGTGAAATCCGTCCTTGCTGTATCTTCTAATTGTTTCCCCAACAGTTTGGATGTTTGAATGCGGTCAAATCTGACATTTTTATTCATCTGGGTTGGTTAATTTGATTTGACTTACGGCTTACCACTAGGAATTTCAGCACCTTGGACTATATAAGGCAACCTAACATTTTGCTTTCTGGTTAGACGCAAACCCTTCAATTCCCTCAGTTGTATGTACTCACTACTTTAAAGGACCACCTGTGGAGTTTTGTACTGGCATTAGTGATTGTGAGGACACTACTTGGTAAACTTAAATATTTCCATCTACTTATAGTACTAAAATATTTAGCTTCTCCTATCCAAATCTTATAGTAGTATCTCTTAAATCATACTTCTTACCCTGCTTCATATCATACCATTCTTCCACAGATACAAACCTAGTGGCTGTCAAATCAGTTGCTGATGTGCACTTGTTCAACAACTCTTATTTTCTAGACACCCGAAACAACAGAGCAGCTGAAGATGTACTGTTTCTCAGGCTGCTTTTAGGCTCTATCCTCCCCTGCCTATTTCTGAGTTTTTCGCATGAAGGGAGAAAAGGCCTACAAAGGTGCGTACCCTTTCTATTGCATAAGCTCCAGTTGCTTTTGTGCATGATTATTGCTTGAATTTGAGGGATGGCAAACTCCATTGACGTTGTCTTTCACTGACATCATGATGATGTTTCATATCTTATCATGATCAAGAAAACGTCTCATAGAGTACCCTTGAGAAACGTTGTAGTTTATACCTTTTTTAAGTACTGGAAGGTGAATAACTGGATAGACCTCTGTTAAAAAAGTTTATGATAACTTTTTAACTTTTCTTGGTTACAATTCCCAACTACTGTGAAAAGCTACTCCTTGTTGGTTCTTTGCAAACAGCAGTGTGATATATTTCAAGTGTGGATAGAACGGATTTGAGAATAAACATGAATTGGCTATACCTGGAAAATGATCTGCAGTATACGTTTACTGGATGCTGAATATCATTAAACAGTCTAATTTTCTGTTTCTATGACCCCCAAGCTGAAAGTACGTCATTCTTGTTCTCAACCTTTCTACTTCAAAACCTAGTCAAGAAAAGATAAAAGAGTAGGTGTACACAGCTGAATTTATCGTTTTGGTACAATCTCGTTTCTTTCTTCATCATTTTGGGTGGCATTCCTTTTCGTGGCAGGATGGCGGCTGTTCATATACAAATGGGTGTCTGGCCTTCTAACTCAACTATCTAGGGGAAATGATAAAGCGCCAATGACCAGCCAGGGGGCTATTAATTTCCCATGCCTTGTTCTACTTGTCTCTGCACTAGTTAGTCCCAAACTAATAGCTAGTTCCCACTCTGAATGGGGTGAAATAGGGTTAACATCACCTTGGTAGAGTTACATGAGGTGTACTGAGGTGTTTTAAAATTCTGTTTGCCTAATATATAATGTTAAACTAGGTGAATTGTGTAAACCTTTTAAAATGCTGTTGAAATTTTTATTGACTCTGTTTATACCTTGAATCTAGAGTTAAACAAAATGTTAGTGAATTGATATGACATGTTAATCCTTTCTAAATTACTTCAACCTTTTTTTTTTCTCTAAAATGATGAACCAATGGTTCACCTTGTTTAACCCAATCCAAACAGACTATAACTATAAGATGCAAATGATGCTCTCATGCTCAAACGTTGAATGGTAAAGTCACGCAGCTGTTCAAGGTGATTGAGGCAGTTCCGCTGTACTATGACATGGGTGGGGACTCCTTCAGTGGTGGAGATAAGAGTTCCAACTCTAACGAGGAAGTGGAAGAAATCGTAGAAAGATGGTTCAAAGCGGTAAAGGAGAAAGAGAGTTTGGATCTCAACCTTCTTTTATGGAGTATATGACACTTACGGAGAGTAAGGAATGATCTAGTTTTCAATGCATTTGAATACATGCCAGCAAGAATCGAGACAAAGATAAAGTGAAAGGTGTGGGAATGGACGAAGACAATGGTGAAAAAACCTTCAGATACAGGTAGCGAGATTTGTAACTGAACACCCCGTTCTGAGATGAGATTCTCCCTGTAGATGAAGATTATTTTTCCTAGGGCCCCACAAAATGAACACTTGAGATTAGGGTCCCATTCTTTTGCACCAGAATCAACTGGTTTATGATTTATCAGCTGGTTTATCAGGCTCAGCTCATTCTTTTGTTGTATTATGGGTTAGATACCATTTACTTATGAAGCTTATTCAAAACAGTATAATCAGTTAGTTAATCAGCTGGTTTACGCATTACCAGTCACATTATCAGTTGGTTTATATATTGTCAGTCACATTATCAGTAGGTTTATCAGTTCAAAACTCTAATACCAAAAGAACAACTTATATAGGTTTTTACACAATCATTTAATTTTGAAATCAGTCATCAGCCCATATCAGCTATCAGCTGGTTTATTCTTCAGTTGGTTTATGTATTATCAGCTAGGATGATCAGCTCAGCTTATTCTTTTGTTGTATTATGGGTCAGGTACCATTTATTCAAAACAGCATTATCAGTTAGTTAATCAGCTGATTTACGCATGATCAATCGTATTATCAGTTGGTTTACACATTGTCAGTCACATTATCAGTTGGTTTATCAGTTCAAAACTCTAATACAAAAAGAACAACTTATATAGGTTTTTACACAATTATCTAGACGACAGACCAGTACACTTGTACGGGTTAAAACATATTATCAGCAAGTGTACTGGTCTGTCGTAGCAAGTTTTTCTAGGTAGTATTCCCTAGGTTATTGAACCAAAGGAGGTTGTGTCTAGTTTATCTTTAATCTATCTCACTAATAAACTGAAGGAAAAATAACTATAATAGATTGGGGTTTGATTGCAGAAATTAAATAATTAAATAAACTGAAAACAAATAAAAGTGATTATCTAATAAATCTAAAAGGGTGAATCCTGGTTTACTATTTCTCCCTAGTTTATTAATTCCCTTCCTGAGTGTTTTTTAAATTCTAGATTGCAACCTCAGATCTAAATTAATCTAAAACCGGTCTCCCGCAAGATAGATTCTTACTAGCAATTCCCAAATCTCAACTCTCGTTATGAATTTACAAATTAACTAATAGCGTTAATGATTCATCTGGTTTCTAGTCAGCTAATCCTCAGGAATTGTCATCTGTAGTTTCACTGGTAATATTCCTAAGGTCTAATGAACGCCGCAGTTCTCACTTGTAAGCAACCCAGAATTCAAAAATTTTGTGACAACCGAATGGAGAAAGTTGGATAGGGGATCAGCTTCGAATAAAATGAAGATGTTGAGAGAACCGCTCAAGAGGTGGAATAAAGAGATTTTCGGGGAAATCAGCCACCAACTAAAATCCCTCAAAGAAGATCTGAAGAAAATAGAGAGACCAAATTGGAAGAAGGCAACGGACATGCAGACGTAGAACTAGAAAGAACCCGGTGCATGCAAGAGCTAGAGAAGGTGGAAAAATATAACGAAATCTACTGGCGACAAGCTTCAAGAGATAAGTGGATAAAGGAGCATGACAACAACACTAGATATTTCCACCGACTAGCTACGATGAACCACAAAAGAAAGTCCATTACTTGCCTTGTTACTGATTCAGGAGTGATTGACAGCCCACAGGATATCATAAATCACATTGTCGATTTCTACAAACAGCTCTACAGTGCACCCAAAGCATCAGATATTGTTCTACCGGTGCCCATCCAGTCCTCCCTCACGCGGCAAGAAGCAACGCATCTAGAGCTCATCCCCTCCTTGGCAGAAATAAAGAAAACGGTTGCAGACTGTGACGGTTCAAAAGCACCAGGTTTTGATGGCTACAACATGAACTTTATTAAAAAGATGTGGAAAGTGGTTGGTGCAGACTTTAGCAAAGACGTGTTGAAATTCTTCATCAACTCAAAGTTAGAGCGTGGAATGAACACTACCTGGGTAGCCTTGGCTCCGAAGAAAACAGACGCTCAACGACTTGAAGATTACCGGCCAATAAGCATGGTTGGATGCGCCTATAAGGTAATTGCAAAACTGCTCAGCAATCATTTAAGTCCCCTAATGCCCAAGTTAATTGGAGAGACACAAACTGGTTTCGTAAAGGGCAGAAATATCCTTGAAGGACCTCTCATTGCTAATGAGGTTATCACATGGCTGAAAAAAACAAAAAAAGAAAGGAGTGCTTTTAAAGGTTGATCTGAAAAAAGCTTTTGATTCGGTTTCTTGGGAATTCCTGGAAATGATGCTTTGCAACATGGGATTTGGTGACAAATGGAGAAGTTGGATAAGGGAATGTATCACTACTGCAAGAATCTCAATACTCGTCAATGGTTCCCCAACAAAGCCCTTCTCCCCCAATCAAGGCTTAAGGCAAGGAGACCCACTGTCTCCCCTTCTGTTTACCATCTCAATTGAAGCCTTAAGTTGGCTGATTCATGAAGCAGTTGAGCAACACCTATTCTCGGGGCTTAAAGTAGGCACACGACAAATCAGGGTGACCCATCTCCAATTCGCTGATGATATAATGCTATTTTGTGAGGTAAATAGCGATGAGATACTTAACCTACGCAAGATCCTCATTGCGTTTAGTGAAATATCAGGATTGAAGGTAAACTCAGAAAAGTCCATGGCCTTCTGTATTAATACAACAGAAGAAGAATCAACTATGGTCACAAGGAGTTTCAACTGCCAACTGGGGTCCCTACCGGCCATCTACTTGGGATGTCCACTAGGTGCGAACCCAAGAAAAGAATCCACTTGGGATCCGGTTATCCAAAAGGTGAAATCTAAACTTGCAACATGGAAGGCTACCAGCCTATCTAAATCTGGTCGTGCTGTTCTAGTGAGATCGGTATTAGACTCGATTCCCCTCTACTATGCTAGCATGTTCGTTGTTCCAACCAAAGTAAGGAAAAAACTTGTCTCACTTCAGAGGCAGTTCTTTTGCGGGAAAAACAAAAGCAAATACTTGTCAACAGTTTCATGGGGAAAGCTATCACAGCCGAAGGAACTCGGAGGGCTCGGCTTCTCCAACCTCCAAACGAAAAATCTGGCCTTTCTCACCAAATGGAGGTACAGATATTCTAGGAACTGCAGTCCCCTATGGAAGAAAATAATTCAGTCGGTCTACAATATCCGAGAAGGGCTACACCCAGGGAACATTGAATGCTCATCGACCAGAATGAAGGGCATCTGGTACTCAATCACCAAATCAACCAGCGGGAATGCACACCTTCGAAGTCTCCTGGAAGAGAAACTGAAAATCATAATTGGTGATGGTAAGACAATCCTTTTCTGGCATGATCAGTGGAGTCGCGCAGGTGCACTTCATCTCTCCTTCCCAAGATTATACCAGGTTAGTCTTCAACAGCAAAATATAGTAGAGCAAATGGGTAATTGGGCAGACAGCTCCTGGAATTGGACCTTTCGTTGGCGGAGACCTTTATTTGCATATGAGGAAGAAATGCTCACCTCTTTAATCAGCAGCCTTGGCGTGACACCTACATCACCTGACCAACCGGATGATAGCACTTGGGCTTCTCCAGGTAAATACACTATCTCAAAAGATGTTACCTCCTCGCTGAATGCTAGTAGCAGTATCCCAGTTGGCGAATTAGATGCCAATGATCTGAATCGAATATGGCAAGGATTATGCGCACCTATAATTTCAATGACTCTGTGGTTCACTTTAGTCAAACGACTATTGACGCGTGACATCCTCTTTGAGCGAGATATCATCCATCTTGGTCAAAGTCACTACCCATGGTGTAAACTTGCAATGGAAAGTGTTGATCATGTTATTTTTCTCTGCCCTCGGATCAAGAAAGTTTGGTTGAACCTCATTCAATGGTGGAATCTGCCTTTCTCTCTCAGCGACTCAGTCACGAACATTTATCAGGAATGGTTCGCCTGCCCACTCCCGAAACGGTCCAAACGTGTTTGGCGTTCCACATTTTGCTATGGTGTATACTTTATATGGATGCAACGTAATAACGTTATATTCAGAGCTGAATCCATGGAGACAGATCGTATCTCCCTACAAGTAAAGCTCGGGGTTTGGCAATGGACAAAGGTTTAGTGGAAGGGCTTCCCTCTTGATTGTAATTTTTTCATTAGCGCCTCCTCCCTTAAAGACTTACTGACATAGTCTCTTGGCTAATTTCATTGTTGTTCCCGCCTGTGATCGGAAGCTTGTACCTTAGTTAAAAACTATGCTGTGCTTTTGCAGTTCTTTAGCAGAAGCTTAGGTTGTAATTCGGATGTGGAGGGTACTCTTTTTCCCCCTAAGTTTTTATCCCACTGGGTTTTGCTTAGGGGGTTTTAATGAGGCCCATCTATTCCCATCCACCTGGTTTATCAGGCTCTTAATTTTATAAAAATCTAGTTTTGAAATCAGTCATTAGTCCATATCAGTCAGTTTCAGCTATCAGCTAGTTTATACAAAAATGCAAAAGAATAGGGCCTAATTCATCGTTGGATCAAACGCTTCTTACGGTAGCATTTTTTAATAACGACAGTGATGTACACAAAACTTGAAGCGCGAGATGAGCTATTGGGGCAGAAAGAAAGGGGTAATGTATATGGTAATTTTGTATTTTTTTCTTGGTGGGATATTTTCCCCATAAATTTTTTCCAGTAAAATCGTATTATAAGGAGTAAAATTTGTAAACAAGTTCTTGTTTTTTATTTAAATAAATAGGCTTATGCCTAACTTATCTTAATCGTCATGCACCTTGCCTATTTATATGTACCCAGTGGCGGATTCAAGGGGTGTACCCCGATCGTGTGACTCTATGATTTTTGTGAAAAAATTAATTATAATTTTTATTGTAGTTTAACTACATGGTAGATGTTTTATTTGTTAGTGATATAAAATTTTATTTGTCAATGGCCTCACAACTTCAATATATGGTCTGCCTCATGTACCTCATGAATATTAATAACTTTTTGGGTTTGGATACACTAAATTCCCTAATTTATTGCTGATTACATTATGTGCTTTCACCCAATTTTATTTGGTGCGTTTGGGTTTGCGTCCGGGTTTGCAAACCCGGACGTATCATATTGCATCTTTCGCATGTGAGTCTACGCTTGGTCCGGGTTTATACATCCGGACGTATAGCCGAACCAGGTACAAATTCAGACAGAACGTTCTCCTCGGGTGTGGTCCGGGTTTACAAAGCCGGACACATACCCGGACCACCCCCAAAACTTGGCAGAAAGGTGTCTTCTTGGTTGGTCTGGGTTTGTATGTCCGGACACACCCAAAAGTGCATCAAAAATGCCATTTTTGCTCCTGTTCAGTCCCGTCTTGATCGTTAAGGCCTCGACACACGTTCCTAAGTCATTTTCTCCCGTATTTTCATCTGTTTAAGCACAAAACTATAAGTAAGGGGAGTTCTTCACATATAATATAAATTAACATATAAGTAAGGAATTATCACATAAACCCATAAAATATTAATCAAATTAAGCATGAAACATAGATATATTCCGCACTTATCAGACACCGGTAGACATGCCTAAGATTGACAAATTTGTAGTGCAACACAACCTCATAGTGGACCCGGGTCAATTGTCAATTTGTCAGAAGCAGCGCCACTTGGGGCCATTGCGAGACACACGGGCAAGGTGGAATCGGGCGGTTAATTCTCTATAATTAACCTAACTCATTTCATCTTTAGTGTTTCCCGCTTTACAATTACTAACTCCTTACATTTAATTTCATTCACATAAGTTACTTACTTCTCATCACTTCTCAAGCTTGTTTATACCCCTAATGGCCATTGCATGTCCTTAATTAAGTCTTAACAATCTCATAATACCAATACCATTCAAATCCCCGCCTTAAACTACCATTTACACACATTTTTAAGCAATTTAGGGTTGGTCCGGGACCTTGTCCGGGTCCCAAGTCCCGGACCAATACTTAGGAGAAGTTTCAAACGTTTTTAACAAGTGGTCCGGGTCCTTGTACTGGACTCAAGTCCCGGACCACACCCTGGCACAACTCACTGCTAATTTTTCATATTGGTCCGGGACTTGGTCCTGGACCTAAGTCCCAGACCCTGCTACATTTTGACAGTTTTTCACATTTTAATACTTGTCCTAACACCATTCTTTTGCCCATTTCTTCTCCAATCTTCACACATATATTCTAACATGTTTTAGCACTAATTTGACACTCTAAACCTTCCTAATTCATTCACTAAACTTATTACTCATTTTCTTGGTTTCCTTACACAATTTTCCCACTCTTGTTTTTCCTTAAACTCTTAAGTGCAATTTTTGTTTCTCTTCTCATCTCTATCTCAATGGTTCTTCCATTAATGCATTACTAGTGTTCTTGCATTATTTTCATCCCAAGTCTTACCCAAATACACCTTCACACAATTCTAACTTCCAAGGTGATTAACTACTCAAATTCAACTCTAAAACACACCTAGTCATCCTAGGTTCTTTCTTCACCATTTCACACTTATGTCACCTAGTTCCCAAGGAAATTTTGACAGAGTTTCCCCATAAATTTAAACATTCCTTAAGCATCATTTAGCTCATTCCAAATCGATTCACAACCCTGTTCATTATATACATCAACAAAAATTCTAAACACTAACCACACATTTAATTCCAGCACTTAGCATTTTTATTCACTTGACTCAAAGGCTTCTAATCATCCATATAATAAACACTAATATACTCCCAATTCTTTGGCACCATTGTAGTAGCTTAAATACCAACATAATCTATGTAAACCCAATGCCTCGAGGTATTCAAAATCTGTTTCTCAAGACATACAAAATCAGCTCAAAGGTAAGTTCATTTACCTTGTGATTTCTAGTTTTCTTTTCCTCCTTTATTTCTCTTTTCTTCTTGCTCTTCTTTTCTTTGTTTTTTTTTGTTGACTAATTGGCCAATCTACAGCCCATGTTTAATGGTATACACATCATTACTAAATGAATAACTAACTCTATAGAATTTAAACCCTAGAATTATAGAGTTAGTTTAAGGCTCTTAAATGAGAGATTACCTTCCAACTCTAGATGGAGTGTTTGGCTAGCAAAAAAACAAGCTCCAGCACCTTTCTTGAGTGTTAAAAACCGGCTGGACAAGAACACAAGAGAGCTCAAGAGCTGGAAATTTCGTTTGTCAAAACAAGGCTAGAAATGAGGGATTTTTAACTTCTTTTTACCTTAAGACAATAAGGGAACGATGTAGATCACAATGGTCTCCTTAAATCTTCAAATGGACCTCCAGCCATGGTGACCAACTTCACCATTTTTGGATTTTGAAAAGAGAGGAATGATCTCCAAGAAGAGGGGAATCTAGTGGTGTAATTTTTGTAGCATTTGGAGTTTGTTTGAGCCTTCAAAAATGAGGAAGAAGAGAGGGCTGAATGGAGGGACTAAAAATCACCATTAGAGGCTGAAGGAAGAAGAAGAAGTCTGAAGGAGGGGGAGTAATCATGAGAGAGGGTTGGCATGGGGGAGAGAGAATCACAAAAGTGACTTTTGTACTCATTTTACTTTATTGTTTTGTCTCTTAGTGAGTAAGAGAGAATAAAGGGAGTTGGGTGGGGCTGAAAAACGTGCCACACCCAACAAATAAGAGTGCCAGCCTTTTTATTTACAAAGGGGGAGGAGCACTTTGGTCTATTTACAATTTACCCCACAAGTTCTCGAATTGTCACTATTCACTAATCCGGGTCCGTTTTCTGGAATTTTCTTGTTTATTTAATTTTAATGGCTCTGACCTTCGCTAATGTTTAATTATAGACATTTGATTGACTATAATTTTTACGAGTCTATTAAACCCGCTTAAAGTCACATTTCTCGGTTTTCTCAAAAAACGTGCTTTAAGGTTCGTTTACGTTTTTAACCCGTTTTATGGATCCGTTTTCTTCGGGAATTGTTCCCACATGTTCATTTAGGCATAATTAAGCTTCTAAAAATCTCATTAGCCTAATTAATCACTGTTTTAAGTTTGGGGTATTTCAGAAAAAGATCTTACCTAATATTTGTCTATTGTGTAACCACCGAAAAACAAGGCAGAAGAGGACAAAATATGGCAAGCAGTTTTTGGAAAAACACAACCAAGAAATGAAACCCGGACCAGGTTCTCTCGCCACAAAGAAGCACTCATGATTTAGTATGTGTGGCCCTGACATCCTGTCCTATAAATCTCATCAGCTGACCCGTCATTACCAACTCACACACCTCTTTGACACATCTACCCCGAGATTACGTGTGTTATTTCCATAATTAAGGGGACAACCAAGCAAGGTGAAGAAGCTTCCTCCCTGACAGACCCATCTGAGTGACGTTAGCTCTACTCCACGAGGCTACGACCCTTGTCATCATTTCAACCAGAAGATGGGAAGCAAACCGAGAGGGCAAGCCGGATAATCTATCTTCTTCTCTATAAATAGCAATGTCATATTTATTACTTAGGCACAACAACACAAGAATACTCACTCTCTCTCTCATGTCTCTCTTAATTCTACCAAAAACCTTTATTACCTTCCTAGGGACTAGATCATTCAAGATCGAACCATTTAAACCCTTGTGTCTTACTTGTTGTTGTTATTCATCATGATTAAGTCACTACTCACTACATCACAAAGAAATTAATTGTAACCAATCAACATATTACACTCGAATCCGTAGATTACCACTCTAACAGTAAGCACCCTCCTCAAACTCAGTTTATCGGAGCAGTCCTGAGTGGCATGCAAGAATAAACCGCATCTAAAACAGAATGCATAAATCCCTTCATAAGTAACATAAAACATAGTGTTAACTCCATCCATTGATATAGTCACACACCTTAACACTGGCTTATATACATCAAGCAAAAATTTTATGCGTATAAACTCACCACCAATTCGACCATCTTCTTTCCCAAACTTAAGAAACCAACATACTATATCCCCAACCTTTTGCCAAAGTATTTATGGTAAAATAGAAACGGGCATCATGGATACGCACCTAAATAGGGATCCATCGAAAACTACTACTTGGGAGCCTTACGCTTATCCACACATTGAAGGGCCAACAAGGAACCATTAAAAGAACATGGCCCCCTTTTAAGCACTGCATGCATCATATCTAGTTTGTGAGACTGAGACAAGAACAAATCCTTACCCACAATTCTCACCCGAAACTCCACATCCATTTACCATGCCCGGCCCAAGGTATTCTCCATTACGTGAACATTTGGAGCTTTATTCGCTATAAGCTTACCGATAAGGCATCGATCAAGCAGAAATACATGCCCTCATTCGTAAGATCATCAAGGCAAGTTATAGCCCCTCCTTCTTTAGTGGGTGTTGGTTGATTCGCCATAATTTCCACCCCTCATTGTCCACATGGTAGAAGATGAACTAGAAAAGAAAGAAACCAAACAAAGTGAGCACTAGGAAAAGTAGGAAGATGAATTGTTGAGATTAGAAGAGTAGACATCTTTACCTTCAAACCCCCACTCATAAATTATCCCATCTCCACCGCTTGGCTATCCCCGGTCTCGCAAGCAAAGCATAATGATTACTAGGAAATGCATCAGTCAAGTGGTAGATCCTAGAATCTTAAGACACTAACCAAACATCCCAGCTAGAAATATGGGGGGATGCTGAAAAGACAAACTAACTCCTGGATACAGTACAACCCACTATTTGGGTTAGCCTCTGCGTCATTCGGTTTTTTTGGGGTTATAGGTCAAATTCGTGTGACTTATCCAGGTTAGGCTTGATTGACAAAAATTGTAAAGTACGAATTTTAAGCAACCTTTGTAACTTTTATGGATTTTCATATGCGGCCCTAAATTCTTTTAGTATGGTGTTACTCTTGATCAAGACTGCTATTGTCTATTGGTTGGACAAAATTAAATTGGATGACACTTTTTATGTATGAATTTTTAACTATACATTTATTAATTGTATTGATCAAGTATAAAATAAAAATTGTATGTTATCAATATTTGACACTCGACGCCCAGTTTACCCCACCCACGCCCGTCGACGTGCCTCCCGTCATCCCGTGCCGTCACAACTCGCTCTCACCACCTCGCATAAGCGTTACGCGGCAGCACCCATCCATCACCGCCTCGCACAAACATCCGCCACCCATCCATCAACATTCAAACCATTCTCATGTCCTAAACATAAAGAAACCTAAGTTTATAAAAAAATGGAGTAATATAAAATATAATAATACACATTACTCTGTCTTATATAACATTTTAGGTTATGTTGTCAAGATAGATGAAATAATCCGGTGAATATTTTTATCCTCCAAAATGCTAGTTTATCCCACGCTTCACAATAACATACCATTGATAATATTTTTCTCATTTTATTGCGTAATTTTCTTTAGGCATATACACATCAATCTTGGTTAGTATATGTCTCATCTGAAAAGTTTAGGTTTTATTGTTAAACTTCATTAACATTTGAACCATTCCCAAGTCTCATGTCCTAACCATAAAAAAAGCTAACTTTATTATAATCAAACTAATAATATTATAATATAGTAATGATACACATTAAATTGCATTATAATTTTTTTTAAAAGAAAAATGTCTATAGTTTATAACAAAAGCATCTATGTGGGAAGGGTAACAACACAATTTATGAATGTTCAAATACAACAAGGCTCGAGATGCTTGGAGATTGAAGATGTCCAATGTTATATATATCATTTGTGAGAATGAACATTATGGGATGTTAAATCTTCATTATGTGTTTTTGGTTTCAAGATTATTTTCATAGCTGGAACACCTATAGTAGATTTAGATTTAATAAAGCATTCGGGTGGATTCAGTTTCGGTGGATTTAGTTAGGGTGAATTCTGTTCGGGTGGATTCAGGTTGTACCAAGTTTCGGTTTGATTCGGTTTTGGTTTGGTTTGGTTTAAATTTTCAGGTCACATTTCGGGTCATAATATTTGGTTTAAAATCGTGTTTGGATCGGTTTGGTTTTTTCAGTTCGGGTCACCTTTACCAAGTTTAGATACAACCCACTAGTGACAATACTCTAGCCTCTAGTGAGAAATTTTTTGGGACAAAACTATTACTACTATATTAATCAAACATCTAAGATTATAAAAATAATTGAACATAAATAGATCCTATAATAACTCATTAACTGTAACATACTGAAATAGTCGATTCTCTATGCTTAACGATCTATCCCCCTATTCGATTGCTAGCCTACGATCTACGTCCAAGTGCTCTTCTGTATTACCTTGTTACCGAAGAAACCAAACTAGAGAGGGTTTTCGTAATAGCAAGCCAAAGTAATAAAGCAGAGAGAAATTTTGTAAGTTCTTTTCACGTGATTTATGCGTGGGGGTGATCCCCTATTTATAGTAATTTCCTGTCATTCCTAGGTTTGCCAGCCAGTCATTATCCTTCCAGGTTGTCATTCTAATTATCTTATATAAGTGTTACTTTAATCCCTATATTCCTCAGCTACCTGACTGGGCACAGGCGCTCGGTCGTTGGTTACGCGTCTTTCCTTACTACTTGACCGGTCACAAACGATAGGTCGCTTGCTAATACTTACTTGGTGACTTTAACGACTGGTCACAGGCGACCGGTCACTGCTTACACCTATTTTGTATCTTTAACGACCGGTCAAGTGACCGGTAGTTTCCTTGTACTTACTCTGTAGTTTACATCCAATTATGACCGACTGGCCGTTTCATGCTCTTGGCTTGTTTCCTCTTTTGGATGTAGGTTGCCTTTACATCTCTTGGCCGTATTTTTCCCTCTTCATCAGTCCCACAAGTTCTACTTTTTAAGGCGTTGTCAAAGAAAGTAGGACTTCTTGTGATCGGTGAGGCTTTTTAAGAAAAATTTTGGCCCTCTACGAGTATTTCGTGTGTTGCAGGTGACGTTGTCTTTGTCCTTCTGCTCCTTCCTTCTCTCTCAGTCTCACAAGTGCTACTTTTTGAGGCGTTGACAAAGAAAGTAGGACTTCTACTGGTCCGTGCCGTGCTGTGGCTTTTTTCCGTTTCACGCGCGTGATGAGCACCGTAGAATTCACGGAGTTTTGCGTGTGCTTTTTCCTGCTGCGGAATTTGCAGAGTCTCTGTCCTTTCCTGCAAAAAACGTCTTTTTGTTTGTAATTGAAATTTTAAATATTTTTGGGGTGAACCTTTTACCGCTTTTTAAGGTTTTTGAAAGCCTTGGCTCTTCTCTCTCCTCACTTCAGCTTCCCAATGCCAACTTCTTTCTTCTGTCCTCGAAAGTCGTTACTCGTTCATCTTCCTTCTTTCTCCATTTCTCGTGTTAGCTTCCATTCTTGCTCTGGGATGGCCTCCTCAAGCTTATCAAGGTCGAAAATTGCTCTTTCCTCGGCGTTCGATGCAATTCAGGGCACGAAAATAGGTGAGAAATTCCGGCCGTCTTACCTAAAACCCAAAAATCCCGTTGCCGAAAATCAGGAACCATTGCCCAACACGCTTGACGTTAAAACCCTTGATTCTCTTCTTGCTAACGTCCAAGTCCCACTAGGGACCAAGATTTTCCTTCCTTCTGCCGATTCTCATCCTTTCGACGATTTTGGCCTTGGCTATGTCGTTTATTCTGATTTTTTCTTTCAAGAATGACAATTCCGCCGCACCCCTTCATCATTAGCTTTCTGACGCAAAGATGTTGCACCCTTGCCCAACTCCATCCCAAAGCTATAGCCCAGCTTCACGCGTATGTGGCCCTTTGTACCGAGGTGAAAGTTACGCCCGCCGCGACTGAATTTGTTCAATTCTTCACCAGCCGTGTTGATGCTGGCAACTTGACCATCACTAGTCGCTCTGGGTACTCTCTGTTTGAGTACAAGAAGCTTGGTCATCGATGGAACTACTTATGGTTTGTCGTTGTTCCCCTGTCTGGTCGCTTTCTTGGAGCTCCCTATTGTTCTTCGATCGCTAAGGGGACACTTTATTATCTTTCATCGCCGAAGTCCGATTGCACGATGTCTCGCGTCCTGAAGAAGAAGAATGAGAAACACATATTGGAGGACTTCTTTACGAATGTGCGCCTGGCGTCATTGGCGCATATGGAAAGTAAGGTTTCCTGTCCTATGCTTTTTTGGATTTGTTCTGTGCTTTCCCTTTTTTTTGTTGAGCTATTACTTTCTTTCCAGATTTTCCCCAACTAGGAGCAAAGGTTGGCCCGTTCTGCGATTGGCATTTTGTCTCCATCAAGGTTGGGGACTAGAAGGTGGATTATTGCGCTTCTCTGGACGCCGCGGAGGAGGCGGCCCAATGCCCGGCGGAGGAGACTGTGTCTGGCAAGAAAAGACCTAGAAAAGAAATTGAAGATGCGCCAAAGAGACAAAGAACAGAAGAGATTTTAAAAGAGAAGGGGTCTCCGAGGATGTCGGAAGACCAATCACCTGATACCGGCAACCATTCAGGTACTTGTTACACAAGTCCGAATTCCGGTCGTCAGGTGTTTCTTCCTCTGACGCCGGGGTCGAACCTCAATCTTAGTCTGCAGGGAGGAAGCGAGCCTACGTGTGTGACCCCACGTTTATCCTTAACGATCTATCCCTCTATTCAATTGCTAGCCTACGATCTATGTCCAAGTGCTCTACCGAATTACCTTGTTACCGAAGAAACCGAACTAGAGAGGGTTTTTGCAATTGCAAGATAGAGCAATAAAGTAGAGAGAGAAATTCCGTAAGCTCTTTTACTGTTCTTTATTTCGTGGGGGTGATCCTCTATTTATAGTAATTTCCTGTGGTTCCTAGGTTTGTCAGGCTGTCATTATCCTGCCAGGCTGTCATTCTAATTATCATATATAAGTGTTACTTTAATCCATATATTCCTCAACTACCTGACTGGGCACAGGTGCCGGTCGTTGTTTACGCCTCTTTCCTTACTACTCAACCGGTCACAAACGATCGGTCGCTTGCTAATACTTACTTGGTGACTTTAACGACCGGTCACAGGTGACCGGTCACTGCTTATGCCTATTTTGTATCTTTAGCGACCGATCACAGGCGACTGGTCGTTTCCTTGTACTTGCTCTGTAGTTTGCTTCCGATTATGACCGACTGGTCGCTACATGCTCTTTGCTTGTTTCCTCTTTTGGATGTAGGTTGCCTTTACATCTTGGTCGTATTTGCCCCTCCTCACATACCTACAACAACACATAAGACAAACCAATAAACACAACTGAAACAGAGCCACTAAAGAAAAACATACCAAACTTTTATGGAACCCGCTCTCGCACAAGTAAAATCTTTTAGAATGTCCATAGTTTGCTCCACTCCAGCAAAAGTTTTCCTGAGAGGAATGAGTAAAAGAAAGATGATTTATTGCGCGTAAGTTTTTTTAAGCAGTTTTACTGTGCGTAAGTTATAAGTATACCTGCCAATTTGGGTCGAGGGGTCAGGTTGATATCAACTGTAAACCCATTCAAAATTTCATTAACCCAACCTAACCCAAATATAGATGGGTCAAAAAATTATGACCCTAACCCAACCCGTTTAAAATCCTTAAGCCTTAAACCCATTTTTAAGTAAACAATACCCGTATTACTTCTCATGGTCATAAATGTCATATCATATGAGATTAAATTATATACGTTTAGTACTACAGCTAATTTGATAGACCACTATTCAAAAGTATATAAGCCACTTTTGACAACCCCTATATAACATTAATAATATATTTAATGGATATAATCACATTCTTGGATAGCATTTGATAGATCACTTTTTACAATATATTAGCTACTTCGAGAACTTAATAGACATAGGCCTCATTCTTTTGAAAACCTGAAGCTGATAGTTGATGTCAGTTGTTAGTCAAAGTTAAAAAAAGTCGAGAGAAAAAAATATATAAGAGGAAAAAATTACGACAATTGATGTATATGACATATAAAAAGAAAAGGTAAGCTGATGAGATAAACTCATTTCTATAAACCCGTCAAAGAATGAGGCTATTAAGTACTATACTTATCATGTTATAATATCATTCACAGTATATATATATATATCATACTTTTTTCACCCTTCTTTATCATCTAAACTTACAAGTTGTGTTGTATCATTTAGAAAAATCCAAAACAGATATCATTCATAAAACACCACTTCTTGAAGCAGTTATCTTCACATCAGCAACTGCAAAGCTTGTTGAGTCAAACTAAACAAATAAAATGTGAAGTCAAAACTCTTAAAATAATTGTTTGATATGTAGAGCTGGTTGAACCTTTTGTTTGATTAACACAATAAAGTGTGATTTTTAAAGGTGGGATAGTCCAACTGGACTTGAGTGATTGATAAAATATTTTATGCTTATGGCTAAGCCATAGTTTTGTCTGAAAATAATATGTATATGTACAATAATATATATATTTTTATTATTAACAAATATATTTTCGGGTTTTGGGTTGGGTCATGGGTTTGGATCACTACCCTAACCAACCCACAAAATTAGTTTATTATCCTAACTCAACAAAAAAAATAATTGAGTCAATAATCAAGAACCCAACCCACACTAGTAGAAAAAGGGTCTATTTCGGCGGTTCTTTTGGGCATATTTTGGCGGTTGTGAACCGCCGAAATGAAGGTCGCCGAAATAGGTCTGAGAACCTATTTTGGCGGTTCTTAGCTAACAACCGCCGAAATAGGTGCGTGCTAGAACAAAAAAAAACACACCTATTTCGGTGGTTCTTAGCTAACAACCGCCGAAATAGGTGTGTTTTTTTTTAAAAAAATATTTTCTGCCTCGTCTTTAACCTCGGGATCGAGATGCAACAGTTCTGATTTTTCTCTCTGTAGAGGCGTACACACCAGAAGAAAACGAATAGAAGCGCAAGAGTGTATGCCCCTTGTTTGCCTTGCAAAATTACCGTCTGTGAAGAGATTGTTGAGCCGCGCAGAGCATGTTCCCTGTTTGCTAGTTAGGGTTTCAAAATTACCATGAGAAGAGAATGAAATAGGTGCAGAGCATATTGTTCTCCAGATGCAAAATTACCGTCAGTGAAGAGAATAAAGAAGAAAATATGCGCAAAAGAAAGAAGAGAATAAGAAACCGCAGAGCATGTATGCGTTCCTTGTTTTCCATAGAGAAAAAGATAAGTTCGAGTATATTACCGGTTCGGAATGAACTGCTACAGCCTAGTCTTCAATCGGGTGAGCAAGATGCAGTAGTTCGACCACAGGCGCATACAAGATAAGAGAAGGAAGGTGGAGGCGCAGAGCTTTACGGTGGTGAATTTACAGTAAGTGAAGTGAATGAAGAGAGAGAGAGGCGAAGGGTCGGATATAAGAAGACGGAGGCGTGATTTTAAAAAATTTCGTCAAAACAAACCGGGAACACAACCTATTTCGGCGGTTCTTAGCTAGGAATCGCCGAAATAGGGTCACCGAAAATTCTGTATATAAAAAAATACACCTATTTCGGCGGTTCCTAGCTAAGAACCACCAGAATAGGTGTCTTTTTTTATACATAGAAGTTTTCGGAGCCCTATTTCGGCGGTTGTTCTTACAACCGCCGAAATAGAGGCACCGAAATAGGCCTTTTTTGTACTAGTGCCATAAAATTATGGGTTGGGTTTCAGGTTGGGTCAAAATTGTCTAGTCACATGGCTTCGTTCGGAGGCAGCGGTTTTGTGGTATATATGTGGCATTTTTTATGGTGAAATTTTTGACAAAAATGCCAAACAATAGTTTTCAAAATAGCCACATATATGCCAGCACAAACGGGCCAGCGATTTATGCTATAAAAGAGGATGAATACCGTGCATATTATTGTCTACAAGTTAGGGTTGCAAAACTGTGACGATTGATGTGAATAAACTAACTAATTTAAAAAAATTACTTATTATTGGTTTTTATAAAAATGTCATCGAGTAGTAGTTTTTATAAATTATTTACCAAGAGTAATGGTAAAAGGATACATTTTATTAAAAATAAGGTATAAAATCTGAATATTTAATTATATGTACATATAGCAATATATTGACCATATTTTTTTAACAACTAAATTGTTTATTTTTTTTATGATGTAAACATTGATAAAGTTCACTAATTAATTATTATATTTTCCTTTATTCAAATGTGAACAAGTAGCCTAGTGTGCTTAAACCATGTATAGTTACAATTGTTGTTATTCATTGATAGAATTGTGGTAGATAATAGTGAAGTTATTTGTATAGACCTTAATATAATGTTAACAAATATTTATTGTAATAAAATTTGTTGTTTTCCTCATTAATAAATTATGTATATATAAATCTATATATTTGTTAGTAGTTTCTTTATTTACATCTTAAAAAATAGTTTTAAAATGTAGGAAAATTTCATGAAATGCCACTATAATTTTGGTTAATTCATGAAATGCCATTACCAAAAAAGAAAGTCGCGTAATGCCACTATAGCCATTGACCAGAATGAAAATGACAAACATACCCCTACTAGTTAACAAAGTATTTTTAAAGTTCATAATATGCCACTAAGTGTTAAAAAATTCACCAAAATAATCAAAAATCAAAATACTATGAAAATATATAAAATATTTAAAAAATTAAAAATTGAAAAAAATAAAAAGATTAAAATATCATAAAATATTAGGAAAATTCACGAGATACCCCTGTTTTCTTTCGTAATTCACAATATACCCCTGTGATTTGAGTAATTTAACTTTAAACATGCTTAAATGTTGTCGAAAATTGATGAAACTTTCATGGACGATGCTAAAGTGTTATATTTTGGTCCAATATCAATTTTGAAGCTTTTTAAGCTCACATGTGACTTGTGGGACCCAATGAATATGTGACTGTTCATTGGGTCCCACAGGTCACATGTGAGCTTAAAAAACTTCAAATTTGATATTGGACCAAAATATAACACTTTAGCATCATCCATGTAAAGTTTCATCAATTTTGGACAACATTTAAGCATGTTTAAAGTTAAATTACGAAAATCACAGGGGTATATTGTGAATTACGAAAGAAAATAGGGGTATCTCGTGAATTTTCCCTAAAAATTTTAAAAATAGATTTCTTAGATTTTTTGGATTATTCAGTACCATAAAAATAGAGTTTTGAACACATAATTTATATCAATCTTTCTACTAATTTATATCAATCAAGTTCCATACATTTTTTAAATTATTTTTCTATCAATTCAAATTATTTATTTAAATTATTTTATTTTAAGATATTTAGATTTTTTTAAAAAAAGTTATATTCTATATTGCATATAACTTTATGACATAATATTTTGTAGATAACATAAGTATTATGTCATAAAGTTACTACAAAATAGAATATAAATGTTAAAAATATATTTATCAATATTAGTTTAAAATATAATTAATTATTTTGAAAAAATAATTCAAATTGGCAGAAAAGGAAAATATAATTTTAAAATGATTAATAAAAATTATGGTACTTAATCGATACAAATTAGTAGAAAGATTGATATAAATTATATTGTCAAAAATCTATATTTTATTTGATGGTACCGAATAATTTAAAAACATCTAAAATATTTACTATTTTCGATTTTCAATTTCTAAAATACAGCTAATTTTTTAAAATATATATATATATATATTTATAGTATTTTGAATTTTTTGTGAAGTTTTTAATACTCTGGCGCATATTGTGAATTTTAAAAGTACTTTGTTAACTACTAGAGCTATTTTTGTCATTTTTCCTACTAGTCAATGGCTATAGTGGCATTTCATGGACTTTTACAAAAATATAGTGGCATTTCATGACTTCTTTTTCTTTAGTGGTATTTCATGAATTAGTAAAACATATAGTGACATTTCATGAAATTTCCCTAAAATATAATATAAATTTTTTTAATTGTAGCACATAGATCGGTAAACACCCCGCACGTAACTAATTTATTCAAATATACCAATGAAACAACAATATTATCAAACAACGGCTTTCAAAACAACTACTCCCTCCGTCCCCTTTGACCTTCTGGTTTACTATTTGAACATGTCGTTTGACTTCAATATTTAACATATAAGATGACATAATTTTATAATTCTAACTTTTGTAATGGAATCTGTATGTCAAAAACTATACGTTGTAGAAATTTATTTTATTAAATTATTTTATCTTATAGTTTAATATTAAAGTGGAAAAACGTACCAAAAAGTAAACAGGAAGGTCAAAGTGGGACGAAGGTAGTATAAATATATTAGGGAAAATTCCAATATACCTCTGTTTTCTTTTGTAATTCAATATACCTGTAACGCTCCTATTTAACATATTTATAGCGGAAATAAAATACTAAAGGCGTACAGACCATCGGGTTCCAAACACCCGGCACCAAACCTCACCAAATACAACTTAAAGATTACAATAGCACGGCCTGAACCTCGAGAAAACTTAACAAAAGTAAAACAACAATAAAACATGTAAACTCTCAAAACCTAATCCCATCCCAAACTCGTTCTCTTCGTGGCCACCTGTAAAATAACTCGTACCTGCAAGATAAAACCAAGCAGCCCACCCCAAGAGGGGTGGGTCAGTTCCCTGGAATGAACTACGATCCTCCAAAAACAAACTCATAATACAACTCTTAAATAAATAATAGCAGGAAAAACAACCACTTAAACCACACAAGGAACAAGACATTTCACATCACCAAATCAAGATAACCAAATAAGAATAAGGGTTAATAACAGAAAATAAAGTTAGTGAAACAAAACCACATCATGTGTTAGTGAACTTCCATTGCCTTAGTTAAACCCAATTCCCGTTAGGAGTAGAAAGACTCAGATAGTCACAAAGGACTAGGAATAATAAGAAGATCCAAGAACCAACAACTCAAGAATGGAAATTCAACTGGGAGAGGCCCCCACGGCCAAGTACGTCCTTTAAGGACAGAGGATATACAGCCCCTCACTGTCTACAACGTCCCTTTTGGGACAGGGGATATACAGCCCCTCACTGTCTATCACGTCCCTTTTTGGGACAGGGGATATACAGCCCCTCACTGTTACCATTGAAGACGCGCCACGTCGAAACCTCAAGTACCAGCTCATGATGATGAAACGATATCCAGAGTCAAAAGAAGAATTTCCAAGATTGACCTTTTTCCAAATTCCCACTAGATCACTAACTACCCAGAGCAATACCAAAACATTAGTCCTACAGAGTGTAGAAGCGTAAACCCTAAGCAACCATGTCTAACGGGGCACCAAAAAGAAGGAACCAATACCTAAGTGAGTTTCGCATTCAAGGCTCAGTTAGTCACACAAGCTGACGCCACAACATTTCCTTTTTAGAAATTCATCTTAAAGTCAGTTAGCGTTTTCCAAAACATTCCACAAGTCAATCAACAAAAATATCGGAGTACGAGAAATCGTACCTGGTATGTGAAGAACAATAAATAACTCGAATAAGTGATTCCCCAATAGTAACCTATAATTAAGGTGTTCCAAGTGTCGATTAATTAAGGAACTTATAAACTAAACAACCTTCTTTCCTTACTGATTAATAGTTCCAGGTTTACCACTATTCCCTCACAAAGATTTGGGCTTGACTTGTTAACTAAATCCTTTACTAGGCCCCCCTTCGTTTAGTTTAGAACGATTTAGAATTTATTCCGGAGAGTGGCCCAAACTCTCTTTGAATTGATTAAGTGGGCTTTTGGAGTTCATATAATTGGGCTTAGTAGGTTAGCCCAAGACTGTGTTACGTTTATGTTGTGTAATTAAACCTTTAAGTTAATAGTGACTATTTAATTACACACCGATTAAAACCTAAGGTTTAACATATATATATATATTCTACTTATCATAACTATCACAAGGAATATTATTTCCCTCATCTATTAATGTATTTATATACATATATATTTATATATATCTTTATGTATTAAGATTTATCCATAACATTTTTAGGAAATTTCATTGTATTTAATTATATTTAATAACTTTTAAGCATACCACAACCGATATATGGTTTATAAAATAAAGTGTTTCCTTTATTTATTTAATATATATAAGTATACGCGTATTAGAATTTAACTAAGACATTCCCTATGTAACTTATTATATTTAAACTATTTTACTACTACAACCTTAAACTGTATTCCAAGTATGTTTCATAAAGTATTTCTTTTACTATATCTTAGGATTCTAGCTCTTATAATATTTAGTTATTATAAGTGTTAATTTATTAGTTCCTGTTTTACTCTAAGTTACTACTTTATTCCCTTTTTATAAATGCGTAAAAATATATATATTTATTCCTTAGTTTAATTAAAATATTAACTCCCATATAATATAATAAATAAAATGTAGAATAATTAAATTCCTTGATTTAACATAAGTTTCTATTTAATCCTACCATATAAGTATATATACATATATGTAAATAATTTCACTTCTCTTAAAAGCTAATACCAAAACATTTATAAACTTACTTATAAAATGTATAATTAGTTTCCCTTATTTTCCCCAGCTTAAAAGTTAATTAACAAACCATACTTTAATTTTTGGTTACATTAAAAACTATTAATAAGTTATTCTTATGAAAAACTCATAAACACAATTTTTAAAACCTTACCATTGCCCAAAAATTCCCAAATTTAATATACAGTAACTATAACATTTTAGACATATTATAAAATTTTTATTTCATAAAAATATCTTTTAAATTTAGCCAAATAATTCCAGCAAACCCGAAATTTGCAAAAATCATAACTTATGTTTAAAAACTCCAAAACCATATTAATTTACATCAAAATAAACTAGATTAAATAAGGAATCTATGGTTAAAATTTCAAGTCAAAATACATTCGGGAAGGTATTTAAATTAACTCAACAAGTTAGGGTTATTTACTGGAATTAATAAAAGCTTAAATAACCTAATTCTGAAACGTTTTAATCTTGGCCATCCGTTTCTTTTAACTACGATCGGACGGCCGAGAATCGTCGAGTTCATCAACTATCCCCAAACCCGATTCGAGTACCAATTCGCCAATTCCTCACAATCTACAGAACCAAATTGAGTGATTCTTGTTTCTATGGTTTCGAAATTAAATTACGGTTCTAATGACACCGATTTCCCCAATTATAATGCAGTATTCATCGGGTTTTGATTTCTGTTTCGAAGCTAGGGTTCTTAATGGTTTCCGAATTCAATTCTCTCCAATTCCCTCAATCTAAAGCGTAATTGATACAATTAAATCATGGTTTTGACCGATAATGTAACATAGTTTAGCATGGTTGAAGGAATTTGAAGAAAACTTACCGGAGTTGTGCGAATTGAGTGAATTCGAATTCGAAAATCTGGAAAAGTTCGAACTTTCGAGCAGTTCACGAGACCGACTTTGAGGATCTATAACTTGCAACACAGATCGAGTTAGGCTATGTGTAAGGGCTTAATCGAAAGAGTAAACTTACCTCTACATATTGATAACAAGAACTAATCCTAACTCGCAACACACAGAAAGAAATCGAAGCTAGAAGTTGCGAGTTTACCTTGCGTTTTCTGGAAAGAAAACTGTGATTTTATGTGGTGGCGAAACCGAAACTTTAGACACCTTGTTCTTCCAAACGGTTGGGAATTGGATTAGGTCATCAACATGAAAGGTTTAGAGGGATTAGAGCTCTTCAAAACGAGCTAAAGAACATGAAATTTGGCTGAGAAACGAAGAAGTTATGGCTAGACGAAGTTACCTGATTCGAAGGAAAAACTGGAACTACAGTTTCGGTTTTTGCAGGGTGGCTACTTTGATTCGATTTTCCGGTTGATTTAGGACGAGTTAGGGTTAGTGTGAGTTATGGTTGTTTAGAGCGAATCAGGTGTAGACGCTCTACCCAACTCCCCTGATAGTCTAGAGCGACTGCTCGCAACATATCCTCCAATGTCTGAATAGTCCTCTCAGTCTGCCTATCAGTCTGCGGGTGAAAAGCTGTGCTAAGTCGTAGCTGAGTCCCAAATGCCTCCTGCACCTGACGCCAAAATCTACTGAGGAAACGAGTGTCACGATCAGAGACGATCGTCTTCGGTACCCCATGGTACCGGATATGCTCCGTGGTGAACACCTCAGCTAGTTTGGGCACCTTCCATGTGTCCTTGATAGGTATGAACCTAGCTGTCTTGGTCAACCTATCGACTATAACCCAAATAGAATTCAGTCCGCCTCTAGCTGAAGGAAGACCGACCACAAAGTCCATGCTGATGTCGTCAAACTTCCAGCACGGTACTGGCAACGACTGAATCCGGCCTCCTGGTCGACGATGCTCAAACTTCACCTTCTGACAGGTGAGGCATCGGGAGACGAAATCTGCTACATCCCTCTTCATCCCGCTCCACCAGAACAACTGCTTCAAATCCTTGTACATCTTGGTGGCTCCAGGGTGTACTGACAACGTAGAGGAATGAGCCTCAGAGAGAATCCTGGTCTGAAGTTCTGTCGCATCTTGAGGAACGTAGAGTCTGCCTCTGACTCGAAGGTGTCCCTCGCTGTCTAACTCGTACTCATACTTCAGACCATCAATCATACCGTCTGCTAACTTCTGCTTGACGCCCTGCAGGTATACATCACTATCCTGGGCTGCGTATATCTCCTCAGCTATCGTGGCCGTCTCTGTCAAAGCTAGGAATGAGTACACTCTCCTGCTCAAAGCGTCTGCCACAACATTCCCTTTACCTTCCGTGTACTGAAGGTTGATGTCATAATCAGCCAGTAGCTCAACCCATCGTCGCTGTCTCAGGTTTAGCTCCTTCTGAGTGCAGATGTACTTCAGACTCTTATGGTATGTCATAATTCGTACTGTGGCTCCATACAAGTAATGCCGCCAGATCTTCAAGGCGAAGACTATGGCGAGAAGCTCAAGGTCGTGTGTGGGGTAATTCTCTTCGTGCTTCTTCAGCTGTCGAGAAGCGTACGCTACTACTCGGCCATGCTGCATCAGTACCCCACCAATCCCTCTGCCTGAAGCATCGCAATATACCTCGTACCCCTCGTTCCCTTCTGGGATAATCAATACTGGAGCTGTGGTCAAGGCGTCCTTCAGTGCCTGGAAGGAGACCTTACAAGCCTCTGTCCATACAAACGAGTTGTCCTTCTTCATCAGGGAGGTCAAGGGCTTGGCTAGCCTGGAGAAGTCCTTCACAAAGCGTCTATAGTAGCCAGCCAACCCAAGGAAACTCCTCACCTCTGTCACAGTGCGAGGTCTATGCCAGCTCTTCACTGCCTCAATCTTAGCTGGGTCTACTGAAACTCCCTCAGCTGAGATCACATGTCCAAGAAATGACACCTTGTCCAGCCAGAAGTCACACTTGCTGAACTTGGCATATAACTTCTTCTCTCTCAGAGTCTCCAAGGCTGTCCTCAAATGCTGCTCGTGTTCCTCCCAACTCTTGGAGAATACCAAGATGTCGTCTATGAACACGACTACTGACTTATCCAACTGGGCTTGGAAGACTCTCTGCATCAGATTCATGAATCTCGCGGGTGCATTAGTCAGTCCAAACGGCATCACTGTGAACTCGTAGTGGCCGTATCTGGTCCGGAAAGCTGTCTTCTCTATATCTGACTCAGCTACAGCTATCTGATGATATCCGGAACGCAGATCAATCTTGGAGAACACCTTAGCTCCCCTCAGCTGGTCGAACAAGTCATCGATCCTGGGCAGTGGGTACTTGTTCTTGATCGTGACATTGTTCAGCTCCCTATAGTCGATGCAAAGTCTCAAACTCCCGTCCTTCTTCTTGATGAATAGCACCGGAGCACCCCAAGGTGAGACACTGGGTCTGATGAAACCCTTATCTAGTAGCTCCTGCAACTGCTTCTTCAACTCAACCATCTCTACAGGGCCCATCCGGTAGGGAGCCTTAGCAATCGGTCCCGTGCCAGGTATGAGGTCGATATTGAATTCAACCTCTCTCAGTGGTGGTAGTCCTGGTAACCCCTCTGGAAAGACATCGGGGTACTTCGACACAATGGGAACATCACTCTGGAACTTCGGATCCGTCCTCAGATCCTGGGCATAACAGTAGTAGGTGGTAGCGCCCTTGGACACCTCCTTCATCAGGGATAAAGCCGATACAACCTTCACAGTCGGCTGTTTGGGTTGCATTCGGTATGACACGGTGATCCCTGTAGCTGACTTTAGGAGGAGACGATGCTCTGCACAGTGTAGTCTGCCTCGGTACCGCTGTAGCGTGTCCATGCCCACAATTATGTCAAACCCCATGCCAGGAAAGACTATGGCATCAAGCAAGAAGTCTGCTCCCTTGATGTGTATGCTCAAATTCTTGCACTGCTTACTACACTTGATCCGCTCTCTGGAAGGCAGCAAGACTGAGCAGTCATGGATATCCTCTGTGGAAGCATTGATCTTAGCATGGAACGCTTGTGATATGAAGGAGTGGGAGGCACCAGAATCAAACAGGACTGTGGCCTCCACTCCATTAACTAGGAACATGCCTGTGATTATAGAATAAATTTTTAAGATTCTGGGTAAACATTCCAAGGTAATTACTCAGGGTTAATGTTTATACCTGTGATGACCATTCCATTGCTCTTCGCTTGAGCCTGGTTCAACACATTCAACCTGATCCCTGAGTTTCCAACCCCTACAATGAAGCAATAAAATTCTTAGAATTTCCATTCTTATTGAAAGCTTCTTGAGCAACTTAAAATTTACAATGCTGAAACTGTAAAGTACAAGTCTAGGTCTGTCTAAAGGTTAGGTTCAGACGGCCCGGTTTCATATGGGTCTGGTTAATGATGGGTGTGGGGGCTGTGTTGGACTTGATTCTCTTCACCCCATGGTAGATGAGTCTAGCTGTCCCACCAAAGATCAGTACATCACCCGACTTCAGGAGGATCTTGGTAGCAAGGTCCATCCTTCTTTGATCACCAAATAGGAACTCCGTGTCGTCTCCAAGTGATATGGACACAACCGGAACTCCTCTAGTGACGGACTCTAGGGATTCGTCCTTGTCTTGGTGCATCCCTAGCTTACCCTCCTTTCCATAGAAGTTGATGATGCACACGTCGGAGGTTAGGTTTGGGACGGGCTCATCCTCCAATTCTTGTGCTGCCTTAACTGCAGCTCTAATGATGTTCTGCAGTTCCTCCGGGATTGGTGGCACCTCCACCTCTTCATAGCTCTTGGTGGAGTGGTTCCACTTCTACCTAGGCACATGATCTTCACCTTCATGGTTGAACCATTCTTGAAGGTAGGGGTGTAAAAATTTCCTTCCTTCACACCTAACTCCCTGATCTTGAGGATCAATGCATACTGGACTGCTGGGGTCAGGTACTCTTAGTAAAATCATCCCGGGTCTCAAGACCTCAACACTTATCTGGTGGGTGTGGTTTGGCTTCAAAAGGGATGTTGGGTGTGGTGTATGGCAAAATAGGAAAGCAAATATCGAAAGCTGAACAACAATTGCCATTAAATAAATAAGTCAAGGTTCACAACTGGAAATGAAAGGTTCGAAACGAAACAAAATGAAGGGTTTATAGTTCATCCCTTATACATTGACAAGAAAAAACTAGGCAACTGAATGTAAAGAAAGTAAGGGTCTAAGCCTCTTCATGAGGAAAATAGTCCTCACCAGGTGAACTCGGGTCATCACTTGCTGCCTCGACGCGGTCCACCATGTTAAGGACCGGTGCCTGCCCGGCCTCTGGGGGTAGTTCTGTCCCGGCCTCTGCGGATGGCTCTGGGCAGGGGGCTGGTGATGGATCCAGCACCTCCTGTGCCACACTCGACCTCCCAGTAGTAGTAGCAACTGGGGCTCTAGCAGGATTCCCGATGCGTGGCTTGTAGTTCCTGGAATATGGGTTCAGGAAGCATTCGAACGATCTGTGCCCCTTCTTACCACAGTGGTTGCAGTCCACCAGGTTTCCCTTACAATCTTTGCCCGGGTGGTCCTTCTTGCACCACTTGCAGAAGAACTTCCTCGCAAGTTGGTCCCTGTTTCAGTTTCAAGATTAGTAATTGGGATAATAAAATGTAACCACTTTGGAGTTTCTAATTTATCTCACCCTTAAATGGCTGGGAGCGGAGTGGCTCAGCATTAGTATATGAGGGGACCATGGCCTTCTCGTTCCTACCCTTGTAGAACTTTCCTTCCTCTCATAATTCTGGGAAAAGTTCCCACCATTTCCTCTTTCTCTATCCCCCTTCCTCTTGCCTAGCACAGAGTCCTGGTAGGTAATGGCGGTCTCGCAGTCATTCACATCATCCGCTAACTCCTGGGTGACAATATATGTTAGTGTAGGGGGAAACCTTTGCGTACCAGAAATTCTAAATCATGTTCCATACCTGTAGGGTCATCCCTCTGGTGGAACCGATCATAGTCATGATCCTGAAGTCAAGTCGGTGTGGAATTTATCCACCAGATACCTCGGACGTAAGCTCCCTCTCCAATAACAGCGAGCAGCTCCACAACTATTGTAGTACTCAGCACAGAGAGACTCCCTTGCTTCAACTGCTCGAACTCGTCATCATCCTCTTCTGCAGGTAGGATGGATAGAACTTGGCTCTTAGGGCCACTAAGAAGGCTGGGAAGCCGAAGTCCCCCTGGGCAGTCAGCTCAGCTCTAGCGGTCTGCCACCATCTATGCGCGGTCCCTAGGAAAGTAGGCCGCTATGTCCACCTGGCGATTCACTGGAACATGCAGAGGGTGAGGCCTTCTGCATCTCATCTATGTATTTCTCTAAAGTCTTCGGTTCTGGTTGGCTTCATAGATTGGAGGACGAAGGTCGTTAACGCCTTCAGCCAGTTGAAACTCCGGGGACCATTAGGTGGGGGGGGGTGGTGGGGAGGAGCTGCTGTGGGCCAATGCAGCTGTCACAATCTGCGCTATGACTCCGGGGTGACAGCGTCGGGTCCATAGCCTCTGAGGGACCAGCTCCTCCTCTTCGAGACATTTACTGGTATGACGTTTTGGTACTCAGAAGGCGTATTGTAAAGTCTAACTATCTATGTAATAATATAATGAAATATTTTAACGTCCTAAGGACGGTTCATAGGTAAGTGTGAAGTAAAACATAAGTAGTAAGTATGGGGTAAGAGTCACGCGCCTTTCGGAATTCTCACTTCCCAATTCTACCCCAGTTCCCCAGTTTTAAGTGCACCTATAATCTAATGTTTCACTCGGCTTGTCTTCTCGAGTTCAGAGCGTAACTACGCTCTGATACCAATTTCTGTAACGCCCCTATTTAACATATTTATAGCGGAAATAAAATACTAAAGGCGTACAGGCCATCGGGTTCCAAAACACCAGCACCAAACCTCACCAAATACAACTTAAAGATTACAATAGTCACGGCCTGAACCTCGAGAAAACTTAACAAAAGTAAAACAACAATAAAACATATAAACTCTCAAAACCTAATCCCATCCCAATCACTCGTTCTCTTCGTGGCCACCTGTAAAATAACTCGTACCTGCAAGATAAAACCAAGCAGCCCACCCCAAGGGGTGGGTCAGTTCCCTGGAATGGAACTGGTACGATCCTCCAAAAACAAACTCATAATACAACTCTTAAATAAATAATAGCAGGAAAAACAACCACTTAAACCACACAAAGGAACAAGACATTTCACAAATCACCAAATCAAGATAACCAAATAAGAATAAGGGTTAATAACAGAAAAGTAAAGTTAGTGAAACAAAACCACATCATGTGTTAGGGCATCCAAAATGGTTTTAAGTTTCTTAACACATTCCTAGGTGCCATGTCATCTAAAAATTATATTTTATTACTTAAGAAACTCTAATCACTACAATAACAAAGTTTCTTAATCTCCTCTCTCTTGATGAACAACCAATAAACTATCACTATTTAGATGTGAGATAAAATATGAAAGAGAGAGATACACATAGGTGGGTCTAATGTGTCAAAAAAACTGGGGTTCTTATTTAAGAACCTTGGAGAGAGAAAATGGGTGGAATCCACACCATTGTAGAACATTTCACATATGTAACCGTGTCAAGAACCCCTATTGTGGATGCCCTTAGTGAACTTCCATTGCCTTAGTTAAACCCAATTCCCGTTAGGAGTAGAAAGACTGAGATAGTCACAAAGGACTAGGAATAATAAGATAGATCCAAGAACCAACAACTCAAGAATGGAATAATTCAACTGGGAGAGATGGCCCCCACCGCCAAGTACGTCCTTTAAGGACAGGGGATATACAGCCCCTCACTGTCTACAACATCTCTTTTGGGACAGGGGATATACAGCCCCTCACTGTCTATCACGTCCCTTTTTGGGACAGGGGATATACAGCCCCTCACTGTTACCATTGAAGACGCGCGCACGTCGAAACCTCAAGTACCAGCTCATGGATGAAACGATATCCAGAGTCAAAAGAAGAATTTCCAAGATTGACCTTTTTCCAAATTCCCACTAGATCACTAACTACCCAGAGCAATACCAAAACACTCAGTCCTACAGAGTGCAGAAGCGTAAACCCTAAGCAGCCAATGTCTAACGGGGCACCAAAAAGAAGGAACCAATACCCAAGTGAGTTTTGCATTCAAGGCTCAGTTAGTCACACAAGCTGAGTTAGTCACACAACCATTTCCTTTTTAGAAATTCCTCTTAAAGTCAGTTAGCGTTTTCCAAAACATTCCACAAGTCAATCAGCAAAAATATCGGAGTACGAGAAATCGTACCTGGTATGTGAAGAACAATAAATAACTCGAATAAGTGATTCCCTAATAGTAACTTATAATTAAGGTGTTCCAAGTGTCGATTAGTTAAGGACCTTATAAACTAAACAACCTTCTTTCCTTACTGATTAATAGTTCCAGGTTTACCACTATTCCCTCACAAAGATTTGGGCTTGACTTGTTAACTAAATCCTTTACTAGGTCCCCCTTCGTTTAGTTTAGAACAATTTAGAATTTATTCCTGAGAGTGGCCCAAACTCTCTTTGAATTGATTAAGTGGGCTTTTGGAGTTCATAGAATTGGGCTTAGTAGGTTAGCCCAAGACTGTGTTACGTTTATGTTGTGTAATTAAACCTTTAAGTTAATAGTGACTATTTAATTACACACCGATTAAAATCTAAGGTTTAACATATATATATTCTACTTATCATAACTATCACAAGAAATATTATTTCCCTCATCTATTAATGTATTTATATACATATATTTATATATATCTTTATGTATTAAGATTTATCCATAACATTTTTAGGAAATTCATTGTATTTAATTATATTTAATAACTTTTAAGCATACGACAACCGATATATGGTTTATAAAATAAAGTGTTTCCTTTATTTATTTAATATATATAAGTATACCCGTATTAGAATTTAACTAAGACATTCCCTATGTAACTTTATATTTAAACTATCTTATTACTACAACCTTAAACTGTATTCCAAGTATATTTCATAAAGTATTCTTTTACTATATCTTAGGATTCTAGCTCTTATAATATTTAGTTATTATAAGTGTTAATTTATTAGTTCCTTGTTTTACTCTAAGTTACTACTTTATTCCCTTTTATAAATGCGTAAAACTATATATTTATTCCTTAGTTTAATTAAAAATATTAACTCCCATATAATATAATAAATAAAATGTAGATATTAAATTCCTTGATTTAACATAAGTTTCTATTTTAATCCTACCATATAAGTATAATACATATATGTAAATAATTTCACTTCTCTTAAAGCTAATACCAAAACATTTATAAACTTACTGTTATAAAATGTTAATTTAGCTTCCCTTTTTTTCCCAAGCTTAAAAGTTAATTAACAAACCATACTTTAATTTTTGGTTACATTAAAAACTATATATTATAAGTTATTCTTATGAAAAATTCATAAACACAATTTTTAAAACCTTTTACCATTGCCCAAAAATTCCCAAATTTAATATACAGTAACTATAACATTTTAGACATATTATAAAATTTTTATTTCATAAAAATATCTTTTAAATTTAGCCAAATAATTCCAGCAAACCCGTAATTTGCAAAAATCATAACTTATGTTTAAAAACTCCAAAACCATATTAATTTACATAAAAATAAACTAAATTAAATAAGGAATCTATGGTTAAAATTTCAAGTCAAAATACATTCGGGAAGGTATTTAAATTAACTCAACAAGTTAGGGTTATTTACTGGAATTAATAAAAGCTTAAATAACCTAATTCTGAAACGTTTTAATCTCGGCCGTCCGTTTCTTTTAACTACGATCGGACGGCCGAGAATCGTCGAGTTCATCAACTATCCCCAAACCCGATTCGAGTACCAATTCGCCAATTCCTCACAATCTACAGAACCAAATTGAGTGATTCTTGTTTCTATGGTTTCGAAATTAAATTACGGTTCTAATGACACCGATTTCCCCAATTATAATGCAGTATTCATCGGGTTTCGATTTCTGTTTCGAAGCTAGGGTTCTTAATGGTTTCCGAATTCGATTCTCTCCAATTCCCTCAATCTAAAGCATAATTGATGCAATTAAATCATGGTTTTGACCGATAATGTAACATAGTTTAGCATGGTTGAAGGAATTTGAAGAAAACTTACCGCAGTTGTGCGAATTGAGTGAATTCGAATTCGAAAATCTGGAAAAGTTCGAACTTTCGAGCAGTTCACGAGGCCGACTTTGAGGATCTATATCTAGCAGCACAGATCGAGTTAGGCTATGTGTAAGGGCTTAATCGAAAGAGTAAACTTACCTCTACATATTGATAACAAGAACTAATCCTAACTCGCAACACACAGAAAGAAATCGAGGCTAGAAGTTGCGAGTTTACCTTGCGTTTTCTGGAAAGAAAACTGTGATTTTATGTGGTGAAATACCCCAAACCTTGATATGTGGTTTAAATATTAAACTATGGTATGTAAAGGCTAAAAGTGCCTTAGGAACATCAGTGTACAATTTAAACCATAGTAAAATGCAATAAAGCATTAAGACACAGTTTGAGCAAAAACATGCTCTAAGCTATGAGCGAACTTGGTTAGGACCCAAAGAGCCTACCAAGGCTTAATAATATTCAAGTATGATTTAATAAGGCTAATTAAGTCCTTAGGAAACTTTGGTAGACAATGAAACCAAACAAAACACAAATAAATACCTTAAAGTCAATATGAGCAAAAATGTGCTCTAAGCCTGGGATAAATTTGTATAAGACCTAATGGTCATACCTATACCTTAAAAGTATGTTAATGAACATATTTAATCAATTACCAAAGAAAACCAAGCTTGAAAACAAGTTAAAACACAAAATGTGCTCTAAGGAGTCTTAAAGCACGTTTTTGAAAAATTGTCTTGTAAATGAGTTTTGAATGGCTAGATGTCCATCATTACTCTTTAATTAACATGTGTACTATATTATCACATTTGGAAGTCTATATCAATGGGAAATCAAAAATTTCACAAATATGTGCCTTAGTTTGTGAATAGTGCCCAAATAGTGCTAGTTTTGACTTAAGTCAACTTTAATTAGTTAAATGGTCAACAAAGACCATAAGTATCTTATATATTGAAGGGGGCACGGTTTTTAGTGTGTGAGTCATCACACTTGGCTAGCAAATAAAGAAAAGAAGAAAGAATAAAGTGAAAAGTTACTTTATGCCTTATAACATAAATATCTCCAAACTAAACCTCTCTCCTCACTTTCTCTTCTTTTCTTCTTGGTTCCCACCGTCTCCAACCTCATCCTCCCTTCTCCATCTCGTTTTTCTACAGCCATATACCATTCTCCATCTTTGAATGCTTGTAACTTCTAGCTCCACGCACCAAATCAAATTCCAAGACCATATTTGTCTTAGTTAGGTCAAGCTCTACACTTCTCTCTTTTCAAATCTTCAAGAACTCCATTTTGGTGCCATGGAGATTCACCATTGAAGGAGCTTGAGCTCACCTTTTCATGCCTTGACATTCTCCTTTGTTTCAAGGTAAGGAAAATCAAAGAAAAACAACATTTCCTCTTGTTTTAGTGTGTGGCCGAAAATTCACCTTACAATGGTGCATTGCCTTGCTATCTTTTTAGCTTAATTCAAACTTCAAAGGACTAGGAGGAGTCCTATCTTGCTACTTAACCAAGCTCTCTTCCGAATTCCAAAGGTAATCATCAAATTTTGGTGTTTTAAGACACATATGTAAACCTAGGGTTTAACTATGAGTTGGAGTATTAAACTTAATGCTCATTACCCTTATATGTGTATTGATTAGAAGATTGACAAGTGATAAAAGCCCTTGCCGATTTTCTATCAAGGAAGAACAAAGAAAAACAAGTGGGAATTCTTGAAAGAAAAGAGGTAAATGTGTTAACCTAATGTGGTTTAAATGCCTAGGAAAATGGAGCTTGATTTGCTTAATAAAATACCTAAAGAGCTAATGGTAAATGAGTTAGCAAAATGCTCTCAAGGAGTTTATTAAGGGCATATGTATTGTTGGGTGTATTCGCAGGTTGAAGGCATTTAAATGTGGAGATTCAGTGTTTAAGTTTAATGCAATTTAAGGGCCTAAGAGCCATGTTATTTAAGGGCCTAAGTGCCAAGCAATTTAAGTTTATGCACTATATTGTGATGTAGTGTAGTTTAAAGGTTTAGTTGTGTGTAAAGAACATCTCTTGTGAAGGTGAATGTGTTTGATGGTTAAAGGATGAAAAACCATATGTTTGTGTATAAGAGTGTGTATTAAGAGATTGAATGTTCTTGATTGTCTAAAGGTGAAAAACAATGTGTTTTGATGTGAGTATATACAAGAGAAGCTATGGCGAAATTTAGTTGATAAAAAAAGAGTTTATGTGATGAAATGAGATTTTAAGACCTAGAAGGTACTAGGAACTTGTTAAGTGTTAAGATGGTGGAAGAAGGTGAATCATGGTGTTCTTAGGTGTTAAGGTGCCATGGGCATTGTCTTGGAGGATTTATAACTCAAATGGGTGTTTTGAACACACCAAGGAATTGTTATGTGAAGTGTTAAGTCTTGTTCAAGATTTGGTAAACAAAGGAAAAGAAATGCCTAGTGAAGGTCTAAGTGAAAACTTGTGGAAATTAGAAGCAATTGTGCAAAGGAGGTGTGTATGAGAAATAATGCTTTTGGAGTGGTGGTAATGAATGTGATACAACACTTTGGTTAGTTGAGGTAGTAGGCATGATATACCACTTAGAAATCTAAGAAAAATGTTATAAGTGCTAGGAATTGTTGTAAGGAATTGAGTAACCAGTTAGTGATGATTTAGGAAAGTTTAGTGCTTGTTTTAAGGTGTTTAAACATGTAGGAAACATGTGGAAAGTTTATGGAATGATTAGGTAAGGTTTAAGGTTGGTTTAGGGGTTGAAAAATGATGTTTTGACAAGTTAATAACATGGTCCGGGACCTAGCCCTTGTATAGGTACCCGGACCACCCCTTAAAAAGAGCCGAGAGTGAAGTTTAGAAGTGGTCCGGGTCCTTAGTCCAGGACCAAGACCCGGACCAAGGGTAAATTAAGGCCGAGAGCACATTCTACAAGTGGTCCGGGACCTTGGGTCCGGACCAAGTCCCGGACCAGGTCAAAAGTGTTGCAAAATCTGTTTTAAAGGCTTCTAATCATGGGAATTGAATGGTAATGGTTTTAGGTGATGTTTAGGCCTTGTTTGGTGGCATATAAAGGCCTTAAAATGTGTAAACAAGTGTTGGGTTTCATGTGAGAGTTGTAAACTTAATATCACAAGAGTAAGTTAAGTGTAACGGGAATGACGGGGTAAACTATGGGCGCTTTAAACGTTAAGCAAACATGTTACCCCAATATTAATAAAAGTAATTGTGATGTTACCAGTTGTACGGGATTTGTTCGAGGAACCTAAAAGGACATGATATAGTGGACCGTGGCGACAGGTATGGTTTTCTTGCAACCTGTGTCCTACCGGATTACACCGGCTTGTATGCCAATGTGTTTTTCTGTGTGTTTGCCACGTTGTAAGATTAAACATGTAATGAGTTTACAGTAATTCATTTATGTGGCGTGTACAACTCCGATACCATTTAACCTCGGAAGTGTTAACCTTAGTTAACTGAGTCTAGGATCACATGAGAGTTCGGTATTCGGAGTAAACGACCCGAACCATGGGACGTACTAACCACGGCTATGCGTGTGTTAATGTGTGATATGTGTATGTGAATGTAGGGATCTCCCTTGTGTGTCTAACACAGTTGTAATATTGTATGATGTGTAGATGTGATAGACTCCATAGTGGGGTTCTAACTAATATCTAAAGTAAGTATGTACTAACAGTAGTGAGGAATCCGGTTTGGCCGGTCGCGCGTTGTTTGGGAGAGGGTATCCTTCTTAGCCTTACCCTTCTCTTTGTTATGGTTGTTTCCCTCACGGGTTATGATCTCCCATTAGCTTATTCCAAAGCTTAGCTATTCTGACTTATGATCGGTTTAGGGGGAACATGTGTTTGTGTGGTGTGTTCGGGCCTCCAAACCCGAACCGCCTTAACTTAAGTTACTCGTCCAACTATTAGGACGGTAATGAGTGTTGTTGTTATTGTATAACGAGCTTATCATGAGACTGGCAACATTCTCTAGGCTCACCAGTGTATAAACAATGTTTGGGTCGGTTCCTAAGAGAACCACTCCGTTATGTTATGTATTTTGTTGTGATGCAATATCTATTGCGGTATTATGTTGTGCACGTGGAAACGTGCAAAGTGTTGAAGTGTTGTATGTAGTGTATGTTGTAGGATGTATAATGTGGAGTGTGTGGATCATGGATATGATTCCCAGTTTGTGATAAGAGGTTTGAGGATAACCCGATTTAAGGGTATGTGTCGTCTATTAAGGAAGTAGCTCCATTAGAGGAGGAACACTCTAGGGATGATGAATACCATGAGTGACTTATTAAGTAAGGATATATTATCCGTTTGTTGAGCCCGTTGAGGCGAATGATTATGTGTTGTGTGTTTACAGTTGCATGTGATTTAAAATAATCAACCGCATGCTAAGACGACAATTAGTTGTGCGTGGCCCGGTAGCATGTGGGCTGCGGGATTACCATACCAGCAAAGGTGCTGAGCCCCTTGGGGGCCACCCTTTCTCTTCTTTTCCTATTTCAGGTACGAGAGCTGGAAGCCGTCGAGAGTAGGACGGGGTAGACATTGTACATGGGTACATTTAAGTGTATATATCAGTAGGTGTAGTAAGACCGAAATTGTTGTCGGCACCAGTTTATAATACTCGGTATAGTTGGAAGGTGTATGTTGTTGTTGTTGTTAATGGAAAGGGATAGTAATGTGTAGTCGCTCGGGAATTTAGCCCATCAGACCGGTACAATGTATGTGTATTAGCCTTGTTAGCCACGTGGGTGGCTAACGGCGTGTAACACCAACGAGTTAAGTAATGTGATGAGGTTGTTTTCCGCTGCAGTTTATTGTAAGTGTGTTAATGTTGGATGGGGTGTTACAAAAAGTGGTATAGAGCGAAGTATCGCTCTGATGACTGAATTACCGAGCTTAGGAAGTACCGAGAGGTTTTTAGTACTTTGGGTTAAGGGTTGAGTGATAGCGTGAGAGATACGCCAGTTTGGAATTACCAGTGTATACTGGAAACCTACAATATCCTTCCCACCCTCCACAATCCCTGTTATAACTAGGGAAACAATGCCAGAGAGACGGAAGTCCTCTCTTACTCGGGAATACCCGATCTGGCTGTTATTAAATACCTTTGGGGTACGGAGAACCTGTCACACGGTAGATCCCGAAAACTGGGAATCCCGGAGACGGTCTCCATCTGAACAATGTTAACCGCATTTAATAGCGAAGAATGAAGAATCTTGTGTATAGAGAATAGAATTTCCAGCAACCTGGGTCGACATGCAGAGCAGTCGAGAATAACCAGTTTGCAACGCACCAATCGTGCAACAGGCAAGAAGTGGATTAGTAAAACCCGAGACGAGTGTCTACGGGACCACAGTTGATAAATAATACACCAACGGTATACCAACCGACAAGGGAACTACAACGTAGTGCCCAAACAAGAGACAAGTCTCAGTAACCACGACAAGTGCGTGGAACGGGCTATAAAGAGGATACGATACTAAGTAAAGAGGGACTCCAAGAGTGGGAGACACCCCAATTGATAATTACCATATGAATACAGTGAGGAGTTATCCAGAGGGTTATTATCAAGGCAGTGAGATCAGTAAGGGCCAACAAGGCCACTGATGACAATATGGGTAAAAACAATACCACAACTGGTATGTGTTAAACCGATAGCCAGTTAGCATGGCGCACTTGCCGTAGCAAGTGCTGCTATAACAGGGCTGTTCGGGAAATTTATAACCACTGCAAGTACTTAGTAAAGTACCACGAAGTTAAGTGTGAACATTATAACCATGGAAGGGCTGACAGCCTGACCTTTGTAATTGGAAGTACACCAGTCAGCAAGAAGCTAGACTTGGTTAAGGTAAGAAGATGTTGTGAAACCATGAAAATTTTCTTTCAAACCCAGATTTATTCAAACCCTTTTCTTTTCAAAACCAGATTTTCTTTCAAACCAACACTTCTTTTTAAACCAAACCAGTAAAACCAAGGACAGTGGACAAGGATACAACAATGGATAAACTTTCCCTCGATTAAGTTCGGGAAGTAAGGAATGAATATTGTCACGGGGCAATATAAGGGAGTTGACAACAGAATGCTTCACCTAGGCGTGTGACGGACACTACGAGTGTACCAACTGAATTGTGGGACGACCGCACTCCGATAGGAGCTTGTGGGCCTGACAGACCTACTTATGGGTTAGTTGGGTAAGTAGCAATGTATCAGTATGGTACCCCACATGTATACGAGTGGAGTCCGAAACACGGGAAGTAGTCGACTCCGTCTACGGTCAGCAGTATAAATCAAACAAGAGCTAAGGATTACAAGGAATAGTTGAAGCTAAGGAACTCAGTTAAGCTAACTAGACTAAAAGAGTCAGTGAATTCATTTTCAAGGAAATGTTTTAAGAGTCAGGAAGTGCGAAGAGCACTGACTGTTATGTAAAGACATCGCATAAGTCTTAAGGATCCTTAGGGATAAACATGATAGCTGGAACGGAGACTCAGCCTATGCATGGCAAGCAGATACCTAATGTGAACACATTAATGTGCAAATGAACGGGATGAAACTCCCAGAATGAGTACTTACACTACTATGAAATGTTGATCTTCACAGAAGAAGATAATAAGCCATTTAAGAACGCAAACGGCGTGGCTAATGGAATGTACCAATAAGTGTGAAACAAATGTAAGGCATAACGTAACAACACCCAGGAGCAATCCTTGAGGGGTGTTCGCATCAACAATTGTTGAACGAAATGCACGATAAAAACACAAGGGTTGAAACTAACACCCAGTTTAGACATAAGTTGTCAGGAGACGGACTGACAAACCTAAGGGGAATCCCATGAAAGGAAACGTGATGCAACGACTTGTATAAGTACATGTGTGTGGACAGCCTACAATGAGCCCAGCTCAAGGCAAATAAGGCTTATAAGCCATAAGCAAGATATGTTATATAAATTCGATTGATGGTAGAAGTTTATGTTGTATAAGTGAATAGAGTGGTAAACGAACCACTGCATTAAGAGTGGGGATACCTCTCGATATTGTGACACCACAGGAGCGGTAGTTATGTAAATCAAGTTCAAGAAATATGTTAAGGATGGACAACGTTATTATTGAAAGAGAGCAATTAGTTTAGTAGCATGTGTGTATAAAGTGAAGCACCGAGCTGAATAATGTCGGCTTGTGACTCGAATGATCGATGCTCAAGGAGCATTCAGTAGTCACCCAAATGAGTGATGAACCATAATGTGAATAATGTAAGTATATGTGTGGAAGTTAATGTGACGGTAAACACGATATAAGCTGATGTTATACAGGGAGTAGGAGCACGGTGCGCAACAAGCGACTGTTGTATAAGTGTTGTTAAACGATAATGTAACAGATAAGACCAGTTATGAGTTAAACTTAGTAGAGATGCAAGATAATGTTAGACAGACTCGGCAGTAAGCCAGTAGCCGTAGTACGAGATCAGAATTTCAGTGAAACACAGTGTGAATTCCATGGCGAATCACATAAGGGATTTACTGTCGAGAGTTTACGCCTCTGCACTCTGTATGACTGAGTGTTTTGGTATTGCACTTGCGCAGTAATGACGAGTGGGATAGCTAGGAATTAGAAACATGTTAATTGTGGAGGAATAATGTTATAATGGCCGATGCATAGGAAATGCAAGACCACACCAATAAAAGAGTACTTGTACAAAACCAAATGTGGAGACATGATTACCAGTAAGTGACTACAGTAGCACTATGCCAAATATCGGTATGGAATATACCCTAAATGTTGTAAATAGCTGAGAGAGCACTACACACTAGGTAGTAGCTCAATCTCGACCGACAATAAGTCGGAAGGGAACAAGTCAATCATTGTGAAATACATAGCTGTATACACAGTAAATTGTTATGGAAGTGGATAGAAAGTTGATAACTCACCGAATTCGCTAACGGTAAGAGATACCACGCGTCGGTTGAGAAACCATTGTTACCAAGATGAAGGTGACAATTGGGGATGTACAATACAGTACGAATAACAAATGGGCAATTAAGCTCTACAGTTATTAGAGTTTCGCAGCAGAAACTAGTGAGCCAGTGATTCAAGTGTTGAATGTACATGGTGAACATGAGTGAATGGCTGATTATTAACGCCTAGAAGCCTAACAGGCCAGAATCGAAACCAACTAAGAGTTTAAACAAGCTCCAATGAGAATTCTTGGTTTAATAGACCGCGTGGAAGTTAAAACACTTCACGACGGCAGAACATTTAAGCCAATGTTTAGTGATTGATTACGTGGGCGTAATCCCTTTTAAGGGGGGTAGAGCGCAAAACCACTTAGTGTATATTATCGTACAAGTGTACGTAGTGTATGTGACTTATATTGTGCATAGCACAAAATTATTGTTTTGATGATTGGCGTGTGTGTTACGTAAACATACACATTCATTCATGGTTTAATTGTGGTAATTGCGCACAGAAGATGCGAATACCATTGTGATAAGTGTGTTGATTTATTAACAGTTGTGAGTGATAGTACAAGTGTGGGAGTAGAGAAACTCCCGGGGGAGCAAACCCCGACAGTGTATAAATGTGAAATTGTGTGTTGTATTTTGATAAATTATATGTGTATATATATACTATATAGTGATTCAAGAAAGGGCATGATACCGACATAGAACCTAGTGAGAATAAGATTCCCTAGGCAACAGGATTAAAGTGAATGGAGGTAACTGATAGACGGAGTTCTATCCTTTGGAGATGTTATGATCATGATTAGAATGATTTAGAAGATAGAAAATTGGAAATGAGTGATTTATTTGATGCTTGAAAATGAAGTGGGAAGTGGAACTTGATTTGCATGTGATCAAGGGAAGCCGAACACAAATTGGAGTGGAAGGATAGTTCTACACTGATGCTGATCACATCAGGGTTGAATGATTCTTGAAGCTCTCCCTATAAGTGGTCACAAATAACCACGCTAATAAAAGAAGCAAAGAGCTTAAGTTGGACTTGGAGTTGTGTGTGTTTTCAAAAGGATTTTCAATTGGTATTTATAAAACGTTGATGGATACTTTACATAATTAAAGTCTTCTTACTTAACCTCACAAGGAAATTTTAAATTTAAGTGATTGTTTTAACCTCCCAAAGGCACGGGGACGGAAGGTGTCCATCGCGACCGGGTTCTACGGGATGACAGTGTATATCAAGGATTTTTTATTGCTATACATGCTCTGACATGTTGTGTGGTATGTGTAATAAATTATTTTGACCTTGATCTTCTAAAAGTGTATGCTATTAAGACCTATGAGTCTAAATGTGTTGTGTTACATAGACCTAAGTGTCTGAAGACTGTTATGTTATGGGGACCTATGTGTCCAAATGTTGTGATGTTACCCGAGACCAGTGAGTCCAAGGGGTTGTTATGTATGTGTAAGTGTTGTTAAGATACCCGGCCCATAGAGTCCGAGGTTATCATGTGAATATGTTATGTTATGTGTGGATGTGAATGTGTTGCCCGGACCATTAAGTCCGAGGTTGTGATGTAAAGTATGTTTGGTTATGGAAGTTTTATTTCTATAAGTAATCCCCGTATTCTAATCCAAGATGTGTGGGAAGTGTAAACTTCGAGGACGAAGTTCTTTTAAGGGGGGTAGATTGAAATACCCCAAACCTTGATATGTGGTTTAAATATTAAACTATGGTATGTAAAGGCTAAAAGTGCCTTAGGAACATCAGTGTACAATTTAAACCATAGTAAAATGCAATAAAGCATTAAGACACAGTTTGAGCAAAAACATGCTCTAAGCTATGAGCGAACTTGGTTAGGACCCAAAGAGCCTACCAAGGCTTAATAATATTCAAGTATGATTTAATAAGGCTAATTAAGTCCTTAGGAAACTTTGGTAGACAATGAAACCAAACAAAACACAAATAAATACCTTAAAGTCAATATGAGCAAAAATGTGCTCTAAGCCTGGGATAAATTTGTATAAGACCTAATGGTCATACCTATACCTTAAAAGTATGTTAATGAACATATTTAATCAATTACCAAAGAAAACCAAGCTTGAAAACAAGTTAAAACACAAAATGTGCTCTAAGGAGTCTTAAAGCACGTTTTTGAAAAATTGTCTTGTAAATGAGTTTTGAATGGCTAGATGTCCATCATTACTCTTTAATTAACATGTGTACTATATAGTATCACATTTGGAAGTCTATATCAATGGGAAATCAAAAATTTCACAAATATGTGCCTTAGTTTGTGAATAGTGCCCAAATAGTGCTAGTTTTGACTTAAGTCAACTTTAATTAGTTAAATGGTCAACAAAGACCATAAGTATTATATATTGAAGGGGGCACGGTTTTTAGTGTGTGAGTCATCACACTTGGCTAGCAAATAAAGAAAAGAAGAAAGAATAAAGTGAAAAGTTACTTTATGCCTTATAACATAAATATCTCCAAACTAAACCTCTCTCCTCACTTCTCTTCTTTTCTTCTTGGTTCCCACCGTCTCCAACCTCATCCTCCCTTCTCCATCTCGTTTTCTACAGCCATATACCATTCTCCATCTTTGAATGCTTGTAACTTCTAGCTCCATGCACCAAATCAAATTCCAAGACCATATTTGTCTTAGTTAGGTCAAGCTCTACACTTCTCTCTTTTCAAATCTTCAAGAACTCCATTTTGGTGCCATGAAGATTCTCCATTGAAGGAGCTTGAGCTCACCTTTTCATGCCTTGACATTCTCTTTGTTTCAAGGTAAGGAAAATCAAAGAAAAAAAAACATTTCCTCTTGTTTTAGTGTGTGGCCGAAAATTCACCTTACAATGGTGCATTGCCTTGCTATCTTTTTAGCTTAATTCAAACTTCAAAGGACTAGGAGGAGTCCTATCTTGCTACTTAACCAAGCTCTCTTCCGAATTCCAAAGGTAATCATCAAATTTTGGTTTTAAGACACATATGTAAACCTAGGGTTTAACTATGAGTTGGAGTATTAAACTTAATGCTCATTACCCTTATATGTGTATTGATTAGAAGATTGACAAGTGATAAAAGCCCTTGCCGATTTTCTATCAAGGAAGAACAAAGAAAAACAAGTGGGAATTCTTGAAAGAAAAGAGGTAAATGTGTTAACCTAATGTGGTTTAAATGCCTAGGAAAATGGAGCTTGATTTGCTTAATAAAATACCTAAAGAGCTAATGGTAAATGAGTTAGCAAAATGCTCTCAAGGAGTTTATTAAGGGCATATGTATTGTTGGGTGTATTCGCAGGTTGAAGGCATTTAAATGTGGAGATTCAGTGTTTAAGTTTAATGCAATTTAAGGGCCTAAGAGCCATGTTATTTAAGGGCCTAAGTGCCAAGCAATTTAAGTTTATGCACTATATTGTGATGTAGTGTAGTTTAAAGGTTTAGTTGTGTGTAAAGAACATCTCTTGTGAAGGTGAATGTGTTTGATGGTTAAAGGATGAAAAACCATATGTTTGTGTATAAGAGTGTGTATTAAGAGATTGAATGTTCTTGATTGTCTAAAGGTGAAAAACAATGTGTTTTGATGTGAGTATATACAAGAGAAGCTATGGCGAAATTTAGTTGATAAACAAAAGAGTTTATGTGATGAAATGAGATTTTAAGACCTAGAAGGTACTAGGAACTTGTTAAGTGTTAAGATGGTGGAAGAAGGTGAATCATGGTGTTCTTAGGTGTTAAGGTGCCATGGGCATTGTCTTGGAGGATTTATAACTCAAATGGGTGTTTTGAACACACCAAGGAATTGTTATGTGAAGTGTTAAGTCTTGTTCAAGATTTGGTAAACAAAGGAAAAGAAATGCCTAGTGAAGGTCTAAGTGAAAACTTGTGGAAATTAGAAGCAATTGTGCAAAGGAGGTGTGTATGAGAAATAATGCTTTTGGAGTGGTGGTAATGATGTGACAACACTTGGTTAGTTGAGGTAGTAGGCATGATATACCACTTAGAAATCTAAGAAAAATGTTATAAGTGCTAGGAATTGTTGTAAGGAATTGAGTAACCAGTTAGTGATGATTTAGGAAAGTTTAGTGCTTGTTTTAAGGTGTTTAAACATGTAGGAAACATGTGGAAAGTTTATGGAATGATTAGGTAAGGTTTAAGGTTGGTTTAGGGGTTGAAAAATGATGTTTTGACAAGTTAATAACATGGTCCGGGACCTAGCCCTTGTATAGGTACCCGGACCACCCCTTAAAAAGAGCCGAGAGTGAAGTTTAGAAGTGGTCCGGGTCCTTAGTCCAGGACCAAGACCCGGACCAAGGGTAAATAAGGCCGAGAGTACATTCTACAAGTGGTCCGGGACCTTGGGTCCGGACCAAGTCCCGGACCAGGTCAAAAGTGTTGCAAAATCTGTTTTAAAGGCTTCTAATCATGGGGAATTGAATGGTAATGGTTTTAGGTGATGTTTAGGCCTTGTTTGGTGGCATATAAAGGCCTTAAAATGTGTAAACAAGTGTTGGGTTTGATGTGAGAGTTGTAAACTTAATATCACAAGAGTAAGTTAAGTGTAACGGGAATGACGGGGTAAACTATGGGCGCTTTAAACGTTAAGCAAACATGTTACCCCAATATTAATAAAAGTAATTGTGATGTTACCAGTTGTACGGGATTGTTCGAGGAACCTAAAAGGACATGATATAGTGGACCGTGGCGACAGGTATGGTTTTCTTGCAACCTGTGTCCTACCGGATTACACCGGCTTGTATGCCAATGTGTTTTTCTGTGTTGCCACGTTGTAAGATTAAACATGTAATGAGTTTACAGTAATTCATTTATGTGGCGTGTACAACTCCGATACCATTTAACCTCGGAAGTGTAACCTTAGTTAATGAGTCTAGGATCACATGAGAGTTCGGTATTCGGAGTAAACGACCCGTACCATGGGACGTATAACCACGGCTATGCGTGTGTTAAATGTGTGATATGTGTATGTGAATGTAGGGATCTCCCTTGTGTGTTAACCAGTTGTAATATGTATGATGTGTAGATGATAGACTCCATAGTGGGGTTCTAACTAATATCTAAAGTAAGTATGTACTAACAGTGGTGAGGAATCCGGTTTGGCGGTCGCGCGTTGTTTGGGAGAGGGTATCCTTCTTAGCCTTACCCTTCTCTTGTTATGGTTGTTTCCCTCACGGGTTATGATCTCCCATTAGCTTATTCCAAAGCTTAGCTATTCTGACTTATGATCGGTTTAGGGGGAACATGTGTTTGTGTGGTGTGTTCGGGCCTCCAAACCCGAACCGCCTTAACTTAAGTTACTCGTCCAACTATTAGGACGGTAATGAGTGTTGTTGTTATTGTATAACGAGCTTATCATGAGACTGGCAACATTCTCTAGGCTCACCAGTGTATAAACAATGTTTGGGTCGGTTCCTAAGAGAACCACTCCGTTATGTTATGTATTTTGTTGTGATGCAATATCTATTGCGGTTATGTTGTGCAGTGGAAACGTGCAAAGTGTTGTTAAGTGTTGTATGTAGTGTATGTTGTAGGATGTATAATGTGGAGTGTGTGGATCATGGATATGATTCCCAGTTTGTGATAAGAGGCATTTAGGATAACCCGATTTAAGGGTATGTGTCGTCTATTAAGGAAGTAGCTCCATTAGAGGAGGAACACTCTAGGGATGATGAATACCATGAGTGACTTATTAAGTAAGGATATATTATCCGTTGTTGAGCCCGTTGAGGCGAATGATTATGTGTTGTGTGTTTACAGTTGCATGTGATTTAAAATAATCAACCGCATGCTAAGACGACAATTAGTTGTGCGTGGCCCGGTAGCATGTGGGCTGCGGGATTACCATACCAGAAAGGTGCTGAGCCCCTTGGGGGCCACCCTTTCTCTTCTTTTCCTATTTCAGGTACAGAGAGCTGGAAGCCGTTCGAGAGTAGGACGGGGTAGCATTGTACATGGGTAAACATTTAAGTGTATATACAGTAGGTGTAGTAAGACCGAAATTGTTGTCGGCACCAGTTTATAATACTCGGTATAGTTGGAAGGTGTACGTGTTGTTGTTGTTAATGGAAAGGGATAGTAATGTGTAGTCGCTCGGGAATTTAGCCCATCAGACCGGTACAAGTATGTATGTATTAGCCTTGTTAGCCACGTGGGTGGCTAACGGCGTGTAACACCAATGAGTTAAGTAATGTGATGAGGTTGTTTTTCCGCTGCAGTTTATTGTAAGTGTGTTAATGTTGGATGGGGGGTGTTACATGTGGTGGCGAAACCGAAACTTTAGACACCTTGTTCTTCCAAACGGTTGGGAATTGGCTTAGGTCATCAACATGAAAGTTTTAGAGGGATTAGATCTCTTCAAAATGAGCTAAATAACATGAAATTTGGCTGAGAAACGAAGAAGTTATGGCTAGACGAAGTTACTGATTCGATGGAAAAACTGGAACTACAGTTTCGGTTTTTGCAAGGGGCTACTTTGATTCGATTTTCCGGTTGATTTAGGACGAGTTAGGGTTAGTGTAAGTTATGGTTATTTAGAGGAAGTTAGGAGAAGGCAACAAAGAAGACGCCACTAAAAAATTCCATAAGATGAGAAAGTTATGAAGGTCACAAGATAGGGCAAAACCTGATTTCTGTTACCGAGATTACAGAAGATAAAATTCGTCTAGTGCTGGGGCGAATCCCGAGGCGCGCGCTGACTCAGCAGACGTGCCACGTCAGCCCTTTTTCAAATTTTGGCTCTAAACTTCATTTGGTCTAAACTTTGGCTAGGATGATCCGTTTTGACGTTCTTTTTATCGATCTTCATGGTTTCCATAACCTATTTATTGGTATAGGTTTATGGCCTAGTTTGACTATTCTCAAAAAGTCAACCCTAGCAAGGTTAATAAGCTTTAAGGTTTCTAGAATTTTATATTGACTTTTATGTTTCAAACAATGTTCCAACACTTCCAAAATCTTTATAATATAGTGGAGTGTTATAAATTTTCCTAAGATTTATTGACTTATAAATCTTATTATTAAATTCAATATACTATAAAATAACAATTAAATATTTTATTGTATTCTTAAGGTTAAATAGGAGAAATCCCCTAAGTAAATTTCAAAATTCCACATAATAATTAATTAATATATTATTTAAGATTTAATAAAAGAAATCCCTAAATTAATTTAAATTAATTTAGGGGTATTTCAATACCCCTTTTTGAAACTTTGTCACAAGATACCCCTGTTTTCTTTGCTAATTCACAAAATGCCCCTTTTTAAAAACGACGTCAAATATTCCGTTAACCTCCCCTGGAAAATGACCCCTGACCCGTTTTTTTTTGTTTTTTAAATTCACAGTTTTTTTGGCTACTTTTTTTGAAAAAATTTTAAATTTATAATATACCCCTATTAGTTGTTGTTCACGAAATACCCCTGTTTATGTTTTGAAGTTCACAAGATACCCTTGTTTATGTTTTGTAGTTCACGAAATACCCTTATCACCTGATGCCCTGGTAAAGCATCGCCTAGTTTTCTCTTGTTTTTCAAGTGTCTTCAACCTCTTCATAATCCCAGGACAAATGTTGTTTGCATTCCAGTTCTCTGAGGTTTTTGTCTCTCGGAATGTCTCACCAATAGCTGAGTACGAATCCCTGTCATGTCACAATTAGACACAATTATAATATATGACCACAAACAAACATGCATAAAACATGGATTATTTACGTAGTTAGGTAAATACCTTCAAGTAAAGAGTAGATTGATTTAGTCATGTGGACAAACAATAATGTTACGACATTGGGGTTTAAAATGGCTATCTCTGGTCGAACTAGTAGCGGACCAAAACTTTTGTTTAGGGGGAGCAAAAAAGAATTTTGGACACTATGTTCTTTAAAACATTATGTTATTTTATATTTTTAAAAATTTATAAGAGCATTTGGGCATTCAAAATACTGAGCGATATCCCATTAGAGTGCTTGACACAACAAAGTTGACCAGGAGCAGACACAAAGGGGGGAAGGGCCGCCCTCGAAACGTTTGAAAATTTGTAAAATGCTCTTATAAATTTTTGAAAAATACAAAATAACATAATGTTTTAAAGAAACATCGTGTCAAGATTTCCCCCCCCCCCCAAAACAAAAGTTCTGGTCCGCTACTGAGTTCGACCAAGAGGTAACCTCTTTAAACCAATGCCTGTGACATTATTGTTTGTCCACAGACTAAATCAATCTACTCTTTACTGAAGGTATTTACCTAACTATGTAAATAATCCATGCTATACTACTATGTCTCTAGTCAATATTATAATTGTGTCTAATTGAATGACAGGGATTCGTGCTCAGCTATTGGTGACACATCCGAGAGAACGGAAACATGAGAACTGGAATGCAAACAACATTTGTCCTGAGATTATGAAGAGGCTTTGAAGAAACTTGAAAAACAAGAGAAAAATAGGAGATGCTTACCAGGGCACATCAGGGTGATAAGGGTATTTCGTGAACTACAAACATAAACAGGGGTATCTTGTGAACTTCAAAAATAAACGGGGATTTCGGAACAAAAAATTATAAAATTTAAAATTTTCAAAAAAAAAAGTAGCCAAAAAAAATACGAATTTTTTTTAAAAAACTGTAGTCATTTTCCAGAGGAGATTACCAGAATATTTGACGCCGATTTTAAAAAGACGTATTTGGAATTAACAAAAAAAACATAGATATCTTATGATAAATTTCAAAAAAGGTATTTAGAATACATCAATTTTCCTAATATATTAACATAAAACAACCAAACAAACGGTAAAACGGCAAAAAAGACCATGCCGAACATAACATAAGGTGAGAAAGCGAACCAAAATTGTTTTTAGGAAACAGAAAAGAAAAAAAAGAAATTCTAGTTCTTTTCCGTTCGATTGCAAAATTTGATAGCCTGCGCCTTCTCTTCCCTTATCGTCGTCGTCACTCGGTCAATTATCATCAACGTCATCTCTTTCCTTTCTTCTCTTCTTTCAAACTAAGCCACACGCTTCCAGACCCAAAAAAGAAACTGTAGTCAATTTCATTATTTCTGAACATTCTCAATTTCTGTCTCCCTCCGTCAATTTTGCCCGACGTGATTCTCTACCAAAAGGGAAAAAGAGAGCGAAAGAGTGTTCGAAATAACAAACTCTTAACATTCAAATGGATGAGAAACAGGAACAGTGAAGATAAGCAAGCTCTGATAGTGGAGCTCTTCTTAAGCAAAAGAAGAACAAAAGAAACAATTGGCTCCCAGAAGAACCCGAACAAGACAGACACACGAAGGTGGGACGGCAGAACGCAGAAGCAGGCGTATAAGAATGCCCGCTGTGTGTGCAGTAGGGTCTTTACAACTGACCAGAGAATTAGGGCACCGATGGAGGGAGAGACCATCCAGTGGGCTACTCAGCAGGCGGAGCCGGCGATCGTTGCTGCTACCGGTACACCGGAACAATCCCGCGTCGTTTCTCATCGGCATCGGAGCTCGGTTTCGCAAAAAGGGATAGATTTCATCTTCTGTTGCTCATTGGGGTTGCAGGAAAATTCGATGAAATGAGGCCCACAGTTGAGAGTAGAGATGGCTGGGGAGTATTGTCCGATGCTAATTGGGCAGATCCCAGGTTGGGCGGGCGTCCCCTGTTGGGGGTCCATTGGTGGGTTTGGAGCAGGCGTGGGTGTTGCACACCAACTATTTGATAACTCGTCTGGTCCCTCTACATCGGGATTGAGCGTCCAGAGCTCCGGGTTTGGGGCCGGTTTCCATTTTCAGGGACTGGGTCTACCCAATTCCAACATCGGTTTGCTCAACTTCGCTCCAATTTTGGCCAGGGGGAATCAGATTCCAGGATTAGAGTTGGCTTTACTCAACAAGATGGACATGGTGGTGGTAGGGGCATATTGAGTTTGAGCCAGCTTTATCAAAATTCGGCTCACATCAGGGACCTCATGGTCAAGGGGTGGGGATAGTGGTGGTGGGGGTGACTCGATCCATCATGAACAACAACAGCAGATGCCTTCTTCTCATTCAAACGATGATGAATCCCAAGAGGACCCGTGACTTTTGTCTTTTTATTTATATATTTATTCTTTCGTAACTCCCATTGAGTGTGTTTAATCAGAAGAAGTTCCTTTTCTTTATTCTGTGAGGATTGAATATGGTGGATAGGGTTACATACTCCGGGGATTGCAAAGGAATTAATCTGCGTGTGCAAAAGAGTGTACTGTACCTTGGGAAAACCCCCTGATCTTTAAGTAGATGTAGACGGGAGTGAGTGTTGCCATCAAGACCTTGATTCTTCTCCATTTGATTTTTTCTTTTCGTCAATCCTCCCTTGCTGAGTCAATGAGGGACGGCTTTGTGCCCAATTTATGTAAGTTTGTGTGCCTCGATGATATATCTTATCTTGACTAGTTCTCCTTTCATTCTTCTTGATATACCAACTTCTTACCATACCTATACCGTCCGCTTCCCACTTCCAATGGTTCACCAATTACATGCAAAGTGACGGGACATTTCTTTTATTCCGTCTCTACAATACATTAATCTTTTAGTTCAAGTTTCAACTTCACTGCCTGAAGATCTTCAGTATGGTCAATTTGAGAATTCAGTTTGAGTTTGAAGCTGCCACTTTTGCCATGTGTCTACATTGGTAATACTTGAGTAAGCACTCCTGACACTATGGCAGTTGATTAGACTATTTAAATATTCATTTCCTTTCAAATTTCTATTTCTTTTTGTCTATGAAAACCATCCATATAAAATAATTTTGAAAATTTAATTTTTGTACTTCAATTTTAAAAATTTAAATTTTGTAAACAATTCTTTACCCGATATAACAAACAAAATGTTCAATTCAGGATCTGGGAGTATTTTTTTCCAATAGCTTTGGTTTTTGAATGTGGTTAAATCTTACATTTTTTTCATTTGGGTTGGTTTATTTGATTTGGATTACCTCTAGCAATTTCAGCACTCTGGCCTATATTTGAGGCTACCCACCAAATATTTGCTTTCTAGTTAAACGCAATTGCATTTCCCTAGTTGTACACTACTTTACATGGCAACCTGTGGAGCATTGAATTGGCATTAGTGTGCTTGTAAGGACACTACTTGGTGAACTTAAATATTTTCCATCTAAAAATCAAACTTGTCCATATCTAAATGTTATAGTATTATCTCTTAATCAAACTCTTTCCTACCCTGCTTCGTATCATTCTTCCACAGATACAAAGCTAGAAGCAGGGAAATCGGTTGCTGATCTGCATTCTTTCAACAAATCTCATTTTCTAGACACTCGAGACAGCAGAGGAGCTGAAGACGTACAGTTTCTAACGTCTCACGCTGCTTTTAGGCTTTATCCGTCCCTGCCATTTTTTGAGATTTTCGCATTAAGGGAGAAAAGGTCTACAAAGGTGCGTAAAAACCCTCTCTGTTGCATAAGCTTCAGTTGTTTTTGTCCATTATCGTTGCATGAATCGAAGGATGACAAACCCTCTCTGACGCTTTCATGATGATGTTTCATAATTCATACCGTACCATGATCTAGATAACATCTCCCAGAGTACCCTTGCGAAACGTTGTACATTATATACCTTTTTTTATGTACATGAAGGTGAAAACTGGATATACCTAGTTCGGTTAAATTTTTTTATGATAACTCTCAACTTTTCTTGGCTACTACTCCCAACTACTATGAAAAGCTACTCTTTGTTGATTCTTTGCAAACAGATGTCTTATATATTTGAAGTGTGGATGGATCGGAGATGAGAATAAGCAATGATTTCGCAATAACTGGAAAATGATCTGGCTGTATACGTTTACTGGATACAGAAGAGCATTAGATAGTCTGATTCTTTGTTTCTAGTTTATCATGGTGTTATCTTAATTAGACTTAACTATGACCCCTCGATGAAAGACATCATCTGTTCTCTCAACCGTTCAACTTCAAACCTAGTCAAGAAAAGATAAAAGAGTAAGTGTACACAGCTGAATCTATCGTTTTGGTATGATCTCTTTTCTTTCTTCATCAGGGTGTCATTCCTTTCCTTGGCAGGATGACCTCTGTTCATTTACAAACGGGAGGCCTTCTAACTCAACTATCTGGAGGAAATGTGAAAGCATCAATGACCAGCGGGGCTCCCATAGTAGTTGAGCTTGTCTGAAAGTTCGTGAAGGATCTAATACTCATTATTAATGAAACAAGAGAGAAGAATAATGAGACATAATGTGCTTAGAAGAAAAACTTCACTATTAATCTTATTATTAATAGCTTGAAAACTTCTCATCTGATATGTTCAACTCTTTGAACTAGGGATGGCAATGAGTAGGGTTTGAGTCGGGTGGACCATCACCCGCACCCGTTACCCGACTTCACCCACTCCACCCGTACCTGACCCATCACCCGTTATGTATCACCCATTACCCGGGTGAAACGGGTGAACCCATTTACCCGTTTGTTTTTCATTTTTCTTGTTCACCAGTTAGGTTTGCAAATTACTGTGAGTGGAGAGAAAATAGAGACGCAGAGCATGTATGTTCTATGTTCGCCGGTTAGGGTTGTGAAATTTACTTAAGTGAAAAGAATGAAATATTGCACAGAGCATGTACGTTCCATGTTTGCCAATTATGGTTGCAAAATTACCATGAGTGAAGAGAGAAAATAGAGACGCGAAGCATGTATGCTCAATGTTCACCTGTTAGGATTGCGAAATTACCTTCAGTGAAGAGTGAAAAACTTTGTAGATCATGTAAGTTATTTGTTTTTCAGTTAGGGTTTCAAAATTACCGAGAGTGAAGAAAGAAAATAGAGGTACATAGCATCTTTAATTTGTTCCATGTTTGCCAGTTAGGGTTGCAATTACCTTCAGTGAAGAGAATTAAAAACCGCGCAAAGCAAGTATGTTAGGGCTGTAAAATTACCGAGAGTGGTGAGAATAAAGAATGGTGTAGTCACCCAGAGCATGAATGTTCCTTGTTCACTAGTTAGGGTTACAAAACTCGTGAGTGAAGGAGAATGAATAATAACAATTTAACATCATATATATATAATCTATGCGGGTGAGCGAGTCGGGTGATGGGTGAAAAATGTTCACCCGTCACCCGACCCGCACCCGCACCTCTTCCACCCGTCACCTATTTTTCACCTGTTTTATGCGGGTTTTTCACCCGCTTTAGCGGGTCGGGTGACCGGGTGAAATGGGTACCCACGAACCCATTGTCATCCCTACTTTGAACACACTTACACCTTACTCTAGATAAAACGATGATTACAATAAAAAACTCTTTTCTTTCAAAGACTTTTTATCATTTTCTTTCGTTTTTCCTATACATATATACTCAAAGAAAGACTAATAACCTTCATTAAATCTATATGTAATAATACTAACTAAAACAAATGTTAATTACAAATGATAGATCTTATAATATTAGTTATGATGATAACTAAAGATCTAGGCAGGATATCTTCAAAAAGCACATAAAATCCTAATTGAGCTTGCACTAAGAAAAGAATTTTGTTAAGTTTTCCTTACAAAAATCAACGCGGAAGGTTGTTAAGATTGTAGTGGTGAGCCTTAGACTGAAGTCTTTGCCACATTAAAAATCTTAATAAATATACATTTACAATTTCCTCTTTTTTTTATATGAGCAAACCTTGTATGATAGCATAATTAAATATTCCCTCAGAAGATTATAATTCCCATTGAAAATGTGCATTCCCCCTGAAGATATGACATACTTGCAAATGTAGACATGATTATAGTTAATCTGATAATGCATTCAGATTATCCACCACATTTCTTCGTTTTGCAAAATAAAAAATGGTACTAAAAGATATCACACAAATTGTAAAAATGGCATGTATAAGCGATGTTGTGGCATTTTATACAACTTCATGCAAGGGGAACTATTTTATAAGCGCAATTCATGAAGTAAATTGTACCAGTAGTAAAAGCAGAAGTTTGAAAGTCAAAGAGCAACCAAGCAACACAACAATAGTCTAGTAAGAACAACAGAACAAAGCAAAAAGAGTTTCAATGTCTTAGACTAGGAACAACGAAGGGTATAACTAAGGTCGGTGAGACAGTGTTCAGTTTAATGCCTTTAATCCCGTGGTATACTAGCCTCGACTCCCCACCAAATACCAACACGTCCCCCGACTTCAAAACAATCTTGCTCGCCTTGTCCATCCTCTTCTGGTCACCGTATAGAAACTCAACATCATCTCCAATGGAGAATGATACAACGGGTACCCCTTTGGTGATTGATTCGGGTGTCTCGTCTCGGTCCTGGTGCAACCCAAGTTTTCCCCTTTCTCATAGAAGTTCACAATGCAAACATCGGCTTCTATGTTTGGTATGGGTTTCACCTCTAAGTGTTGTGCAACCTTGACCGCTTCCGTCACTAGGGTTTGAAGACCATCGGGTATCCTAGGCACTTGTGCTCCATCTATCTTTCTCACATCCTGATATGTCCTAGTTTGTGGATCCCAATCCTTACCCATACACATCATATACAATTAAAGTTTTGACCCGCTCTCGTATCCCGGAATGTAAAATCCTCCTAAACCCGTTCCCAAGGTTCTACACTCATTTACAATGGCTATTTGTTCATCTAGGGTTAGGTATTGCTTGAGTAGGATCATGCCGGGTTGAAGCACTTGGCACTCTACGTCTGGATACTCCCTTCCTTCGCTCAAAGGTTTAGGTGATCTCTGTCTCACAGGTATGGGGTAGCAGATGTCAAAGTGCCCTATTGGGTGAAAGGTTTTCTAAGTTAGGTTTCTTTAAAATTAAGTTCTTTACTAAGCACATTCCACATACAAGATTCATGGTTTGAAAGCTGTAAACGCACAATCATGCTACATGCTTTTGGTTTAGGTTTTTTTTTTTGCTTACCGGTATCACACTAGGTGCTAGTCTCAGCGACTGAAGCTCTCACTGAATAGAGGGTGTTTTGACCCGTGGCTACCTTCTTGCCCTTCTGATGTGCGGATGAGGATGGCTGCCCCGTCGGACCTCTGGCATAGGTAGTGTACTATGGCGCCTGACCTCCTCGTGGTCCACCTGACTTAGTATATGGGGCCTTCGGTGCGCCTCTTGGTCCCTTGTACATCCGACTCTCAGGGTTGGAGTAGCACTCGTACTCCCTATGGCCCTTGAAGAATCCTACCGTGTGAGTATAGGACTGATAAAGAACACCAGAGTAGTATCGACAGCAGTAAAGATTAAACAACTATTATTAATCGTCACATATCACTCTTGATACAAGTATTTCACGTAGTGGAGTTCTTCCCTACAATCTCATGAGTAAACTAAACTCAACAACACATTGAAAAGACCTATCTCTTTCAACACCTAAGATCTGAAGTTCTACCCCAGTCATAACTTCAGATATTACAACCCTTTAACCAGAATCGAACTTACAATGTTTACACCTTCTCTCGCAGTAGATTAATCTTTTAGTTGCTGTTTTCTATCTCTCAAAACCTAACCTAACCCTAGGCTCTCTTCCTCATATATATAGAATAGAGAAAATCAAGTAACAATCTATCATTTAAGATTTTATTATCTTTAATAGATATATAAAATCTTGTTGAGATATTCTATCTTCTTCCTTTTCTTTTTGGTTCAAGACTGATGAGTATCGCTTCGGATTGATCGCATATCTAACTTTTGTATTGGACTGAGTTTGCTGATCAAAATAGCATCAACAGTTTCCCCCTTTTTGATGCGGCAAACTCTTGAAGTCTTGAACTGAATCAATAATCTTCCTGGATTTTTGAATTGGTTTCCCCTGAATCTTGTCCCTTGGTACTCCACGTGAGAACATGATCATCTGTCAGTTGTCCCCCCTGAATCTAATATATCCGTTGCATTATCCTGTACTCACTCTGAGACTTTACAACTTACAGACATTAAAGGCATGGCGGTTCATAACAACAATAAAAGAGAGCTATAACAAATCGAATAGTAATGTTGCAGACAAACCAAAAAACAATCCAGGATGTTTGAAATGAAGTCAGAAAATCAATATAAAGACAATATCTTGACAAGCCTTTCACGCTTAATCCCAACAAAAAACTTCAGTATAACCCAGAGGAAGGAAAACTTTAAGACTTCTAGACTTTTCCCCCTTTTGCCACATCAAAAAGAACAAATAGTGTGTAAAAAATTAAGCAGTCTGTAATCTTTTGGAATTGGGCAAAGGGTAGGATGCAATCCAAATAACCACTAAAATCTTTCAAAAGGTTTGGTGCTGGAGTTTGCGGCAAGCATTAGAGAGTTTAACTTTTCTTCCAATCGAGAGATCCAATCCATCAGACGTTTTTCCAGAGCGACTACAGAATCCAAGACTGGCTGAACCAGAAGATGTAATGCTTGATCTGGGGCAGGTGACTTGGCAGTCTTGATCTCATGTTGTGTGTTCTGTTTGAGTTGCCAGCCTAGTCTGAAAGTTCTAGTCCCATTTTGGAGAGAGTGGGTAAGGCAAGATAGTTGGTCGGTTGAGCCGAGACAGAGTATGCATCTTCTAGAGAAATCTGTAGATGCTGAAGAACCTTTGTCAACTTGAGAGGATAGGGAATGGATGGTTTGGAGCTGTTGATGATGGTTCTTAAATGAGATATGATGATTCTTGGCAAAGACAACTGGCTTTTCTTATCAAGGCACCACATAATGGCAAGGTCGACAGGAGTGACCTTGTCTCGCATGTCAGATCGTGGGAAAATGCATTAGTAGGCAATTAGATGCAACAATCGTGGCAAAACTCCTAAATCTCATTGTGAGTAATGCTTGAGTCTAGAACTCACACGAGATAGTGCAAAATGATTTAACACATCAGTATGAGACACCACATCTATTTCCTGAGTATTGAACTCAGCCAGACCATCTAATGGAACTTCAAGAATCATGGCTAGCCATGCAGGAGAAATTATCATTTTCTTGCCAACTACCTCAGTCTTGAATTCATAAGGGGAGACGAATTCCATATTTTGAATAAACGGAAATAGGTGTTCCGGGTAGTAAACAGTTTCAGACTAGAACAGTTTATCCCAACCTTGAAATTTCAGCATATCTCCTAGGGATTCAAGTGAATGATTACCTAGCCAGTCACAGTCTATTAACTTACTAGGTATGATGTCAGATTCAAGTAAAGGTTGACCAAAGATGGGCTTCTGAGGAAATGTGCGACCTGGGTTTTGTAGTCGTTCAAGTTGATACTCCTTCGCCTTCATTCTTGACATCGGTTTCCCGACAGATTTTAGTCGTTTTGATGACCGCGGTGGAGGAGCAGGAGCGTCAACAGACTTGCATTTTGACTGTGTTTCAGAAGCAGGGTCGACACCAGCGGATGGTTTCTTTGACTGATGACGGAGTCAACGGCGAGGAGTGACAAGTGGTGGAGAAGGTAAACCAGCCTCAGTAGGAGTTGCTGAGGATTCATTGTCACTCAGCACATGAGCATCGTCATTAGGGTTTGGGGAATTAATCTCGGGTGAGGGTTTGGAGGTGGAATCAGGAATTGGCTGCGACACTTCTTGATCGGCCAGTTTTTCGACATTGAGGGGTTGAACGTCCTCGTGGATCAGTTGCTCAAAGGAATCCGTGGTAGGAATGTGGAGAGATGTGAAATTTGCTCAAGAAGAAACTCAAGAAAGAGGATAATGACACTAGTGAGAGAAATGTAGCAGAGAAGACACGAGAGAAATATCAAAATGGAGCAAATAAATTTGTCTTAGAAAGATAAGAGAGAGAGGAAAAAGAAGACCAAACGATTCTATCTGTGCAAGAATAAAACTTCTTTTTGTTTTAAATAATAATAAAAAGAGCGGGCAAAGAGAATGTAGTAGACCGTTGCTTGACACTCAAACTCAATTCTGGACTAAGGCTTACACAATGCAATGTGCTAAAGAAAAAAGTTAGAAAAGTTACAGTTTTATCCAAGGAAATCAAGCAGTGCTTCTAAGTAAATTGGGATATTCCATTCTCCTTTTTTTTTTAAAATAAAGGTATAAGAAGTAGTACGCTTGCATTCTAGATTTATCTTTTCCTGCCTTTCACTTCCCATTGAAACGACAAGGGGCGAGAAGTAAAATCCTTTTCCACTTTACCTTTCATCGCCACAAATTCATACTCACAGTCTACTCATTTTGTGTCAAAACAATCTATATTTGTTTTTGCTTGCATTTAGTAAGTGGAGTTGCCATCGTATATAGTAAACAACAACTTGACTTTTACTCATCATCTTTGTAACAACGTTGGGTCAACTTGCCCAGAGTAGTTACCCTTAGGAAGTTAGATGATAAGGCATCCTGTGAGACTTAATAGCCAGATGATTGAGGCCATTTTTTGTTATTTGGAGACTGAATTGTGAGCATCGGAATCGCTTGCCTTGTTCAATCCACCAATCTATTCTTCCAACCCAGTTTATCTTTGAATACAAGCGTAATACTTGATACATACTTCAATAAGAATGAAAAGCTTAAAGGTCGAAGAATATTAGAATTTCCCGAGTTATCTAGGCGTATGTTAGTTTTGATCTCAGAACAGTAATAGCTACTTGGGTAAACAAGAAACTTGTTAACGAAAATCCTAGTAATTGAGTATGCAAAGACTCACCCATAACTGTAGTAACAGTGTTAAGTAACTGGAATTCACATATTCAATGCAAAAAAAAAAAATGTAAAGATATCAATTTGACAAAAAAAGAAAAAAATAGAATAAAAGTAATGAAAAGAAATAAGGAAAGCAAAACATTTCATTTGGTGTCAACCATGCCTATCTCAAACCTAAGTTTCTCAAAGATATCTTTAGGTAACAGTTTAGTAAAATGTCAGCTAACTGCTTATCCGTTGAACAATGAAGTAAAGTGACTGTGTCGTGCTCAACATGATCTCGGATGAAGTGATGACGAATATCTATGTGTTTGGAACGAGAGTGGTGAACATGATTTTTTGTGAGTTCTATTGTGCTTGTGTTATCACAATAGATAGGAACTGGTATAAAGGATAAGCCATAGTCTTCAAGTTGCCAATAGAACCATAAAACCTGTGCGCAACAAGCAGCAGTTGTGACATATTCTGCTTCAGTCGTAGATAGAGCAACTGATGCTTATTTTCGTGACGACCATGCGATGAGATTTGACCCAAAGAATTGTGCCATACCAGTTCTCTTTCGATCTGTGAGTGATCCACCAAATTATGCATCAGTGTATGCAGCAAGAGTAGGGAGTGATTCAGTAGTGTATAGTAGCCCGAGTGTTGATGTTCCTTAAAGATAACGAAAGATACGTTTAACAGCTTTAACATGTGGTAACTTTGGATGAGCCTGGAAGTGGGTGCAGAAACATACACTTTGCATAATATCTGGACGACTGACAGTCAGGTAAAGAAGAGATCCTATCATCCCTCTATATACCGTCGGATCTGTGGCTTCTGCATCGGTTTCCAGTCCTAGTTTGAGAGTGGTTGATATTGGAGTGAGCATCGGCTTACAATCATTGAACTTGTATTTGGACAAGAGCTTCAATGAGTATTTAGTTTGACTAATATACGTGCCATCTGCTGTCTGCCTGATTTGTAGCCCAAGGAAAAATTCAAGCTCTCCCATGTTGCTCATTTAGAATTCTTTCGTCATCATGGAGACAAAATCCTGTGTCAGTCGTGGACTGGTAGATCCGAAAATAATATCATCCACATAAATCTGCACTAGAATCTTGTCTTCCCCACTTTGGTTTATGAACAAAGTACGATCGGCATTTCCACAGACAAAATGTTGTTTCAAAAGGAAAGAAGTCAAACACTCATACCAGGCCCTTGGTGCCTGCTTAAGACCATATAACGCCTTTTTCAACCGATAGACATGGTCAGGTTTTTCCATATCTTCAAAACCTAGTGGCTGATAAACATATACCTCCTCTTTGAGATGTCTGTTTAAGAAGGCACACTTCACATCCATTTGGTAGAGAGTGAATCTATGCAACGTGGCGAAAGCAATGAGTAGACAAATAACTTCGAGTCATGCAACGGGAGCATACATCTCATTGAAATCCAATCCTTCCTGTTGATCATAACCTTTGGCTACTAACCTTGCTTTATTTCTGGAAATATGTCCATCTGAATCAAGTTTATTTCTGTATACCCACTTTGTTCCAATGATATTCTGATTTAGAGGTTTTGCAACAAGTTCCCACACATCATTCCTCACAAATTCATTCAGTTCCTCATGCATAGCATTAATCCAACTTTCATCCTCTAATGCCTCTTTTACAGTCTTTGGTTCTGTTATGGAGACAAAACCATAGAATGCACACAAATTCTGATTAGTATATCGGGTTTGGATTCCTGAGTTCAAATCTGACAGGATGTTGTTGATTTCTATACCCGGAGCATTTCTAGTTGTCAAACGATGTGCTGCTTCTGTTGTCCGTGGATCAATTGTAATAGGTTCTGTTGTCCCAAATATACATGGTTCTGAGTTCTGAACTGATTGTAGTGGATTTTCAGTTTGAAGCAGTTCCTCCTCTGATTCAGCTCCTGAAACTTCATCATGAAGCTTTTCTCCATCTTTGTGCTGAAAAGGATCTCTTATCACTTCTTGACAAGCTCTGCCTCCAAAGTTATTCTCATCAAACTTGACGTTTGTGGACTCCTCAACTAACAGGGTGTGTTCGTTGAAGACCCGATAAGCCTTACTATTTATAGCATATCCAAGAAATACTCCTTCATCACTTCTTTTATCGAATTTTCCCATTTGATTTTTTCCATGATTAAGGATATAGCACAAACACCCGAACACCCTAAGATGTGTAATTGTTGGTTTTTGACCTTTGAACATTTCGTAAGGAGTTTTGACTAGAATCAGACGGATTAGAGCTCTATTAAGAATATAGCAAGCTGTATTAATTGGTTCACCCCAAAAGCTAGGAGACACTACTATTCAATATAGTGCGCGCCATCTCCTGAAGAGTTCTATTCTTTCATTCAACAACTCTGTTTTGCTGAGGCGTCCTAGCCGCTGAGTAAGTGTGTGTTATTCCATTTTCAGTACAAAACTGAGACATCTTTTGATTAAGGAACTCCGTTCCCTGATCAGTCCATATGCACTTTACCCTGTTTTCAGATTGAGTATGAAGTTTTGAGAATAAGACCTTTATTTCATCAAAGGTTTGATCCTTGAGATGAAGTAGGACAATCCATGTATACCTTGAATAGTCATCAACTACTACAAGTATGTATCTCTTACCAGACCTACTCTGTACTCTCATGGGCCCCATCAGATCCATGTGTAGCAGTTCAAGGATCTTGGTACAGCTGACCACCTTCTTTGACACATGAGAAACATGAGTAAGTTTGTTTAAAGCACAATCTTTGCAAATAGTATTGTGATCAAGCCTTTTCTGTGGTATCCCAATACTAGGTCCTTCAGCCTTAGTTTGTTGATTAGTCGATGATGTGCATGTACCAATCTACGATGCCACAGTAAATCATTATCGTCGCGGACCATGAGACAGGTTAAATCCTCCCGATCATTGACATCCACCATGTAGAGATTTCCAACTCTAAAACCTTGTAGCAAAACTTCTTGAGTCACCTTGTAGCAATGTTCTTTACCAACCGTGCCAATTCCAATTATCCGCCCTTTGCCATTGTTTCCAAAAGTTACTTTTCCTCCTCGATGTTCAATAATAGTGTTAAACTTTTCTCTATCTCCACTCATGTGCCTTGAGCAACCACTATCCATTAACCACCAGTTCTCATGTTGTGTGGTTACTAACGCCTAAAAGTAGACATTCATTTGTTAGCCTTGGGTACCCAGACTTGTTTGAACACAGGTTTCTGTGAATTATGAATAAAGTTTCTGTTTGCATGAGTCCTGGACTGAGAATGTGTTTTGGGCGCACGAAACACGGTTTTGGAATTTAACACTCTACAAAATCCTATACTATGACCATGTCTATGACAACACTAATAGAAGTATTCAGATTTAGTGTTTTTAAAGTTCGAAGTTTTCCTCATGGGTGTGTAAACAAGAGTTTCAATTTTCTTCTTCCCAGTTAACATGCGTGTTAGATCCGCTTTTCCTGTGTACCAGATCGGATTTTGTTGCATGGATATCTCTTTTTCTCTCATTATTTTTGTCAAATCATTTGATATAACTTCATTTTCCTTTCTCGAGTTTTCACACCCTTCTTGAAGAGATCTAAACTCAGTTTGTACCCAATCGGGTAAACTCTCGATTCTCTCCATTAAGGGTTTTACAAATTTAATCTTTGAATTTTCCTTAGTTCGGAGTTCAGCAACAGTTTCTTTAGATTTCTCTAATTTAGACAACTTTAGTTCCAGCATCTTAATTTTTGAAACAGCATAAGTCAAAAGATTGAAATCATCTTTCTTAGACATGGAATTAATAGCATCTTCAATGAGTTTAGGACTTACGTCATCCGCTTCTAAGACCTTCTAGCATTCTTTGCTTGCCATCATGCAAAAATCCTTATCTGACTTCACACTGACGTTTTCTTCGTCTATTACAGCCGTCATACACACCTGTCTTGTCTCTTCTGGTTCTGAGTCTGAGACGTCTTGTCCCCCATGCTGTTGCCACAGCTTCTGTAAACTTCTTGACTTTGTCACAAAAATTTTCCTTAGGCTTCAGTGTGCAGTCCTTGACTACATGTCCTGGTTTGTTGCACCAGAAACATATAATCTGATCTATCTTTGACTTGAATTTATCAGACCTTGACCCAGAGCCTCGTCTACCACCAAATATCTTCCTGATCCCATTTGCTATCATGGTAATCTCCTCATCCACATTCGTATCTTCTTCTTCTTTCTCCTTTTCACCCAAGGTTTTCTTAGCCTTTAGTGCTAGATACTTGTTAATACTTAAACTTATAAGCTCTCCTCTCATCTTCCCTTCGTACACCGGCAGTTCTGATCCCAGCTCTTCAAAGGACAACTTTGATAAATCTTTCGTGGTCTCTAATAGTGTAGTGAAGTTTAACCAGCCTTTACAAAGACTATCCAGAAACCTTTCATTGACCACATCGTTGTCGAGAACCATTCCGACAGTGTTGGAACCCAAGGTTTTGATGATAATGGCAATAGAGTAAGTCTGGTGACAGAAGAAGTATCACTGATAATAGCATCAGAGCAAGTTTGGGCGACGAAGGAGTCTGACTGCCGAAGGAGTCTGAGTGCCGAAGGAGTCGTTCTACGACATAACATTCTCCTGGAAAGTTCTAGAAGCTACAAGGCAAACCTCTACTTGTAAAACATGGAGAAAAACAAGGAAATAACTGTCACACACATTCAAATATGATCAGGTCTGAAAATCAAGGCGGTCAAGGTGAAAGTGTGCCAGAACGAGTCCTACTACAGAGCTGCTGAGATATTTCCCGCCCAAAGCGTAGTGGGAAGACGTGGGATGTTGTGGAAACACCATTTTACACATCATAGGAGTAGTTACTTCGGGTTTTATCAGTATTTAAGAATGTAGAAGTCATTTGCAATAGTTGGAGCTTTCACTTCCACATTTTGAGAGAGAGAGTCATATTGAGAGAGAAAGCATTTCAAGAGATCTTAGTGAGACTTAGTCAATCAGCTTAGGTATTTATTACCTAGAGAGCACACATAGAACACTCCCCTTTACTCCTTGTTACGCATTGATCAAAGCCGAGAGTAGAGCGAGTGTTGGATGAGACAGAATAATTCTGTCGAATCCCAAGATAGGAAGCTAGGTTGTAATTCACATTGAATTTCAATACAAGCAGAATCCTATCTTGTCAATTTTAAACAAAAGCTTCCGCGTCATTATCTTCTGAAAATACTTGTTCTCCAAGCAGGGTTGGTCTGAGACTAACACCTTAGACCTACTCGGTCAGCACCCCGATCCTATCAAGTGGTATCAGAGCCTGCGTTGACTGACAAATCTCTCAAGATGGTCGAAATCTCCTACTCAGAAAAGGCTAAATCAGGCACCACCAGTTTGGTGTGCTTGATGGCTCACAATGGTGAGAAAACCGCTCATGATCAGGTTAGTGAGACTCCCTCTACGATGAAAATTTGCAGATATTGTGGTTATGATGGTCATACAGACTCTTCCGGTAAAAAACTTTGTCATGATTTGTCATTTCATATATCTCGTGTGTTTGCAATTATCAAAGCTCGTGATCTTTACTATTACAGTTCTTCATCGTCATCTAAGAGGGGACCCAAGTACATCTGGGGTCCCAAAAATAATTAGTAGCTTTTTGCAGACAGAGTGGCTCGAAACAATGACTCTTGGTTTCTGGATAGTGGTTGTTCAAGATATATGACAAGAAACCAAGTTGAGTTTACGACTCACTCTGACCATCAAGGGGAAAAGGTTACTTTTAGAGACAACATGCACATAAAAATCATAAGAATTAGCTTCATTGGTAACCCCTCTTTACTTAATGTTCATAATGTTTACTTAATTGTTGTTTTTGGACATAGTCTCTCAAGTGTCTCTCAAATTTATGATTTCTCCAATCTTATGTTATAAGATTTATGACTCTATCACTTGTGATCATAAGGATATGGTTTAGGACTCTAATACTGGTGATCTTAAGGCAATATGGCACGTGTTGATATGAATATCCGATATATATATGAGAATCACGTGCAGAAAGCAAGCATACTCGGTCTGCGAATCATGTACCGAAGCAAACAGACTCTCTCTACGAATCTTGTGCAGAACGCAAGCTGACTCGCTCCAGCTTCAATTACTTTGAAGACTACGATATTTTGATCAAAATGTTACCATTATGTATGATAATGCCAGCCAAGGTCATCAAATTCTCTAAATTTCATGCTCGCACTCAATTTATATACTTGAGTTCTCATTTGTTACGAGATCGTGTGGAGATGAACTTAATCTAATTAAACTATGTTTCCACAGACCCTAGCTTGTTGATATCATCACCAAGGCATCACACATGGTTACATTTGAGCTTTTTCGTACACACCATGGCATGACTCGTTCTAACTGAGTGGAAGGTTCTACAACCATTGGAGTAGTATCAACATTGATAGGTACTTATGAGGTTGAATTTGTTAAAGAATTTAATCTTATTTTAGAGTGATAAGAAGATATCTGAGTAGGGGGGATCTAGATATGAGTCTGATGTATCTGAGTTAGGAGAATCCAAAATACTCAATTCAGAGCCAATGTTCTGCGGAGTACAAAATCCAAAATTGGAACGAACATAGATTGACTCCTCTACCACCACAGTATGTTTATTTAGAACAAGGTATGCTTTGCTGGTGGTAGAATATCCTAAGAATGCTCCTATATCTCCTATTGTATCAAAATTTCCGCCAATCTATTTCCCATTTTGAGAAGAAAACACCTCAAACCAAAAACTTTCAGATGACAAATAGTTGGAGAACGACCTTTAATCAATTCATACAGTGTCTTGTTTAGTATTGGTCTGATTAAGACACAATTGAGAATATAACAAGCTATATTGATAGCCTCTCCCCAAAATCTTGATGCTAATTCACTAGCATTCACTATAGTACAAGAAATTTCAACCAAAGTTCGCTTCTTACATTCCACCACTTCATTTTTTTGTAGAGTGTAGGAAGCAGAATGAGTGTAAGTAATACCTTAATCAGCACAAAACCGAGTAAAGTACTGATTAATAAATTTTGTACCTACATCTGGTCTGATTGTGCGCAATGGATGTCCAAGTTGTCGTTGAATTCGAAGGCAGAAACTGCTGAACACTTCAAAAGTTTCAGACTTACTTCAAAGTAAGAAATCCATGTAAATCGAGAATAATCATCTACCAAGACGAAGATATAACGTTTGCCAACTCGAGTCAGCGTTCGTATTGTTATAACCCAAGATTTGGTTATATATTTTATTTCGTTACAATGATTCGTTAAGTTGGTCCATTCTGAATTTAGGACATGGAAGTCCTTATTAAAGAAGTTGGGGACGAGGAGGTCTTTTTCCCATCCGTTTTATTTTCTGGTGAGTTAATCTCATATTAATTCTCCCTATTAATTTATTTTCTTCCATTAACCCCCTACCTTCTAATCACGTTCTCACGATCGTCATTATTTTCCCCTCACTGCTTGCAGAGTGGATTTATCGTGAGTGATTAGAAGAGGTGCAGTTATTAAAAGAAAGAAATTAATACTCAAAATAACCGTCGGGCTGCAAATTAAAACCCGGTCATAGTAGTGTAGAAGACAGAAGCGGCCGGGGTCAAACCGTGGGACTTATAGCGAGCTAAAGTAGTTCCTAAGCTTGTCACAAAAAGGGGGGAAGTTAATTGACTTGTTTTTAGAGAATTAAAAGAGCAGATTAAATTACTGAGTGCAGATGAATTAAATGGGACTCCGGGTTCAGGTTTTATATAATCTGATTAATTATGCTATCTCTACCGGTTTAATATATTAGTTTGGCAAAAATTCCTGTTATTATCCTAAGGACTAAGTCATAGACCCTTAAGAACTCGTTTACCAGAAAATGCTCGGTCTAATCAAGGTTCGAGCAATACTATGTAAACGGACGTTAAATTCAAGGAATTATAATTGCATCTGTAAATACTAACTTATTAAATCATAATAAGTTTTCTTCAGATTTACGGCTTAAATAACCTGTCTATTTATCACCTGGTCTGATCAAAATAGACTTAGGAAAGCATTTTAATAAATTCATGTAATTTATTAAAATGGTGAGAGAAATCCTTTAAGCGTAACAAACTGTATTTATTAAAACCGGTAGAAATATTGGTTACATAATTAAACAAACCATAATTAAAAACCTTGCCCGGTGCAAATCCTCCTTAGCCAGACATATTAACTGGTAATAAATTGACAGAGGTTGGACGTAATAACAGCACGAAGACGTGATTAGTGAATGGAGAAATGGAGAGGTCGAAGAGTGAAACATGTACGTAGGTTATTATAAGTGAAGTGGGTGAATTAGAGAATTAATGGAGTGAAATGAAATACGAGAGTGAACTACTGGAAGAGAATGAGATGAGGTGAGTGTGAGTGATTTTCAGGTTTTCTCCGTGCACTCGTACAAGGTTGTAGGTAATGGGTATTTATAGAAGAAAGGAAGACTACGTAGAAGACTTGCAGTTGATTGCCTCTGTTGATTTCTTCACTGATTGAAGCATTGATTGCTTCATTTAATGCAGGGGACAGGAGCTGGATACGCGTGAGCGAAATAAGGTAGGCGACGGCGGGTAGATAGATAAGGCGAGTTGCAGAGTCGCGCGAGGAAGAAAACTATGTTCGGGCGCGATTTTATCTTGTCCGCCTGTGGAAGACCGCCTGATAAGTGGCGGTAGAGGTGGTGGTGTCCGCCTGGCGGACCGCCTGATAAGTGGCGGTAGTGATGGTGGTGTCCGCCTCGCAGTTGAGCATGGTGTCCGCCTGTTAGTTGGCGGTAGTAGCTGAGAGGACCGCCTGGCGGTTGCACCAGAGAGGACCGCCACTTCTTGGGCGGTTGCAACCATTGACCGTGGCCTTTTTTCCTTCAAACTTTGACCGGCTCTAGATTCTTCGTTTGGACTCCGTTTTTGAGCCGTTTGCGTCTACGCGTTCGTCTCTTTGACTACTTCACTCCCGGCTTGGTTTTCCTCATGTTATACCAATAATTTGTGAGATAAACAATAAAACATAAACTAGAGGAAAACTAACCGAAGTGGAGAAATGAGCAAGAAAAGTGCTAATATTATACATGAAATACACCTAAATAACATGCTCATTTAGACACTTATCACGCCCCCACACTTATCTTTTTGCTTGTCCTCAAGTAAAACCATGTACCTAAGCAAGTAGGAAATGCTCAATACTAACAAATATTATTATGAAGGGTAGGATAAAAAAGTCAATAGTTTATGATCTCTAAAACTTATTGAGGAGTGTGAAAAATTATCTACTGGTGGCATAGGTGTGCTCAAGGTGAAAACAAAATTTAGAATTTCGGGGTATGATCTAAGGTACTTCAATGTTTCTTTTATTTAGGTAACTCCGAGAACTTTTACCATGGCCAACTTCTCTCAAGAATGGGCATTGAGGAGAAAATAAAAGGAAGAAAAGATTTATGCATTTGCTTCACTTTTGCATGAGGGATGAGAAAATGTAGGCATAATGCCTTTGTATTCAAGAACACTCAACTCTTTTGTTGGTTACCAATGGTGTCTCGGAAGTCCCTTATTTTTTTTACAGAGAAATACCCCTTAGCAATCCCTAAGAGAGAAGACAGAAAGAAACCCTGAGTAATAAAATCCAACCAATTTGCAGATTATTTGGTCACACCGCATATAAAAATGCTCCTCAAAAGTAATCAAATGTAATTTTTTTAAAAAATTTGTACCCTTTATCCCACAATTCATAATAGTATTTGTTTTTAAAGAGAACAACCTACATTAGCAGGTACATAATTCAATTTTTGAACAAATGCGAGGTAAGCAGAAGATAAGCAGAGAGATTAACAATTTAAGCATAAAATGTCCTGAAAGGCTCTTCCCCCACACTTAAGCTTAAGCAATGCCCTCATTGCGTAGAGAAATAAAATTAATAGGGCATGCAATTAGTAAAGGAAAGAGTGTACTCCCCAGATTTCGTAGAGTGTGTAGAGCTCCCCCACACTTGAGTGTTGCTGTGGAATGTCATGAATTTAACCTGTAAAGAATATTCTACACAGCGAGAAGAACTCAAGTGAAGCCTGCATTTTATTATAGCAAATAAAAGGGAAATATAGTACAAAAAGGAAAAACATATTAAATTAAAGGAAAGATAAAAGATAGATAGTGGGTTGCCTCCCACCGAGCTGCCCGGGTTTAACGTCTCTAGCTAGACGTATTTGACCAAGTTTTAGTTTGGAGAAGAGTTCGAGGGCGAATTGTCCTGCTGTTCTTGGACAAAATAAGTTGCAGATAGGTTAGTTGAAATATTGGAATGAGAATTATACCTTTTAAGACGTGCCCCGTTGACCTTGAAAGTTTCGCCTTGTTTGTTCTGGAGTTCAAAGGCACCGTACGGGGTCACACTAACAATTTGAAAAGGGCCGGCCCAATGTGACTTGAGCTTCCCAGGGAAAATCCTTAATCTCGAGTTATATAAGAGAACCCAATCACCAATTTCGAATCCTTCTTGAGGATCATCCTGTCGTGGAACTTTTTGGTGCGCTCTTTATAGATCTTAGCATTCTGGTAAGCCTGATCTCGCAGCTCTTCTAATTCGGTAAGTTGGAATTTCCTCTTCTCTCCTGCAGAAGTCATGTCAAAGTTTAGGGCTTGATTGCCCAATAGCTTTATGCTCCATTTCTACAGGAAGGTGGCATGCTTTTCCATAGACCAGCTTAAAAGGAGACATCCCGATGGGAGTCTTGAATGCAGTGCGGTAAGCCCAAAGCGCATCATCCAGTTTAAGTGCCCAATCCTTTCTGATGAGTTAACCGTCTTCTGAAGGATCCATTTTAACTCTCGGTTGGAAACTTCTGCTTGACCGTTTGTCTGGGGTGATAAGGTAAAGCTACCTTGTGACGTACCCCGTATTTACCATAAGTGCTTCGAATAAACGGTTGCAGAAGTGTGTTCCTCCATCACTAATAATAATTCTGGGCACGCCGAAACGGGTAAAATGTGCTTTTTGAGGAACTGTTACTGTCTTTGCATCGGCATGATGACAGGTATAGCTTCCACCCACTTTGACACATAATCAACTGCCACTAGAACATATTCGTGGCCCTGCGAGGAAGGGAACGGTCCCATGAAATCTATGCCCCAACAATCAAAGAGCTCTACTTCTAGTATCCCTTGTTGCGGCATCTCATGTCTCCTGGATGTGTTACCCATTTTCTGACAATTATCACATTGTCTGCAGAATTGGTACACATCTTTATGAAGGGTTGGCCAATAAAAACCTGAGGCCAGGATCTTAGCAGCGGTCCTCGTGGGTCCATGGTGACCTCCGGCTTCCCGAGAATGACAAAAGTGAATGACGCTCGAAACCTCTTCTTCCGGGAGACATCGTCGAATCAACCCATCAGCACTAACTCGGAACAAGTACGGGTCCTCCCAGAAATAATGCCTCGAGTCAGAAAGAAATTTCTTCTTCTGGGAGTAGGAAAAATCGTAGGGTACTGTTCCTGAGACTAAATAATTGGCCAGGTCTGCGTACCATGGCTCCTGTACTTTGGTGATGGAGAAGACAGTCTCGTCGGGGAAGAATTCGTTGATGGGCACACTATCCGTAGGAGTCACCAACCTAGAGAGATGGTCGGACGACATTCAGTTTCCCGCTCTTATCTTTGACTTCGATGTCAAACTCTTGAAGTAGAAGAATCCAGCGCAGTAAGCGAGGCTTGGCTTCTTGTTTCGTGAATAAGTATTTGAGAGCGGAGTGGTCTGTATGCACGATGACTTTGCTTCCCCATAAGTAAGATCTGAACTTATCGAGGGAGAAAACTATAGCCAAAAGTTCTTTTTCGGTGGTCGTATAGTTTTTCTGCGCGTCGTTCAGTGTTCTGCTAGCATAGGCGATCACTCTCAAGATTTTCTCTTTCTTTTGGCAAGAGCTGCCCCCACGGCATAGTCACTTGCGTCACACATGATCTCAAAAGGAAGAGACCAATCAGGTGGTATGACCACAGGTGCTGTCACCAATTTTTGTGTTATGTTTGGAAGCAGCTGAACATCTTTCATCAAAATGAAACGGGGCATCTTTCTGTAGCAGGTCGGTCAATGGTTTGCTGATTTTGGAGAAGTCCTGAAAACCGCCGATAAATCCTGCATGCCCTAGAAATGCTCGTATATCTCGAACTGTAGTTGGTGCTGGTAACTTCTCGATAACCTCTACCTTGGCTTTATCCACCTCTATCCCTTTTGCTGATATTTTATGTCCAAGGACGATCCCGTCCTTGACCATAAAATGACACTTCTCCCAGTTTAAGACGAGATTCGTATCCTCACACCGTCTCAGGATCAAATCTAGTTGTGCCAAGCATTTGTCGAAACTAGAGCCATAGACTGAGAAATCGTCCATGAAGACTTCTATGCTCTGCTCGATGAAGTCAGCAAATATTGCTTGCATACATCTCTGGAAGGTAGCAGGGGCGTTGCATAGACCGAAAGGCATTCGTCGGTATGCAAAGGTACCGTAAGGACAAGTGAAGGTTGTCTTGTCCTGGTCCTCAGGTGCGATTGGTATTTGAAAATAACCCGAGAACCCATCTAGAAAACAGTAGTACTCTTGCCCTGCAGTCGTTCCAACATCTGGTCGATGAAGGGGAGAGGGAAATGATCCTTCCTGGTGGCCAAGTTCAAACGCCGATAATCAATACACATGCGCCATCCTGTATCTTTCTTTGAGGGATAGTCTCTCCCTTTTCATTAATAACAGCTTCGATGCCCCCCTTCTTAGGGACAACTTGAACAGGACTGACCCATGGACTGTCAGAAATTGGATAGATGATGTCTGCGTCAAGGAGTTTCAGAACCTCCTTTCGAACTACCTCCTTGAGGTTAGGGTTTAGCCGGCGTTGAGGTTGTCGGATAGGCTTGAAGTTTTCCTCCATGTAAATATGGTGCGTGCAATAGGAGGGATCAATTCCTTTGATATCAGCGATAGTCCACCCGATTGCTGTCTTGTGCTTCTTTAATACCTCAAGTAACTTCGTTTCCTCTCCGGAATTCAGAGAAGAGGAAATAATGACAGGCAAATGGTCATTTTCAGCTAGGAAGCATACTTGAGGTTAGAGGGTATTTCTTTAAGCTCGAGTTCAGGTGGTTGTTCTACTGATGGAATTGATTTTTGAGGTTTCTGTCGAGTTCTTCGATTGGTGGCCGGAACGATTGATAACCAGCCCTTCCTTTTTCTACTACGCCAGCATGGCGTTAACTTCTGGATCCTCCATCTTTTCTTCTAGAGAAGTAAGTAATACTTGCTCTAGGGGTTCAGTTTCAGCTTCCTGGATGGAAGATGGAAAATACGTGTCCTCCTCTGTAGCAAAATCGCCTTCCTCCTCCTCGTCATCTGTGAATCCCACCGTCTTAGCATGAGGAGAAAAGTTTGAGCTTTTCTTCATCATTTTCTGCATGTCGAATTCAATCGTCTCATCTTCGTACCGAAGAGTGATTTTCCCTCATGGACGTCAATGATGCTTTGGCGGTACTTAGAAACGGTCGACCTAGAATCAGGGGAACCTCGACATCGTCATCCATTTCTAGAATGACGAAATCAGCTGGAAAGATGAAGCGAGACACTCCAACTACCAAATCTCGGACTATGCCCATGGGCTTGATCTCTGATCTGTCTGCTAGTTGGAGTTTAAAAGGAACCGGTTGCATTTCTCCTCCTTTAACTTTCAAGAAGGTGGCGTATGGCATGATATTAATGCTGGCTCCTAGGTCGCATAGACCACTTCCACAATCCACCCCACCTATAAAGCACGGGATCACGGGATTTCCCGGATCTGTTTGTTTGGGGAGGCTCGAAGAAGGGCTGCAGAACACTCCTCTGTCAGGTGCACTGTCTCTTTCCAGGTTTCTTTTTCTTCTTTGTCAAGAGATCCTTGAGGAATTTTGCGTAGTTAGGCATCTCTTGCAAAGCATCGATCAGAGGTATGTCGAGGGTCAGTTTCTTGAAAATACTCAAGAACTTGGAGAATGCTCATCAAGATGTTTCTTTTTCATTCTGTTCGGAAATGGGAGTTCATTGTTTTTATGAGTGGAGGTTGGGATGTCGATGGTAATTCGAGATGGAGGTGGAGTAACAGGAGTAGGAATTGGGATTTCTGAGGGAGGTAAAGTTGGTTTGGTGGGTTCATCAACATTGATGTAGGAATCTTCAAGATTTTCTTTTTCTTTTCCTTTGCTGGTGGCAAGTTCCCTTCCACTCCTTAAAGAGACTGCACACAAGTTTGTTGATTGTATGTGCCATCGTCTATAAGGACTGAATTTGCTTGTTCCTTCGGATTGGGATTAGTCTGTGAAGGGAATTGACCAGGTGGTCTTTGTTGAGTAAGTAGCTGCTGGATTTGAGATTGCAAGGCTTTTTGGTCTTTGCGCAGAGCTGCGACCTCTTCTTGCGTATCTCGTGATTTACCCATCATCGCCTTAAACATTTCCTGCATCTGAGACATATCAGACTCAGGATTCGAAGGAGGTGGAGCTGGTCGGCTCGATGAAGCTTCATTGCCATAAGGCTGTTGTTGATATTGCCTTGGGCCTCCTTGGAAATTGGACTGAGGTCTGTAATTTTGGGATGTTTGTAGGGTATGTGGGTTTTGGATATTTCCGGTGTTTGAGTAGCTAAGGTTGGATTGCATGTTACGTTGCCATGGTTGTCTGTATCCTGAATTGTTGGTGATGTAGTTTGCTTCCTCCGCTGCTTTCATTTCTTGTAGTTGGGGGCATTGATCATATCATGAGGCCCGCAACATTGCGTACAAGAAATTGTTGGTGATGTTGAGATTGAGGAGCATAGCCTGGAGGGGTAGTAGGTGGTCGGGAAATCATCGACTTAGCTTGCTGAGGGAAGGAATTCATAGCCATCTGTTCGACCACTTTCTGTAGAGTGCTCACTTTTGTTGCTTGCTGAGCATTGCTTTCCATGAGTTGCTCATGGCTTTTCATCAATGATCGAACTTGTTATCACTTCCCCAACATGATATAATCCTGGAGTACCGCTCCTTGATCCACCGGAGGCCCAGTCTCTAATTTCCTCACAGAGAGACTCCATGCTGTTCAGAAATTGTGCTCCCGGCTTTTTCAGAACGTCAGCCCCTAACGAAGATAACACCATTGTTCTGCACGGACCGATCAAGCCCTTGTAAACAATTGTGATACTTGTTCCTTCGTCAGACCGTGGTGAGGACAAGTGAGTAGTAGACCTTTGAAACGGTCCCAAGTTTCACAAATATTCTCCGACCCTGGTTGCTTGAAATTATAAATTTCAGCAATCATCTCCAAAGTTCGGCTCGGAGGTAGGAATTTGTCATAGAACTTGGTGGCCATGTCGTCCCAGGTACCAATGGTACTCGGTGTTAAGCTATGATACCACTTGCTCGCGTTTCCCGTCAGGCTGTGTGGGAATAACGACAATCTTGCATATTGAAGTACTGCGTCGGTTGCAGTAAGGCTATTGGCATGTTGTAAGAATTTTGTAACATGTAACAGGGCTTCGTCTGGACTGGTGCCATCAAACATGCCCAACTCCTTCACACATCGAATCTGATGATATGGCTTCAGCTTCTGCCACTCATCGTATTCGGATGGGCTGAGGTGAGGAAGGACGATAGCAGGCTGTTGTCCTTGGTTAGACGGCCTGTTGATATTTCGAACCGTTGCTGGTGTAGCTGCCATGTTAGCTTCCGGGTCAGAATCTATCACTGTGTGGTAATGTTCTGTTGAGTTCGTCTCTGCCTGAGATTGCGCAGAAAGGTTCTCTCGATTTCTGGGATGTAACCAACCGTGTGATTAATATTCTCTGGGAGGCTCTGTGACCTGGTGAAAGGCATACACCACTCAAAACAGAGAAAAAACTGGTTATACGTTAGAATAATAAAATGTTAGGAATTAGTAGACAGAAATTTAAAGTTAGTAGTTAGTATACAATGGAAAGAAATGACAATGGAACGAAATAACAATGGAACGAAATGACTGGAAATTTAAGTTAGTAGTTAGAGACAATGGAACGAAATGAACGAAATAAATAACAATAATATTAACAAATTAGTAGTCAGATGTCCAAGTCAGATCAGAAGTTAGATGTCCACTGTCCAAGTCAGATGTCCGAGGTTATATGTCCAAAATTGGATTAACAGTTTTTTTTTTATTTTTTTTAGTAGATTAACAGATTATTGTAATTAAAAGGTGAATTAACCGGGGCTTAGGGACTAGATTAAATCAAGTCCCCGGCAACGGCGCCATTTTGCAGAGTGGATTTATCGTGAGTGATTAGAAGAGGTGAGTTATTAAAAGAAAGAAATTAATACTCAAAATATCCGTCGGGCTGCAAATTAAAACCCGGTCGTAGTAGTGTAGAAGACAGAAGCGGCCGGGGTCAAACCGTGGGACTTATAGCGAGCTAAAGTAGTTCCTAAGCTTGTCACAAAAGGGGGGAAGTTAATTGACTTGTTTTTAGAGAATTAAAAGAGCAGATTAAATTACTGAGTGCAGATGAATTAAATGGAACTCCGGGTTCAGGTTTTATATAATCTGATTAATTATGCTATCTCTACCGGTTTAATATATTAGTTTGGCAAAATTCCTGTTATTATCCTAAGGACTAAGTCATAGACCCTTAAGAACTCGTTTACCAGAAAATGCTCGGTCTAATCAAGGTTCGAGCAATACTATGTAAACGGACGTTAAATTCAAGGAATTATAATTGCATCTGTAAATACTAACTTATTAAATCATAATAAGTTTTCTCCAGATTTACGGCTTAAATAACCTGTCTATTTATCACCTGGTCTGATCAAAATAGACTTAGGAAAGCATTTTAATAAATTCATGTAATTTATTAAAATGGTGAGAGAAATCCTTTAAGCGTAACAAACTGTATTTATTAAAACCGGTAGAAATATTGATTACATAATTAAACAAACCATAATTAAAAACCTTGCCCGGAGCAAATCCTCCTTAGCCAGACATATTAACTGGTAATAAATCTGACAGAGGTTGGACGTAATAACAGCACGGAGACGTGATTAGTGAATGGAGAAATGGAGAGGTCGAAGAGTGAAACATGTACGTAGGTTATTATAAGTGAAGTGGGTGAATTAGAGAATTAATGGAGTGAAATGAATACGGAGTGATACTGGAAGAGAATGAGATGAGGTGAGTGTGAGTGATTTTCAGGTTTTCTCCGTGCACTCGTACAAGGTGTAGGGAATGGGTATTTATAGAAGAAAGGAAGACTACGTAGAAGACTTGCAGTTGATTGCCTCTGTTGATTTCTTCACTGATTGAAGCATTGATTGCTTCATTTAATGCAGGGGACAGGAGCTGGATACGCGTGAGCGAAATAAGGTAGGCGACGGCGGGGTAGATAGATAAGGCGAGTTGCAGAGTCGCGCGAGGAAGAAAACTATGTTCGGGCGCGATTTTATCTTGTCCGCCTGTGGAAGACCGCCTGATAAGTGGCGGTAGGTGGTGTGTCCGCCTGGCGACCGCCTGATAAGTGGCGGTAGTGTGGTGGTGTCCGCCTCGCGGTTGAGCATGGTGTCCGCCTGTTAGTTGGCGGTAGTAGCTGAGAGGACCGCCTGGCGGTTGCACCAGAGAGGACCGCCACTTCTTGGGCGGTTGCAACCATTGACCGTGGCCTTTTTCCTTCAAACTTTGACCGGCTCTAGATTCTTCGTTTGGACTCCGTTTTTTGAGCCGTTTGCGTCTACGCGTTCGTCTCTTTGACTACTTCACTCCCGGCTTGGTTTTCCTCATGTTATACCAATAATTTGTGAGATAAACAATAAAACATAAACTAGAGGAAAACTAACCGAAGTGGAGAAATGAGCAAGAAAAGTGCTAATATTATACATGAAATACACCTAAATAACATGCTCATTTAGACACTTATCACTGCTCCTCAGTTTGAAACCGCCGCTACGCTCCTTCCTTATCCTCTCTTTCCAAAGTTCCTGTTCTTTCCAATCAGCCAAGTTCTGCTGTTGGTAATTCTGCCATTTGGGTTCTGCTGTCAAATTCTTCCCCGTTGTGAAGTCCGGTGCCGATTTAGGTAAGCGGCTGAGTTATCGTTCTTCAATTCTCTAGTTTCTAAGACCTTTCTTTTCTGATTCATCTTCGGTAATCTGACAAGGAATCAGATACTGCCCGTTCCGTTATTGAATTCGGCTGTGATCGGTGTGCTCTGCAAGTGCGTGGTCAGAATTCAGGTGAGAATGGCATTTCAGTTTCAAACTGCAGTTTCAGTTTCAGGTTTAGGTTTGCGTTCTGATTTGGGATTTGCAATTGTGTTCAGTCAGAGGTTTCGCATTGTGCTTTTGGGTCTGCGTTACTGTTGTGTCGGTGTTGGTCGTCTGCTGTTCGGATTCAGAGACTTCTCTGCTGTAATTGAGGTAGGTGGCTGATGGATTCGATTAGTGTGTTCGGCCTTGGGGAGTTTCGTTCCGATTTTGCAATTGATTGTGTTCTGTCTTGGTATGGTGATTGCAACTGTCTGTTTGATGATGTTTTAATGCCACAAACCCCCAAGGTTGTTTTCTATAATTGTATGATGTTTTGACATTGTTTTACTGCCTCTGATTGTGTAAAAATCGCCTCTGTTCTCTGTGTTTTTCGGCGTGTCCGAACTTCTGTCCGACCGTTGAAGTTCGGACATGCCCTTCTGCGCTTTAATTTTCTGAAGTTTTTGCTGTGTCCGAACTTCCGTTCGAGCTTTGAAGTTCGGACACAGCCTTCTGTATTCTCTGAATTTTTGTCTCGACCTGTGTCCGAACATGGATGTCCGGACACAAGTTCGGACTTTGCACGTGTCTGATTTCCGAAGAACGTCCGAACATCTGTCCGACCTTTGAAGTTCGGACACCTCTGTCTCTTCTTCTGTTTTAATGCTCGACCTGTGTCCGAACTTCGTAGTTCGGACACATGTTCGGACATCTGTCTGTTTTCGACTTCTGAGTCTCGACTTGTGTCCGAACATTGATGTCCGGACACAAGTTCGGACATGGTTCTGTTTTGACCATAACTTGCTCGTTTGAGCTCTGTTTTGACTTCCGTTTGCGGGGTTGGATTCCCCTTCTGATTTCCAAGCCATCTATGTGCTTTCTGGTGCCTTTGGTGCACATATGCTTATCTGTATTTAAGCTTCTGTTTTGGGACCTAGTTATCTCTGTGTCTGAGCCTTTGGATGGCTGGTTTCGCTGTCTCGTAGCGCGCTATGTAGGATCCTTCTGTTTACGGGTGATGTTCCCCGTTCTGTTCACGGGTGTTTACACCTGTTCTGTTCACGAGTGAGGTTTCCTCGTTCTGTTCACGAGCTGGTTGCTCGTTCTGTCTGTATGCTGTGATCGCTAGTGTCCCACTCTGTTTTCTGCTTCTGTCCGCTTCTGACTCTGTTTAGTCCTCTATCGTATGGACTTCTGTTCTGTTTTCTGACATGCTTTTGGGTTCCTTTGACTCCTTCTGATTTGTTAACATTCTGTAAAATGTTTTGAGCATGCTGGTTGATGAAGTTAGTCATCTACTGGGCATAGTTGTGTGCTCATTCCCCTACTTTATCTAACATTGCAGATTGATCAGCGAGGGTCACTTTGCAGCTCTGGAGTTTAGTTCTTTTTGTTATTTGTTTCGTTGAGACTTGTATCTGAATTTAAGCCTTTGGGCCTCTTTATTAGCTTCCGCTCCTGATATTAGTTTGGTGGGTTCTGTAATACTTTTGGGATGTTGTGACATCATTTTGATTATACTTTATTTAAGTATTCTGTTTGGGCCTTATTTGCTTATTTGCGTTTGAATATTAGAGCCTTGCGTTATTAAGTAATAATACGCGGCGTGTAATACCCCTAACTCCTAGGCCAGTGTTTGGGGGTGTTACATTTAGTGGTATCAGAGCTCTGGGTTCTAATCTGCTAGGATTTTAAGTTAGCCAGTCAGTCAGAAACGTCAGTGTTAGTGTCTGAGTCTAACTGCCTGCTGTTGGACTTTCAGAATGCCGCCAAGAAGAGCAACGAACCCTCCAGGAAATGTGGCTGATGCTGTTCAGCAGTTCATGACGCAGCTCATGCAGACCATGGCTGCAGGGGTGGTCCAGCTGGAGGAGGACCAGCTGGCGGAGCAGGCCCAGCTGGGGCGGATGCTGGAGGCAGAAATGTGAAGGCACTTCAGGAGTTCATGAAGCTGAAGCCGCCGTCGTTCGACGGGGCAGGAGACCCCCAGGAGGCCAGTCACTGGCTGTCAAAGGTGGAGGATTTGCTGCGTGTGATGGGCTCTGAGGAGGAGCAGAAGGTCGACTTTGCTACTTTCCTTTTTAAGGCCGAAGCCATGGAGTGGTGGAGGTCAGTGATGGGGAGATTCCCACAGCCTTGGACGTGGGAGCAGTTCACTGGGGAGTTCAACAAGCAGTTCTACCCCGACGTTTATAAGGATCAGCACATTCTGGAGTATAACCGACTACGCCAGGGTCGGGATATGAGTGTGGAGGAGTACGTCAGGAAGTTCATCAGCCTGTCGAAGTTTGCACCTAAGCCTGACGAGCATAGGAAGGCCAGGAAGTTTGAGAGTGGCCTGAGGCTTGACATCCGTTCTGCTGTGACGCCTCTGCGTCACAAGACCTTCAGGGACGTTGCTGATGTCGCCCTGTTGGTAGAGGCCGACTTGAGAGGTCGCCAGTCTGGAGGGAAGGACCAGAAGAGGAAGCAGAGGTCCGACGAGAGCGATAGGAGGGATCAGTATGCTTCTCAGAAGAAGCAGTCTACTGGAGACCGAGCTGGAGACCGCTCTGGGGACCGTTCACGAGATAGAGGTGGTTCGTCTTCGTCAGCTCCTGCTCCGAAGTGCCAGGTCTGTGGCAAGTTTCACAGAGGGCAGGACTGCTACAGGAAGTCTGGAGCCTGCTTCAAGTGTGGATCCATGGGTCATAGGATAGCTGACTGCCCTCAGGCCGAGAGGAGCAGAGGTAGCTCTGGAGGTAGAGCTGGTGAGTCTGCTTCAGGGTCCAGAGATCGAGACCGGGCTGAGTAGAAGAAGCCCCAGGGCCAGGCCAGAGTGTACGCGATGGCTGGAGAGAGAGACCGATCGACTGACAGAGTTGTCACAGGTATTCTCCAGCTGTCTTCTCGTTCTGTTTTCTGCTTGTTTGACTCTGGAGCCACCAACTCTTTTATTTCTGCTGAGTTAGTGGGTGAGCTCGGTTTGCCTGTTGTGCCTCTGGGTGTTGAGCTGTGTGTGCATAGTCCATTAGTTAGAGACTCTTCTATGCTTTTGAACTCTGTTTGTAAAGATAGTCCTGTGTTAGTCAGAGATAGGACTCTGTTTGCTAACCTCATCCCGATGGAGATGACTACTTTTGATGTGATTTTGGGCATGGATTGGCTTGCTGCGCACCATGCCCACATTGATTGTGCTGCTTCGAGAGTCACCTTTGAGGAGCCGGGTCAGCCCCGTCTAGTTGTAGCAGGGAATGGACTCCCGTGCTCGCCACCAGTGATTTCAGCCATGCAGGCGTTTCGTTTCTTGAGGAAAGGATGCCAGGGATATCTGTGCTACATCCCTGAGGTTCGCAAGGATGCGAAGTTGGAGGACATTCCAGTAGCCAGAGATTTCCCAGATGTGTTCCAGGATGATGTACCTGGGCTTCCCCCTGTCAGAGAGGTGGAGTTCTCGATCGAGCTCGCACCTGAGACTCAGCCGATTTCTAAGGCCCCATACCGCATGACGCCTACTGAGCTTAAGGAGTTGACGGTCCAGTTGCAGGAGGCTCATGGAGCTCCGTACTCGGTACACCCAGGAGGTGTGAAGATGTACCGGGACCTACGTGAGACATTCTGGTGGAGTAATATGAAAAGGGACATCTCCGACTTTGTATCCAGATGTAGGACCTGTCAGCAGGTCAAGGCAGAGCATCAGAGACCAGCTGGTTTGCTTCAGCCCCTTCCCGTTCCGGAGTGGAAGTGGGAGAGCGTCGGTATGGACTTCGTCATGGGACTACCTAGGACTCCGAGGGGTTTTGATGCGGTTTGGGTCATTGTGGACCGGCTCACGAAGAGCGCCCACTTCTTGCCTGTCAGGAAGATTTTCAGTTTGCACCGCTTGGCTCTGTTATATGTGGATGAGATAGTGCGTCTGCACGGAGTTCCGGCTTCTATTGTGTCTGATCGAGATCCGAGGTTCGTGTCCAGATTCTGGAAGAGTTTGCATCAGGCTATGGGGACGAAGATGTCTTTCAGTTCAGCTTACCATCCTCAGTCAGATGGTCAGACAGAGAGGACGAATCAGGTCCTTGAGGACATGCTCAGAGCATGTGTGTTGGACTTCGGGGGCAGCTGGGATCAGCACGTTGCATTGATTGAGTTCGCCTATAATAATAGTTTTCAGACCAGTATCGGGATGGCTCCGTTTGAGGCCTTGTATGGCAGGAGATGTAGGTCACCCATCTGTTGGGACGACCTGAAGGAGAGAGCCGTGATTGGTCCAGACTTGGTTCAGGATGCAGTGGGCAAGATTCAGTCTATTAGAGAGCGCTTGCTTGTGGCTCAGAGTCGTCAGAAGAGCTACGCCGATCAGAGGAGACGACCTCTAGAGTTTGAGGTGGGCGACCATGTGTATCTGAAGGTTTCCCCAGTTCGTGGAGTCGTCCGGTTTGGGAAGAGAGGCAAGCTTAGCCCTTGTTTTGTGGGTCCTTTTGAGATCCTGGAGAGGATCGGACCGGTTGCCTATCGTCTGGCTTTGCCTCCATCTTTAGCAGCAGCGCACAGTGTTTTCCACGTTTCTATGCTGAGGAAGTATATTCCGGACTCATCTCATGTGATCGACTTCAGTCCGCTTCAGTTGAGGGAGGACTTCACGTTTGAGGCAGTTCCTTTGAGGATTTTAGCGCGGGATGTCCGCAAGCTCAGGAGTAAGACCATGCCCTTGGTGAAGGTGCAGTGTCGGGTCAGTCAGAGGAAGAGGCGACCTGGGAGGTCGAAAGCGAAGTGCGTTCTAAGTTCCCCCCCTTTTCGAGCAGTAGGTATGTTTTAATTTCGAGGACGAAATTCTTTTAAGGGGGAGGTGTGTTTATAACCCAAGATTTGGTTATATATTTTATTTCGTTACAATGATTCGTTAAGTTGGTCCATTCTGAATTTAGGACATGGAAGTCCTTATTAAAGAAGTTGGGGACGAGGAGGTCTTTTTCCCATCTGTTTTATTTTCTGGTGAGTTAATCTCATATTAATTCTCCCTATTAATTTATTTTCTTCCATTAACCCCTACCTTCTAATCACGTTCTCACGATCGTCATTATTTTCCCCTCACTGCTCCTCAGTTTGAAACCGCCGCTACGCTCCTTCCTTATCCTCTCTTTCCAAAGTTCCTGTTCTTTCCAATCAGCCAAGTTCTGCTGTTGGTAATTCTGTCATTTGGGTTCTGCTGTCAAATTCTTCCCCGTTGTGAAGTCCGGTGCCAATTTAGGTAAGCGGCTGAGTTATCGTTCTTCAATTCTCCAGTTTCTAAGACCTTTCTTTTCTGATTCATCTTCTGTAATCTGACAAGGAATCAGATACTGCCCGTTCCGTTGTTGAATTCGGCTGTGATCGGTGTGCTCTGCGAGTGCGTGGTCAGAATTCAGGTGAGAATGGCATTTCAGTTTCGAACTGCAGTTTCAGTTTCAGGTTTAGGTTTGTGTTCTGATTTGGGATTTGCAATTGTGTTCAGTCAGAGGTTTCGCATTGTGCTTTTGGGTCTGCGTTACTGCTGTGTCGGTGTTGGTCGTCGTCTTGTTCGGATTCAGAGACTTCTCTACTGTATTGAGGTAGGTGGCTGATGGATTCGATTAGTGTGTTCGGCCTTGGGGAGTTTCGTTCCGATTCTGCAATTGATTGTGTTCTGTCTTGGTATGGTGATTGCAACTGTCTGTTTGATGATGTTTTAATGCCACAAACCCCCAAGGTTGTTTTCTATAATTGTATGATGTTTTGACATTGTTTTACTGCCTCTGATTGTGTAAAAATCGCCTCTGTTCTCTGTGTTTTTCGGCGTGTCCGAACTTCTGTCCGACCGTTGAAGTTCGGACATGCCCTTCTGCGCTTTAATTTTTCTGAAGTTTTCGCTGTGTCCGAACTTCCGTCCGAGCTTTGAAGTTTGGACACAGCCTTCTGTATTCTCTGATTTTGTCTCGACCTGTGTCCGAACATGGATGTCCGGACGCAAGTTCGGACTTTGCACGTGTCTAATTTCCGAAGAACGTCCGAACATCTGTCCGACCTTTGTTCGGACACCTCTGTCTCTTCTTCTGTTTTAATGCTCGACCTGTGTCCGAACTTCGTAGTTCGGACACATGTTCGGACATCTGTCTGTTTTCGACTTCTGAGTCTCGACTTGTGTCCGAACATTGATGTCCGGACACAAGTTCGGACATGGTTCTGTTTTGACCATAACTTGCTCGTTTGAGCTCTGTTTTGACTTCCGTTTGCGGGGTTGGATTCCCCTTCTGATTTCCAAGCCATCTATGTGCTTTCTGGTGCCTTTGGTGTACATATGCTTATCTGTATTTAAGCTTCTGTTTTGGGACCTAGTTATCTCTGTGTCTGAGCCTTTGGATGGCTGGTTTCGCTGTCTCGCAGCGCGCTATGTAGGATCCTTCTGTTTACGGGTGATGTTCCCCGTTCTGTTCACGGGTGTTTACACTGTTCTGTTCACGAGTGAGGTTTCCTCGTTCTGTTCACGAGCTGGTTGCTCATTCTGTCTGTATGCTGTGATCGCTAGTGTCCCACTCTGTTTTCTGCTTCTGTCCGCTTCTGACTCTGTTTAGTCCTCTATCGTATGGACTTCTGTTCTGTTTTCTGACATGCTTTTGGGTTCCTTTGACTCCTTCTGATTTGTTAACATTCTGTAAAATGTTTTGAGCATGCTGGTTGATGAAGTTAGTCATCTACTGGGCATAGTTGGGTGCTCATTCCCCTACTTTATCTAACATTGCAGATTGATTAGCGAGGGTCACTTTGCAGCTCTGGAGTTTAGTTCTTTTTGTTATTTGTTTCGTTGAGACTTGTATCTGAATTTGAGCCTTTGGGCCTCTTTATTAGCTTCCGCTCCTGATATTAGTTTGGTGGGTTCTGTAATACTTTTGGGATGTTGCGACATCATTTTGATTATACTTTATTTAAGTATTCTGTTTTGGGCCTTATTTGCTTATTTGCGTTTGAATATTAGAGCCTTGCGTTATTACGTAATAATACGCGGCGTGTAATACCCCTAACTCCTTGGCCAGTGTTTGGGGGTGTTACACGTATAGTACCGACCAATTCATATGCACAAGCTTTAAAACCACTGAAGTAGACACTATAGCCTTAGGCAAATGTTCTGAACAAGTTTGTTTATTTAACCGACATGCACTACATGGCCCCTCTTCATAAAGAACTTTCAATGGTAATCCCTCAACTAAGTGTTGTGTATGCATCTTGTTGATCAATCTTGTATGAGCATGACTCAAACGTTGATTCCACTGATAAGTACTGGAAGTTGAAACTGTTAAACATGTAGCATCAAGTTTTTGAGAATTAACATCAACAAGTTACAGATTTCCTTTTCTATAACCTTTGATGAGTGGTACACCAGATGATATATCAGAAACAATAAACCCAAGTGAATCAAAAGTGATGGTCAAAGGTCATTTATCACAGACTTGAGACACACTCAGGAGATTATGTTCCAACCCATCAACCAAACAGACATCTTCCACTCTTGTTCCTTATCCAACTGTGCCTATAGAAAAAATGCACACCGTTCCATTGTTTCCAAAAGTAACTTGTCCACCGTGTAATCCTTATACTTCCTGAAATAAAGTATGATCACTAGTCATGTGGCGAGAGCAACCATTATCCATAAGCCACCAACTACAGTAATCCTCATAAGTATATATGAAAGAGAAACATAAATGATAATCAGTATCGCTTGTGCACCCATTGTTTTATGGGTTGCCGATGATTAACATAAAGCTGAGCACAACTTGACACATTAGTTTGTGATAATCTTGCATTTTTACGTTGGAATTTGTGACACGAAATGATATGGTGCCATGGACTATGACAACAATAACAACATATTTGATGAAAAGTATTTCTTGTCTATAAACTAATATATGAACCAGATGAATGATCAGTATGAGACTGATATTATGTGGTCAAGCATAAGATGCTCCATTAACCAAAACCTGGGTACCCAGAGTTGGGTTTATTGACCATTTTATGAAGGTTTGTTGACCTAGTGTACCAAGATGGTATCTCTAAAGTGTTGATTTCTAATTTACGACTGAGTTAATTACAATGTCTTTGTAAGTCAGTATTTTCTTCTCGTAACCATTCACAATCACTTTTAAGAGAAATAATTTCCTTTTTTTTCCTACTCGGGTATTGAACTCATTTTCGTACTGAAGTTGATGTAATTGTATATTGTAGAACTTTAGCCGAGTTTTAACTCGGTGAAGCAACTTGTTGTCGGGAGGTTTAAGTCCACTATTGACACTTGCTTGTGGTTAAGTGGATGGCTAGTCATTCCACAGTGAGTTTTAGGCTGGTTGGGTCTTTGACCCAAACGCCGGTGATGCCTAATCGGTCTCTTGACCTAAACCTTAAGAGTCCCTTGGGGTCTTACTTCCACGCAAAAAATTTCCAGATTAAGATTAGGCATTACAATTGTGGCTATTTCGACCGCACAAATTGAAAACTTAACTACGCATACTAACCCTCTTTTCCCTTCGACACTCCTTGACAACTCACCACGCAAAAAGCGTTGATTCTTTATTATTATATTTTTGAACTTTTTAATTTAGACTAGGAATTATTTTGAATAACTTGAATTTAGATAAATACAAATATTTTTTCTAACTTCATACACATGTATTTGTAAGATTTAATTACTTTACTTTGTTATTATGTCTTTCATTATATATGTCATATAAGCAATAAATTAATCATCACATTAAACTGTGATTTTAAGGTAGGTGGTCAATGCTTTAGGCCGCCTCCATTTCATATTAGACGCCTAGTGTTAGATCTAAATGGGCACAATAGCTATTCTTATTCAGAAAAGGGTTTTAATGGCTAAAATACGAGATATATAGATATTTTCCTGTGTGATCAGTAGCATGCAGACGTATCAATTTTACGTGTTTGATACGGCAGTGTAATACCCTCTAATTAAAGGCATTAATATTTGCAAACACTACTACAAAAAATATGGATAATGACATTTTCTTAACCCCATTTAATAAAGTGTAGTAAATTTTTAATATAACTCTATTTGTTACACCTGTTTGTGTAGAACTATATAATAAGAGCTTATGCTAAATACAGGTACAGTATGTATTAATAAAATACAAAGATCTATAATATCTCTACAACTATTATGAACACACTTATAATGATTAATTTTCACATTTTATTGTGTATAAAATTTAAAGTAAATGTGGGCATACTATATAAATATAGTAGTGAAATATAATTAATTAAGCATACTTACTTTCATATACTCATGACCCAGAATAGAATTTAGGAGAAGAATGAACATATAATACTTTCTAGAAGATCTGTACTAGCTAGTTGTGGTGATGTGACCACAATATTTAGCTCAAATGATGTATAGCAATCTATATAAAAAATGAGTGACTTTCAATGTTCAGCCAACCAGCTACCGTATTTCTTCTATTCTTTCTGTTTACCCTATTGGACTTGGACCAATGTAGATTTCTCTTTAATCAAGTTGCAGCTAATTATATATGCATGAATGACTATTCATATGCACAATTAATTTTCTTCAATTTGATTCGAATCCTCGGCCACTCTATTACACCATATGTCATTCATCTCCAATTCCCCATCTCTCTCTCTTTCTGATGGAGGATTTATATTTTTCATCATCGCCACCAAATTACACATCCCATGATCAATTTCATAACATGAATAATCCTTTTTCATCGTCAATCTTCCAATCTCATCTCAACACAGCCACCACCTCTTTTCCAGTTGATGATATTGAAGAACGCCGGTATATTGTTCCGTCGAAGACAGGAGTGCAGCAGCTGATTGAAGTGATGAGCAGCTCAGATGATCTGCAGGATGATGGTCAATTCTTTTCCGCCGGAGGTTCAGCCCTCGCTAGTGGCGATCATATGACGCTATTTCTAATAAGATGATGACTTCCGACAACGCCGAAGGTAGAGAATTAGTTGCCATGAAATCTTCTGGTAGGGATTATTATGGTAGTGGTGCAAAGAAGTTGAGTAGGAAGCCTAAGTTCGCTTTCCACACGAGAAGCCAAGTTGATATACTGGACGATGGATATCGTTGGAGAAAGTACGGACAAAAAGCTGTTAAAAACAGCAAATACCCAAGGTATGTTTAGTTTATTGTAAGAGTTCACATAAGTTGGGTTTTGAATCCATACCTAGATTAATTAGTTCGATCATATAATGCAATTAAATATTGCTGGGTCCTTGCCGTTTGAGTGGTTTTTTTTTTTTTTATATATAATGGTTGAAACACTGATATTTAGATTCTAGATAAACTTACGATAATTGGTATTAGGATATCCCTCCACTACTGACCAAGTCACATGGATTTCACGAGGGTTGTTCTTTTTGTGTATGAGTTTGGCATGATTAACTTAACTTTTTTGGTAATAGTAATGCCCTTATAGTTTCGTTCTTGATTCAGTTCAATCAAAAAATGAATACCACATGAGTTGTGCTACTACTTTTCTTCATTTACTCTGACAGCAGTATTTGATTCAATCTCTTAATTTTGGGTTTTTTTCTTTCTTGGTGGTGGATGAAGAAGCTACTATAGATGCACGACTTCAGGATGCAATGTGAAGAAGCAAGTGCAGAGACTAACAAAAGATGAAGGGATTGTGGTAACAACTTATGAAGGAAAACACTCACATTCAGTAGACAAATCAACCGACAACTTTGAAAACATCTTGAAAGAAATGCATGTCTATCATCCCTCGTTCTGATCTGTAACCCATACTTGCTTCCAAGTTTCCAGTATGGTCCGTCTTCAGTATATATGTACTCAATTGGAACGTTGAACACTGATTTTTTATTTTCTTTTCAAGTAATTAGGAACCCAAATTAAAGACATACTTAGTCGCTTATGCATGTTCTGATCACACCCAAAGAGCTTGTAGATCTTGTGAGGATCGGCCCATTCTATCTGGCCCACTCTCTTGTATTGGTCCAGTCCTTTGTATAGGCTATAATGGAAGTTTGCTTCTAGATTAGTCTCACGTTTTAGTTCTTCTGTATACCATTGTTATATATAAAACATGCACTCCCTCATAGATACTTCAATGACATTAGAATATGATGTATGCTTTACCTTTTACAATTTCTCATGATGTCAGAGCTTCCTAGAGATTAGAGTGTAATACATAATATCACCAGAAAACACAAGAAAAGGAAAAAGTCATGTTTCCTCATTTTCCCTCTCGTCTTCTTCCTCAATTGTCTTTCTCGTTCTTCTATTGTTCCTCTCGCCATTTGAAGAAAAACACAAATTGCAAAGAAACATGGATGACAAGAACAAATCGTCAAAAGGAGAAGAAGTTCGAATCGAAATGGAAAAGGTTGTAGAAACAGTTTCCCGGATTAACATAGAAACAACTAGCCTCCCTGAGCACCTATCTTGATCATAGCATGTCTTTGGTAACAGATGAAGCAACGGGTTTCTACAACCAGTTCGCAGGTACCACTCTTTCTTCTTTAAATATAAGTATAGCAACTGATTTCTTGAATTCATGGGTTGTAGACACTAGAGCAACTGATCATATCTGTGGTAATATAAATATGTTTCCCAATGAAGATTTTACTGCCTGTAATTACTGTGTGTGAATGCTTGATGGACATCCTGGATCCATACACAAGTTCCACAAACATTAAAGTAGATCCCTTTACAGCAGTCCTCAACCATAGGATCGGCAGTAATTGCAACAAAGACCATGACAGTTTCTTGTCTTTAAATACCCTTACTAACATCATTCCAACTCTCTCTTTCACCACTACAGCAATGCAAAACAAAAACACCCATAGAAAAATTCCTTAATATCAAGGAACCCCTAACTTATGAAAAAGCTTCCCAAAGTGACAAATTGAGATAAGCTATCCAAGTTGAATTAAAGGCTCTTATCAATAACGGCACTTGGGAATTTAAAAGATTACCAAAGCATAAAAAGGCCATAAAATGTATATGGGCATTTCAAAACACAATTAAGAGATTATAGTACAATTGAAAGGCACAAACACTACTACATAATTAGCATATGCCCACACTTTTAAGTTCAAACTTTTTACACAAATAACATGTGGAAAATTAATTTCATTCACTTGTAAGTGTCTTTATAATTGATGTAGAGATATTAGAGATCTTTGTATTTTATATATGCATATTTGTACCTACATGTAACACAAACTCTTACTATAGACTTCTACACAAATAAGTTTAATCAAATAGAGTAGCTATATTAAAAATTTTACTACACTTTATTAAGTGTGGTTAAAACAAATGTAATTATCTATATTTTTTGTGGTAGTAAAATCTAGGTTAGAGACAAAGAGATTTAACCAAAAATATGGTCTTGATTACATGAAAACTTTCTCACCTGTAGTAACAATGTCCACTATAAGAACTCTCTTGGTTGTTGCTATTAAAAAACAGTGGGTAATGGATCAATTAGATGTCAATAATGCCTTCATACATGGAAATTTGCATGAGGAAATTTTTATGCAAATTCCTAAGGGATTAGATGTTCATGAAAAAGTCAATGCTTGTAGATTAAAAAAAAATCTCTATGGCTTAAAAAGCAAGCTTTAAGATAGTGGTTTGATAGACTGTAACACCCCTACTACTAATCCCGTCATTACCATCTAATCACCTCGTACTTCCATACTTACGCAGTGGATAATCCATACTCATCGGCGGGTGATACAATGCCGTTAGCCACCCACATGACTAACAAGGCCTACTTCCAGTACAGCATCAGTCTGATAGACCGGAATATCCGAGTACTAAACAAATACAATCAAACTCCAATTCTAAACAGAGTACATACCATTCTCCATTCAATACATTGTTTTATACTCACAATACATGATACCGAGTTTTCTAAGCACAATACCAATGTACACCATCTTCCACATGTCTATACATACTCATTAAGAGTCTAACATTTTACCCATTCCTCACAAATCTACATACTTCCCAAATACATAAGGGTGTACCGCTTGGTACACCGACAATTTAAAAGGGCTACAAGCCTTATACAATTCATTACTATCAACAAATTAACCCTAGCTAACTAAGCATAGCAAGCCGGTCTCAACTTCTACCAAATCAGCTTCGGGTACCTGGAAAATAAAAACAGTGCCCCAAGGGGCTCAGCAAAAGCTGCATATGAAATTCGCATACCCCGCGTGCTAACGAGGGTACACCGACTACTTGGTGAATACATGAAGTTCATTTTACATGCATACATGCTATTACATACAACATTACAACATACAAGGTACATACATACGAGATACATACATACATACAAGGGTACCGTACGTACAATGGGATACAATTCACAAGTCTGTACTTCATTCTTTGTTAGCCTGTTACCCATCCGGGTTAATCGGATGTTCTTTACTCTTTTACTCGGGACCATACAACTTACGCCAGCCTTGGTCTTACTTATACAAATACTTACTTACATTATACTCAAGTTAACTTGGTGTGACCTCCGGGCAGGGACTACACCGTCTCACCACCGGGCTTTAGGTGGCTCACTAATCCAGGTTACTACCCATTTAAGGGGCTTGGACCATGGAAAAGATTAAGGCCAGAATCGGATCCAACCTCTTATGTCTCCTCATCCTGACGCGTGATCGAAACTATATCGGGCTTCTTACATACTTCCAATTTACCAATTTACTCAAAGTTAGAGGGGTTACTTAGTTAGTAAGTTAGTGAGAAACATTTCACAATCACTAAGTCAAGGGTTAGCACAAAGGCACAACCACAATCAGCACTTCATCATCATTACATTTCATGAATTATACAAACTAAGAGTTCAAATACAAACAACAATAAACAATACACTACAAGTACAAGAAAGTACAATAAATCTGATTCGTGCGTTTTATCTTATTTAGGTGATCACATAGCACACAAATCAGAGTAGCCAAGGTAGTATACAGGGCATTGTGGAGGGTGATTTTTCGGTGTGAGGGGGGTCTATCTAAATGGTTATGGCTGAAAAGCCTAGATCCTAGAAAAAATGTCATTCTGTGGAGGGTAAAAACCCGTTATTCTGGCATCCCTCAAATACCTACTAAATCGTCCGTCTTTCCCAGAAAGCATAAAGGGGAGTGCAAGTGTGCACTACACCCGCTCTCGATGGGCTCCACGCGGACTTATGCCTCTATAAGGTGGAGTTGACTAGAGTCCCACCTAGTTTGCCTAAGGAACTAGGAAGGGAGGAGAAGAAGGGTTCTAAGAACCGTTAATTGACTCTGATGATTTGTTGCCTATGGATAGGACTTATCTGATCATACTAGAGATTCTGTGGGTTCGCACTGGGTTACACCCCTTAGAAGGGGCAACGACCACGACTTCGGATTGGTGCCCGAGGAAACCTCGGTCTCCAATTGTCGGGATTACCTTCTTTCAAAACCTTATTTAAAGAGATTCATTTAAAAGCCAAAGATAGGATTAGGATGAGAAGAGATAGAGAGTGGATGAGGTGAGCTTTTCCAAACCAACGCCTAGAAGAGGGAATTAGGGAATTCGAATGAGTATAGAATGAAGATTTGAAAAAGTCTGGGGTTGAGTGAATAAACAAGACTTGGAGTCTGATGGTTTGAAGTTTGTGAGAACCGAAGAGGTTTAAGTGTTTTGAGAGATATGAGAGCCACCTCAGAAGGGGAAAATGGTTTTTTTATTGGGATGGGTCGCACCCTATGTGGGTTGCCTACGTACTCAACTCCCTGTTGAGATCAGACCTTACGTAGTTCATAACCTTTGGGCATTTGGGAGTTTTGGGGGCTTTGAAGGAATTGGGGTTTTGACCCTTTGGGTCTTTGAAGGATCAAAGGGGTTTTGTGGTCATTTTGTGGGGGCTTGATGATTTGTCGAGTTTGTTTTGGAGTTTGAGGTGCTGACTCTGTGAGATATTTGAAATCTTAAAATGATGATGTCTGTGAGACGTTTGAGGCTTGAAAGGGTTATCAAATTTCAAGGGGTTCAGCTTTTTGAGGAGCTGAGGGCTTTCGAGATGTTTGAATTTGATGGGTCTATTGAACTGTTGAGACTTTCAAATCCGTTGAGCTGTTGAGCGTTCGAGTCTATTGAGCTGCTGAGACGTTCGAGTCTGTTGAGCTGCTGAATCGTTCGAGTCTGTGGAGCTGCTGAGACGTTAGAGTCTGTTGAGCTATTGAGACGTTCCAGTCTGTTGAGCTGCTGAGACGTTCGAGTCTGTTAAGCTGTTGAGACTTTTAGAGATTCGAGATGCTTGAGTTCAAAATAGTTTGAAGTTTTAAGGAATTTGAGATTTATAATGTTTGGAATTATTTGGGATTGAAATAGATTTGAATTGAATTGGGAATGAAAAGAATTTTGAATTAAATTGGAATGAAATTGAATTGATTCTGGATTGGAATTGGATTGGATTTGATTGAATTGAATTGAATTTGAACTTGAATTTGATTTTAATTCGGGATTGGATTTGAAACTAAATCGGGATCGAATTGAGGTAATGGGCCGAATTTGGGCCTTAGCAACGGACCAGGTTTGGGCCTTGAAATGAGGGCCGGATTTGGACCTTGAAATTGGGCCAGATTTGGGCCTTAAAACTAGGCTGGATTTGGGCCTTGAAATTGGGCTAGGTTTGGGCCTTGAAATTGGGCCAGGTTTGGGCTTTAAAACTGGGCCAGATTTGGGCCTTGAAATGGGGCCAGGTTTGGTCCTTGAAATTGGGCCAGGTTTGGTCCTTGAAATTGGGCCGGATTTGGGCCTTAAAACTGGGCCAGATTTGGGCCTTAAAACTGGGCCAGATTTGGGGCTTAGAATTGGGCTCGATTTAGCCTTAGAAATTGAAGTTGGAAGATGATTTGAAGCTATGAGACAATTGGAGTTTGGAAGGAGTTTGAAGTTTGATCTTGGAACTTTTGGAAGCATTTCAAATGCTTTGTGAGGTTGAAGTATGTCTACTGAGTGTATGACAGAGTATTTAATGTTGAGTGCGAAAAGCTTTGACGAAGAAATCATGGAGGATATCTGGTTTTGGAGTATGAGGGGATTGATTTTGAAGTGTGTTTGATGAGAGAGTTTGATTTTGAAGTGTGTTTGATGAGAGAGTATGAGAGAGTTTGATTTCAAAGTGTGTTTGGTGAGAGAGTTTGATTTCGAAGTGTGTTTGATGAGAGAGTATGAGAGAGTTTGATTTCGAAGTGTGTTTGATGAGAAAGTATGAGAGAGTTTGATTTCGAAGGGTGTTTGGCTCGTTGGATTTTTAAATTGATTTGGAATTGGATGATTGTTTGATTGTGAATTTTACTCTGACTTTAGAGGATGATTTGGAAAATTTTTAGGGAAACGGATATTCCTCACATGGGCCGTGTCTAGGACCCGTATTCATGGAGGATACCCAAACCTAAGACTTTTCTAAAGTGGGCAACCTAATGAGATTTCTAGGGCCACCTGCTCCAGCCCGTTTGGCTGGTTATGGACTGAGCCTGAACAAAGTAGATTTGGGCCAAGAGTTACATGAGCCCAAACAGGCTCAGTCCATACACTTACAAAATCATAGGCAAGGAATGATGAACAAATGATATGTAGAGATCGATTTCCAAGGCTATATAAACAAATATACATGCAAACATGGATTTTAAAAACTTAAGTTATGTACGTATGAAATGAATTTCGGAAGTAGTACGAAAATGTATATACAAGAACAAGTCATCAAAGCTATCTAGGTAGTGAATCAGAATTGTTCAAATCTAAAACTCTAAAAAACTAACAAGATGAGTCCTACTGTATGGGTTGCTAACCAATTGTTAGTCTTATCCTATTTACTATCTTTCAATAGTCAATCAAAGGTTGCAAGCAAGAGGATAATGTAACGGTTATGGGATGAAATCATAATAATGAATAAATCATAAGATTGCAACCGAAAGTAAAAACAACATAAGAATTACAAATTGATACAAATATAAATAAAAATTTGAGATAAAAAAGCTGCTATGGGGGTCGCATCGACGCCGCCTCACTTGAGCTGATGAGATCAGCAAGAAGTGCACCAACCGTTACTCGAGTTTGAAAGCCCAGGTAGTCCTAGCCAAACTCCAGTTCTTTAGCTATGCAGGTTTCCAAGGTTTCCATTCTTTGAGCATTATATACATGTCATAGAACAAAGACAAAGACACACGAGAATAGTTAGTAATGAAATGAAAGAGGGTTGGGGTGTGTGCAATGGGATCATACGGCCGCTCTCAATGGGAGGAAAGGGGGCAATCTAATCATCTCCCACACCCCAACCTAGAACATAGAAAAGAGTTTCAAGCTGCCAACAAATGCTAAGGATTGTAAGATAAATCAAGCATTGGCGTTGCTACTCAAATTAATCTATCATCTTAGATTATGACTCAAACCAAAGTGTAGTATCAAAGGGGTGAGATATGAGCCATATGGGATCATAGCTAGAAGGGATTATATCATTTCCCTCTAAGATGAAAAATTAATAAGGACCATCCATCCAATGAGTGATTTATGTACAATTTATAGCATTCGGGTAACTATCACTCGATTCGTGTTCTTATCTAAGCGCAAGGAACAAATTACATGCTAGTATGAACTTAATTTCCAAACCAAATCGATGCACAAGGGACAAATTCAAAGCCGAAACAATTCAATTTCCAAACCGAACAAGCCCACACGTACAAGCCTTTGTCAATTCTGATTCATTAGAAACCAGCAATTGCTTGTGATAAGAAAGCTGACTGTTAGGGTTTTCAAACCCATGAAGTGGTGCCAGGCCCAAAGCGCCATCATAGGTCAAGTCATAAAGCCCAAAGTCAATTCCAAGCCAAACAAGCCCACACGTACAAGCCTTTGTCAATTCTGATTGATATAAGTGTACCTCAGTCATAGCAAAAGCCGAAGTATAAGGGACAACTCAAACTGAACAGATAGCACAAAGGAGCCAAAATCAAGTTGGATGTCAATATGCAAGGGAGATTAAATGATAATGCCTTAGGCAATGTGATTTCCCCAAACCAATGCATCGGGGCCAATATTTAACCAGACAATGAAACGTGTTATCAGGTGATAATCGGAAGGAGCTGGGTAAAAAGATTTCCAACCCACATCAATGTGCAAGGAGCAGATTGTATTCAAAGATAAATGAATAATGATCAAGGGCAATCGACCAGATAAAAGTCCAAATTCAAGAGAAATATCAAAACCAAAGTTCACCAGGTTGGACGGTTCACCAAGGTCCAACATACAGGTTCAGTCCAATCATGCCACCATGAGCCCGAATCGCAATATAGGGAGCACCACCAAGGATGCATGAACGGGCCCACAACTGACCGCCCCAAATAGATCAGCCCACAACAAGCTTTACTCTACTTAAAGATGAATCGGTAGACATATGCATAGACAGACAGGGACCTCGAATACCCAAAGGCCGGAAAAGGGGTGAGGGCCCAAAGTTCATCATATCAGTACATTAAAACCAACAACAGTGTTAAAGTCAAACCCCAAAATAGAACAGGCTACGTAACAATAGATACATCAAGTGGAATTTTCAAACCCGAAGGAGCCATGGTCAGCTGGAGATTAGAAGCTGAGTTTAGCAATGAAGTCATAGATCTGCTCTGAGTCATTGGTCATTAATTCAATCTCGGTTCGAAGTGAGAGTACCTTAGTCAAGTATATGGGCAACGACAATTAGCATATGAAACAATATGTTCACTGGAATTAAAATGAGTACCGAGACATAACAAAATGCGCAACAGGCAGCGAGAAATCTCGCTGGAGCTAATCGATCAGCAAAACAGTCATCTAGCGCCAGGGAGATTTAAATCCAAAACCCAAAACGCTCCAGAGAAGCAAATAAATAGTAAGAACATTATTATACAATTGAAATAAACATATGAACACAGACCAAACCAATCGACAAGGATAGAAGCTGTGGAGAAGTAGGTCGACGACGATAACAACATCTTAAAGGCCGGTAAAATAGCATGTCATCGCTTCGATCGAACAGGGCACCTCGTCAAAATCGCAGATGGAGGAGCAAAACATCAGAGAAACACTAAAGGAAATCGTAACAAGAGGAAGAGGGGAAGAGATTTCTTCTCTTTTCTTAAAAATCATTTCACAAGAAAGAACATCACGACCAGGAGTGAGCCACCAGAAAGTGCAAGCCAAATTCGAGAAAGGGGTAGTGGTGTCGGATACCCCTGAGTGCACAAGTGAGGAGGGAAAATCAGGGATCGATGATGATGAAAGGGGATGGTGGCGACTAACTCTTGTTCTCTGCTTCCTGAGAGATCCACGAAACGAAAGAGGGAGAAAACCTTGGAGGCGGCCGATTCAGAGGGAAGGAGTAATGGAATTTTCTAACGAGTGTAATGGAAATCTTTCCACTGTGTACTGGTGTCGATGATGACTCTCGGTGAAGAAGGTTTAGGTGTTTGAGTTTTGAGTGTCGGTTAGAATGGAGGATTGCGGCCAGGTTTCTTCGAATTTTTGAGATCGAGATGGGAGAAGAGTAGGAGCTGATGAGGAGAAAACCTTGATGAAGAAGTAGAAGGTTGAAGATGAGGGGATAGTCGGTTGGGTTTTGACAGAGAAAAGATGGAGGCGCTGGGTTTTGGAAGAGAATGGAGGCGCTGGGTTTTTGGGAAGAGAATGGAGGCGGGTGCAAGGTAGAAGAATTCAATTCCAGGGAAAACGGTATAATGTTGGGGAAAGAAGATGATCAACGGGGAAGACGATGAGGGCCAGAGACGGCTGATGGCTACTATTCTTATTTATATAGAGAAAGGAATAAGGATTTAATAAGGAAAGGTTAGCTTTTTTTATGGGTTGGATAATGAGAATGGGCTTTATTTGGTTCTAGATCAGACTGGATCATGATTGGGTTGATTTGTTGGTTATCTGTTTTGACCGGATAAAGAAGGAAAAATAAACTAACACAGACGGAAATGCGAGAAATAACAGAGAGGTTATAACTCACATGAAAAGACTCCCCAAAACGCTAATGAAAATGCAAGTAAAAAGAAAGGATTTTATCAATAAAATAACTCATTTATATATACATATAACACGAAATAATAAAAGCAGACAAAGAAGCGTATAAGCAAAATAATAAAAGTAATAATAATAATAAATGCATAAAATGATGGGAATAATACTAAAAATGGTAATGATAGAAGTAAAAGCAAATACTAAAAAAAAGACATGAAAATATAACAATAAATGGAAAAAATGATCCATGAACAATAAAAAGAAATGAATAGATAAAAAAATGAAAAGGGATGAGTTTGAAATCGGATTGTCATTGGAAATTCATTTTCAAAGAATTGTTTTTACGAAATGCTTTGAAAAATGATTTGAGAATTTTGGCATGAAATGATGGTTTCATTTTGACACGCACATTGATATGTTTTGAAAAAAAAGAAAGGCGACAACCCCTCTTATTGCATTTATGATTTCGGAATTTGCTTTATGGGGTAATAATTTTTGGTGTCTACAGGCATGAGAAAATCATACCGTTCACCGTTGTCCTTCGACTCACCGACTCTCCTTCGGTGTTCAATTCATTCAAATCCTATAACATACATAGAATCGGGCTGTTAATTACCTATAATTAACCTAACCCATTTCATCTTTAGTGTTTCCCGATTTACAGTTACTAATTCCTTACATTTCAAATTCATTCACATAAGTTGCTTACTTCTCAAGCTTGTTTACACTCCTAATGACCTTTATATGTCATTAATTAAGTCTTAACAATCTTATAATATCAATACCATTCAATTCCCCACCTTTAACTTGCTTAAAAACACTTTCTGGACACTTTTTAGCCTGGTCCGGGTTTGTGTCCGGGGTTACAAACTCGGACCAAAACCTGGAATGACTTTCTGCCAAGTTTTTATGGTGGTCCGGGTTTGTGTACCAGTTTACAAACCCGGACCATCTCTACAGAGACATTTCTGTCAAGTTTTTAAGGTGGGGGTTTGTGTACTTGTTTGCAAACCAGGACCATCCTTCAGCGAGAGTTTTGTTGCGTACTTGTTTGCGTACTTGTTTGCAAACTAGTACCAATTCAGTCTGTTGCAATTTACAGTTTTTAAGATCTGTTCTCACTTCAATCCTTTGCCTGTTTCTTTGCCAATATTCCCACATGAACTCTAGCATGTTTTAGCACTAAATCAACACTCTAAACTCCCTTAATTTATTCCTTAAACTCATCACCCATTCCTTGGTTTCCTTACACCATTTCCCCACTGTAATGCTCCTAAACCCTCTGTTACAGATTTGCTCTTCCTATCTTCACTAACCCAATGGTTCTTTCATTGCATTATTTCCATTACATTCATCCTAAGTCTTACCCAATACAACACTCCTTCCAAATCTAGTTTCCAAGGTGATTAACTACTCAATCAAACTCCAAAACACACTTAGTGCATCCTAGGTTATTTCTTCTCATTTCACACTTATGTCACCTAGTTCCCAAGTAAATTTTGACAGAGGTTCCCCTAAAATTTAGCATTCTCACCACATAATTTTGCTCATTCAACCAATCCCAATGACCACATTATTCTACACACTACAACAAAGTAATGCCTGCACATATGCATTTATTTCCCTTTGGCTTCCAAGCCTTTACTCCACATTTTAACACCACTAAAACAATTCAATCTCTTACTCAATGTGTAGCAGCCTAGGCAATACTTAACAGCAATGCAACTCCTCACACATAAGCTTTAAAATTATGTTTTTACACCACATACAAACTAGCTCAAGGTTTAGTTCTTACCCTGAATTGCTAGCTTCCTTTCTTTCCTTCCTTCCTCCTTCCTTACTTGTTCTTTCCTTTTTCCTCTTGTCCTTACTCTTGGCTCACAAAATCGATAATGCTACAGCCACCAAATGCACCATAATGCCAACTTAGAAACTAGCCCGTAAACTAACCTAGAGCAAGCACATGTTTAGGTTTTAAGGGAGTTGTTACCTTGCACTTCTAGGTGGGGGTTTTTGGACAGCAAGGCTAGCAAAATTCCAACCGTTGTTGAAGATCAAAAACCGGCTAAGACATGGAAGAAGAGGGAGCTCACGTTGGATTTTTCATTTGCAAGGAAAAGTGTGAAAAAGATAGATTTTGAGACTTTTTCTCACCTTAAAACAACAAGGAGGTGCTGGAGGTCAAAGTGGCCTTCTTCAAGCTCCAAGAAGAGATACACCCATGGAGATGAAGGTGGTTTTTTATGATTTTGAAAAGAGGAAAATACTCTCCTAAGTGATAGGAGTTCAACGGTATAATTTTTGTGGGATTTGGACTTGATTTGTGCCTTTGAGATGAAGAAGAAGAGAGGAGCTGCTGGGAGGGTTCTCAAATCGCCATTGTTGGGTAGAAGAAGAAGAAAGGAATTCATAGAGGAGGAGGGAGTACGGGTGAGATGAGAGAAATGGGGAGGAGAGAGAGTCAGAGAGTGTTTTTTGCTTTGTTTACTTTTAACTTGTTATTTTGTCTTTTAGTGCATAAGAGAGGGGGAGTATACTGAAGGAAATCATCCCACTCCCAAAATATATGGGTTTCTGATTTTTAATTACCCATGGAGAGGTTATTTTTCTCTTATTACAATTTACAGCCCACAAGTTTCTAGTTTTTACACTATTCACTCACCGGAACCCGTTTTCCGGAATTTTCTCGTTTAATTAATTTCAATGGTTCTAGACCTTCATTAATGTTTAATTATAGACATTTGATTGACTAAAATTATTACGGGTCTATTTAACCCGCCTAAAGTCGCGTTTTCCCGGTTTCCTTGAAAAACACGCTTTAAGGTTCGTTTGTGTATTTAATCCGTTTTAAGGATCCGTTTTCTTCGGGAATTGTTCCCACATGTTTATTTAGGCATACTTAAGCCTTAGGAACCCATCTAGGATCCTAGTCGAGGTCACATACCTCCTGTGGTTATGTAACGCCCATTTTTACATTTTTTGCTTTTTAAGCGTGTTCTCTTTTCTTTTGGTTTTATTTTCTTCACCAATATTCCTTAGGCACTATTAGGCCCTTAATTACTATATTAGAGTGCTTTAATCACCGTAGTTAAGTTGGGGTATTTCATAGACATAGTGAGTTTTTAGAAGAAAGAGGATATATCAAGTCCAATAATGATACCTCTCTATTTCTGAAAAGCAACAAACATCAGGTCACCTTTCTTGTTGTCTACGTTGATGATATACTAATATGTGGTAATGATGCTCATGAGATAGCTATTGTGAAAGAAAAGCTGAACAAAAATTCGAGATAAAAGACTTACGAAGACTATAATTATTCCTAGGCATGCAATTCTTACTCCATGACATAGGTTTGATCATATCCTAAAGGAAATTCTACATTGATTTATTGACAGAATTTGCTATTTCTGGCAAGAATTTTATTGTCTCTCATATGCAACTTACAACTAAGTTGTGGCCAGATGATGACAACCCTCTTCCAAATCCAACAATTTACATAAGTCTTGTAGAGAAGTTAAGCTACTTAATTCATACAAGACATTTTACTAATTTTACAACACAACTACTAAGTTAGTTTTTTCAAGAACCGAAAGATACACATGTGACAACAGCCCTCCACACAATGCAGTAATTAAAGGGACACTTAACATGGCATTCAACTCACCAACAAGCCTAATTTACCCTTCAAGCCTACTGTGATAGCGACTGGGCAGCCTGTCCAACGACTAGAAAATATGTGTCGAGATATTACATCTTCTTGGGCAGTTCACCAATTGCATGGAAATTCAAGAAGAAAAATAGTGTATCACTATCATCAACGGAAGCATAATGCATGGCTATGAAGGCAGTGACACATGAATTAGCTTGGCTAAGCAGTTTTGTCCACGAGCTTGGAGTTACAAAAGTTCAACCAATACTAATCAAGTGCTACAACAAATCAGCCGTATTCATAGCCAAAAATCCTGCCCAACATCAAAGGACCAATACATCAAGATCTACATCCATTATGTGCGTCAAAGGATACAGGAAGACGTAATTTCAGTACATCACATCTCCAATAGCAAATAACTTGCAAACTTTCTAACAAAACCATTTACAAGAAAGTCTTACACAACCTTATTGAAAGACATAGGCCTCTCTCTGTTGCAAAATCTGCCAACAGAGCCTAGTGGATCTTTAAGGGGCGTGTGAGGATCGACCCAATCTCTCTTGTATTCGGCCCACTCTCTTGTATTGGCCCAGTGCTCTGTTTAGGCTATAATAGGAGTTTACTTCCTTATTAGTCTCATTTTTAGTTCTTCTTTATACCCTAGTTGTTATATAAAACATGTACTCCTCACAGATACTTCAGTGATATTATAATATAAAGTATGCTTTACATCTTATGGGTGAAGCGGATCTTCCCACCCAGCAGTTGCTCTTCTCATCAATTTTTGAAACCTTCAGCGCCGCTCGTAGTCCTTTGGTTTTGCTTTTTTTTTTCTCTATATTTTTGTTTGCATTTTGTTCTAATTGTGGGTTGTAGCCCTTTTGACGATAAAGGTTCAATTAAACCTAAGTATTACCTTTTTGCTTAATTCCCAGCCAATTATCACAAAAAAGAAAAACACAAAATACTAGTGACAAAATAGTAAGATAACTCTGTTAAAAGTTAGTTATATAATGTCGTACATGCATACAAATTTCTTTATATATTCTGGTTCAAAACCGAGTTATATACCAGATCATATAGCACTATTTGGAAAGAAATATAACACATTTATAAGCGCTAAACTATGGCAGCACTATATATGATTGGCTGAGGATCCACCAACCAGTCCGCATTCACTGTTGTATTGATTGGATTTCTCGTTATTGGAAAAGGAAACAACCCCGTGACCATGTTAGATGAGCTACTACTACTACCTCTCTAGATTGAGCGGAGCTGACGAGCCCTAGCACATCTAGCTAGAGACCCTTCACATATTGTGGCTGAAATCAAACTTGCTATAAAAACTATCATTTGAAAATGGGTGCTACTCAACCAGACCATGCATGGTTAGACCAAGTTTTTTTTACTTAGATATGAGTTTTTGCTCCCCTCCCCTCCCAGCTCTCTTGTTTTTGACATAATGGTATGTTCATTGCCACCTTTTTATATCTTGGTGCCCCTTTCCTAAGCTCTTTTGTACTTCTATGATTGGTATTCGATATGTTGGGCTCCTGGCATATTAACTTTTATGCTGCCCATTTTCCTTATATATGAGAACAATTATCTTTCAAAAAAGGTGCTATGATTTTGGATAAAAATAGTGTTATATAACAACTTTGGGGTTATAATAAGTTATGTACATTTTATTACCGGATTATATATCCATATTCTTATAGGTTTTTTTTATAGTTACGGTAATGGGTAGGTTTTGAACCCAGAATCTTTGGTTCTAGAATACCACTCCTCTACCGACCAAACCACGGGGGCTTGGCCCATATTTACATGTTGTATTGCACATGATATAAAAATGTTTTTAAACGCTTGAATCACAATGAATTAACTTATATACAACAAACTAATGTCCGCCTATATCTATGCACTTCTAAATACTATAAACTCTCCAACACCTGCACAAATCTAAGGTTAAAACTTCATAAGCACTTGCATAATTACATACTACACAATGCACTTATGTCATTGTAAATACGATTCTCACTAAGTAACTTTAGAATAACAACTAAGAAGTTAGAAGCTACAAGCATAATCTACATTTAACAAAGGCTAGTATAATAACATTGAGCTAGAGAGTATGAGGTCGAGTTACTCATCTCAACCTTTAATAATGACCCTTGTAGACATAACAAAAACCTACTCACATAGGTCATGAATATCTTAAAATTACAAAAAAAATCAAAAAATAGACAATTGTGAGTGTCATAACGACCATTCGAAATTGATCATACTTATCTGATCTTAGTTTATCTTACAAACTAAGATGTTATACAAACTTATATTAGTAATGTAACACCCCCAACTACTAACAACACACTTAACAACACCTTGCAGCGGAAATCACAACTCACAACATAACTTAACTCCTTGGTGTTACACGCCGTTAGCCACCCACGTGGCTAACAAGGCTGACATACATACATTGTACCGGTCTGATGGACTAAACTCCCGAGCAACTACACATAAATCCCGTTCCATGTCCAACGATCATTATACACTTACATTACAATGTACCGAGTATCTTCCAACTAACGCCGATACAAATTCGGTCTTACTACACCTACAATACATCCACAATTCTCATGACTACCACGTACAAATAACTACCCCGTCCTACTCTCGAACGGCTTCCAGCTCCTTGTACCTGAAATAGAAAAGGAAGAAAAGGGTGGCCCCCAAGGGGCTCAGCACCTTTGCTGGTATGGTGATCCCGCAGCCCGCATGCTACCGGGCCACGCACAACTAATTGTCGTCTTAGCATGCGGTTGATTTTATTTAAAACATGCACACCTTACACACATACATCATGCTTAAAAGCACACATCCGTTAACAGAACACAAACTCAAGGTTAGCACACACAACATAACAAACATTTCACTTAATAACCTACACAAACTTAATTCAATTCTTCTTAGAGAACATAAACTTTACTTGGGGAGTGCCGGGGGTGATATAAGCCCGAGCACAACATACATACTTTTTCTTTACTTAGGTGTGGCGGCCTCATATAGGACCGATCACACCTTACACAATTTCCCCCTAACTCCAATAATGATGAGGTAGGTAAGCCTTGGTTAAGCTTGTGGGTGGTTGTAATTCAAGGAGGAAAAACAACCGTAACATAAACAAGAGGGAGTGAAGCGAACTTAGGCATCAACACCCTACCAACATTACACATAATTTCCCTCCTAGCCCGATGTGGAGGTCGGGTAGGTAAGCTTTGGCTAAGCTAGTGGGAGGTCAAACATCCAAGAAGGATATACAACCCTAACATAACAGAATGGGAGTTAACTCACATATATACATCCACTCCCAAACAACACGCGCGACCGGAACGACCGGATTCCTCACCATACATAACATATACTTATTAGTTAAGGTTCCTTCATAGAAACTTATCACATACATACCTCACAAAGTGTTACTAACTCAGTTAGACACATCAGGGAAAATCATCATTTCAACAACACGGATAAACAGTATCCAATAACAACAACATATGAACAAGTCACATAATCACACAAAGTAACAACATACATAATGCAACGGATAGCCGTAGTTAGAACGTTCCCGTGGGTTGGGACGTTTATTCCGAATACCGATCTCTTATGTGAACCTAAGGTCGGCTAACTATTATTTAACACATAATTAAGGTTAAGCGGTATCGGAATTAATTACGCCACAATAATGGATTACTATAAACTCATTTCATGCTTTATCTTGCAAGGTGGCAAACACACAGAAAAACACATTGGCATACAAGCCGGTGTAATCCGGTAGGACACAGGTTGCAAGAAAACCATACCTTACACCATGGGTTACTCTACCGTGTTCTCGAGGACTTACTCCAACGCGTCACCTCACGCTCCCCGGGTAGTTTCCCAACAACTGGTATTATTGTTCAAATGTTTTATTAACAACAAAACTTATGGTATGTAAACTTGTATTACTCCCGTACTTAACCTCGTTGCCCCGTTATCCATAACTTATTTATGTGATTTTAAGTTTGCAACTTACACATTAACTCTCACACTTATTTATACTTCCAATGGCCTTTAAAACTCATCAAACAAGGCCTAATCAACATCTAAAACCATTACCATTTACTTCCCCATCAAAACAACACTTTAAAACACATTCTGGTAAGTTTTTAGCCTGGTCCGGGTTTGTCCGGGGTTACAAACCCGGACCAACCACGGATTTCACTTTCTGGACAATTTTTCATGTGGCCCGGGTTTGTGTCCGGGTTTACAAACCCGGACCACCCCCTGGAATGGTCTTCTGCCATGTTTTTGCTATGGTCCGGGTTTGCGTACCGATTTGCAAACCCGGACCAACCCTGGAACTGTCAAAATTTATAGTTTTTGATCAGTTTTCAACCCATAATTCACCTCTAATCATTTCCTAAACTTTCCACATGTTTCTACATGTTTAAACACACTAAAACACTGACTAAACCTCCTCAAATCGTTGGTCAAACTCACCATTCAATTCTTGTCAATTTATACAAGTTTTCCATTCTTCCTGTTACACTTAAGCACAACAGTGCACATGAAACTTCTTTTGTTGTTTCATAAACTTCCACCAACCTTACTAAATCTCTTACTCACCACACCAACACGTTCTTAGACCAATACACTTCCAAAACCCAAGTTCATACTTTGTTGCTCAAGCCTAACACTCTTATTCATTCTTAGCCAAATCCATGACTTTTTCTAACACTTGTGCTACAGATTTTTGTACCACTCCTCTTAGTTCTCCAAATACCATTGCAAGGCTATTAAACCACTCCACTCAACACTACAAGCACCTAGATTCTCCCATTCACCAAGCCATCATCAAAACACTCATTTTCTACCAAAATTTCGCCATAACTCTGTTGCTTTTCTAGCATTGTCCAAAACTCATCTTACCACCAAATTTTCATCCACATTCATCCTAATCTAGCCACACCCACAAGGGGTCCTACCAGCATACATAATTCCATAAAATCTCCTCAAACAACATTATCAACATATATACTCAATTTACTTGGCTCTAAGGCCTTAAACTTAAACAACAATTCACAACTCCCTACAACCTCATTAAAATACATTGCCTCACTTATTTTGGGTTCATTATTTACGTTACCCAATCCCAATATTCTAGAACAATTACATAAGCACCAAGGTAGTTTAATTACCTTAATTTCACAAGCTTTTCTTCCCGTTTCTCCCCTTCTCTTCCTTGGTCACAATCGGCCAAGTTGGCCAACCACATGCCAACCTCAAACATCAATATTCAAATGAGGAATTAGGCACTAAATATTACTCCTAGACTTATTAATTGAGCTAGGTTACAAGGAGGGGTGCTTAGAGCACAAAAAGAGAGATTACCTTGAAACCCTAGAATGACTTTTGGCCATGAATCAAAGGAGGACTCCCGAACCACCATTGGAGCCTTGTAGAATAACTCAAACAAGGAAGGAACAAGGAATAATAATGGGGAAAAATCGGTCATACCAAGAAATGAAGGAAAGGTGGGTTTTTTTTTTGGATATTTTTACCTTGAATGAAAGAGGAGCCTCCAAGCTTCAAGAATATGTAATTTTCTCTTCAAATGGGATATACCCATGGAGATGAACTTCCACCAATGGAGATTTTGAAAAGATAGAAATGAAGCCCTTGATGAGAGGAGTTCAAATATGTAATTTATTTTTGATATGGAGTAGTAATGTGGCCTAGGTAAGCAAGGGAGTGTGGGCTGCCATGGAAGGAAGCTCAAAATCTCTTCCAGTAGAAGAGAGGAAGAAGAAATCGGCAGAGGAAGAAGAAAAAGAGAGAGGCAGTACGTGAGGGGAAAAAATGAGAGAAGAGAGGGAGAAAAGCTACTTTACACCTTTTTGCTTTTCCTTTTGTTTTTTTTTCTTTTAGCCAATTAGCTAGTTTACAAATTAAGAGAGGGGAGTGTTGACTACTAATAAAAACCGGCCCACATGTATATGTATGCTTGAGCGTTTTTCGTCTTTTACAGAAAACACTCGTTAATTTACCCGGTTTAGCACTATTCACTAACCGGGCCCGTTTTTCGGATTTTTTTCGTTTCTTTAATTTTAATAGCTCTTAGTCATCCATTAATGTTTAATTATAGTTATATAATCAACTATAATTTTTACGGGGTCGTTTAACTGTTTAAAATCACGTTTTTGGGTTTTCTCGAAAAACGCGCTTTAGGACTCCGTTAGCTTTTTAACGCGTTATTTGGATCCGTTTTCTTCCGGACTTTTTCCCACATGTTCTTAATGTGTAATTAAGGTATAAAATGTATTTATAACCCTAATGAAGGTTATGTACCCCCTAGAATAATTAAATACGCGTTTTCACGTTTTGTGACTTTTACGCATTTTCTTTTCCTTTTTGGTTTTCCTTTCTTCACCAATGATCTTAAGGACTTAATTAGCCTTAGAAAATCATAATTACATAATTACTTAACATATTAAGGTTTGGGGTATTTCAATCTACCCCCCTTAAAAGAACTTCGTCCTCGAAGTTCACACTTCCCTAGCATCACTTGAATTAGAACACAGGGATTACTTGCATAACAAAACTTCCATACTCCAACATACTCTATATCACAACCTCGGACTTAACGGTCTGGGTAACACATCCACATCCATACATACATAACATACTTACATAGTATCCTCGGACTTAGTGGTCCGGGTACCTTAACAACATTGTACCTACATGACAACCCTTAGACTCTTAGGTCTGGGTAACACAACAACATTTAGACACTTAGGTCTTGATAACATAACGACCTTTAGACACATGGTCTAGGTAACTTAACACTTCCGGAACTCAACCACATTAGGACTTGAGGTCAAAACAATATTTATTACATATACCACACAACATGTCTTAGCATGTATAACAACCAGAAATTCCTTTTCCATCTCTTCATGGGTTCGAGACCCATGTTGAGTACATATACACTGTGATCCCGCAGAACCGGTTGCGATGGACACTCTGGTCCCCGTTCCTTTGGGAGATCAAAACAATTGCATACATCTTTAAAATATACTTCTCATGTCACCGGTCCGAAGACAAAGGCTCGTACGTCCTCAGCTCGTGAGCAAGTAATAGGAAAGTACTCTATATGAGGTTAAGTAGAATGAAATCCTTTATTGGAAAATACCAATTGAAAGTCCTTTTTTTTACTTTTTTTTTCAAGGTCAAGTAAGTGTAGTCCTTCCTTTGAAAATACCACTTAAGAATCTTAAAGATATTTATTGAAGTCTTGGAAATACCAATTGAAAACTTGAAACCCAATTTAAAACTCTTTTGAAAACTCAATACAACTCCAAGTCCAATTATTGTTAACTGTATCTTATTCTTGATGTGATTATTTGTGACCACTTATAGGGAGTTTCAAGATTCATCCAACCCTGATGTGATCAGCATCAGTGTTGAATTATCTTTCCACCCCAATTTGTGTTTGGCTTCCCTTGATCTCATGATAATCAAGTTTCACCTCCCACTTCATTTTCAAACAACAGCTAATTCAAGCATGTACCATTTTCTATATTTTAATCCATCTAGTCATAATCATTACATCTCCAAGGGATAGAACTCCGTCTATCAATCATCACCCAAATTCAACTTAATCCGAGTTACCTAGGGAATTTTAATTCTTACTAGGTTCTATATCGGTGTGATACCTCTTCATAAATCACAATAGTATATATATATATATACTTTTATCAAAATACAATACACGGTTTTACATTTAGTATCATATGAACATATACTGTCGGGGTTTTAATTCCCCGGGAGTTTTTCTACTCCCTTATACTTATACTTTCACACACATCTGTTAACAAAATAACACACTTATCACAATGGTATTCGCATCTTCTGTGCGCAATTACCACTATTAAACCATGAATGAATGTGTATATTTATGTAACACATGCACCAATCATCAAATAAATCATTTTGTGCTATGCACACCATAGTTCACGTACACTTGTACAGTAAAACACACTAAACGGTTTTGCGCTCTACCCCCCTTAAAAGGGATTACACCCACGTAATCAATCACTTAATCACTGGTTTAAACGTTCTACCGTCGTGAAGTGTTTTATCTCCACGCGGTTTATTATACCATGTGTTCTGGTTTGAGGATCTTAGCCATATTGGCGGTTTAGTCCCTAACCAAGAATTCTCCTTAGAGCTTATTTAATTCATAACCAGTTTCGATTCTGGCCTGTGAAACTTCTAGGCGTTAATAATTGCCATTCACTCATGTTCACAACGCACATCCAACTCTTGAATCGCTGGCTCACTAGTTTCTGCTGCGCGACTCTTGATAACTTCGAGCTTAGTTTGCCCCCCTTCATTATTCTTACTGTATTGTATATCTTCGATTATCACCTTCATCTTGGTAATAACGATTTCTCAACCGACACGTGGTATTTCTTACCAAGAGCGAGTTCGGTGAGTTACAACTTCCTATTTACTTCCATGATAATTTACTGTATTCCATACTGATTTACTTAATTTCTTCCGACTTACTATCGGTTACGTTTGAGCTACTACCTATTGTGTAGTACTCTGTCGTTTATTTCCAACACTTGAGGTATATTCCATACCGATATTTAACAATCGTGTTATTGTAGTCACTTATGCCAATCAAGTACCCTTTGATTGGTACGACCGTGCATCTCTTATGCATCGGTTTTATCACACCATAATTCTTGTTCCTCCATCACAATTGACATTACCCAAACTTCCTAGCTATCACACTCGATCATTACCGCGCAAGTGCAATACCAAAACACTCAGTCATACAGAGCAGAGGAGTAAACTCTTGACAGTAAATCTCTTATGCGATTGCAATAGGAATTCACACTGTGTTCCTTATCACATAGTACCGACCATTGGCTTATTGCCCAGTCGGTTTGTTATCACTTACCTTGTATGCCCATTGAGTTTCACTCATAACTAGTCTTATTTTCCACATTATTATTTAACAATACTTATGCAACGGTCGCTTACTGCGCACCGTGCTCTTACTCATTATATAACATTAACTTACACTACATCTGCTAATATTAGCTCTCCGCTATACATTGTGTTTTGCCACTTATTCGGCTGACTGCTGAATACTCTACTCTTCGAGCCTCTATGCTCCTTGAGCGTTGTTCATTACACATCTAGCATCCCACACCTATGGTGGTTGCCATTAGGCTTATCACCCTTTCCGTCTGCACAACTGGTACGAATACTTCTTTTCGTAGTAACAACATGATCAACTCTTAACACATTCTCTGAATTTAGTTCACATAACTACCGCTGTTGTGGTCTCTCAATATCAAGAGGTGTCCCCACACTTTAAGCAGTGGTTCGTTATCCGCTTACTTACTTATATAACGTAAACTTCTGTGATCAATAACATTTTCTTAACACATTCGATTTGTGGCTTTTAAGCCTTATTGCCTCGAGCTCTGCCCGTTGTAGGCTGTCCACACACATTACATGGTTTAGATTGGTATTGGGCTCCATGACAAGGCCGTAGTATCACGGTTCCTTTCATGGGATGCCCCTTCCAGGATGTCAGACTTCCCTCTGACGACTTGTGTTTAAACTTGGAGTTAATTTCAGCCTTTGCGTTTCTGTCACGTATCTTGTTCAACCATTGTTGACCCAAACACTCTTTAAGGATAACTCCTGGTGTTATAAGTTTATGCCTTTTTCATCGGCTTGCACTCATGGTATGTTTAATTTCTACTTCGCCCGCGTTCTTTGCTGGGTTGAATATTCTCCTTAGTGAGATTGATAGCTCTAGTGATCATCTCGGGAGCCTCATCCCGATCATTGCACATTAACATGTCCATAGTAGGCATCTCCCCACCATATATAGGCTGGGTACTTACTCCAGCTATTGTGTTCATCCATCCGGATTCTTAAGACATATTCCACGTCTTTACTTACTACCATGCCTTCGCACTAGTGCACCCTTAAAAACATTTCCTTAAAATGAATTCGCTGATTCTTTCGGTCTTGTTGGCTTTACTGATTCCTTTACTTCCACCATTCTTGGTAATTCATTCTCCTGCTTGACTTTTACTTCGGACCGTAGTATGGAGTCGACTACTTCCCTGTTCCAGACTCCACTCGTATCATATGTTGGGGTATCCTACTGATACATTGCTACTTAACCCCTTACCCACTATATGAAGGTCTGTCAGGCCCACAAGCTCCTATCGAGTGCGGCCGTCCCACATTACTGTTGGTACACTTGTAGTGTCCGTCACAACGCCTAGGTGAAGTATTCTGTTGTCAACTTCTCTTATATTATCCCGTGATATATGCATTCCATGCTGTCCCGAACATAATCAAGGGAAATGTATCCACTGTTGTATTATTATGAACTCAATCCATTCCTCGGGTTGTTACCCTTGGGTTTTACGGTTTCCATCCGGTTATTTAAAAGTAACTGGGTATGGACTTACCTATCATGTGGCACTGAGGCCGGTGTAGGTCTTCTGGTTTGGTCTAAAAGAAGGATTGAAATAGATTGGGTTTGAAGGAAGGTTAGACATAAAATGGGTTTGAAAGAAAACTTGGTTTTGAAAAAGGTTCTGAATAAGTCTGAGTTTGAAAGAAAATTTTTCACGGTTTTTACAACGTCTTCTTGCTGACTGGTTCAATCCCACATATTGGTTAGGCTGTTAGCCCTTCCACGGTAATGATGATGTCACTTAACTCCATGGTACTGTACTAAGTACTTTGTAGTTGCTAAAAATTTCCCGTCAGCCTTGTTGTAGCAGCACTTGCCATGGCAAGTGCGCCATGCTAACTGGTTACTGGTTCAATATACATTGGTTTGCGGTACTCTGCTTTCACCCGCTTTAACATCATTGGCCTTGCTGGCCCTTGCTTGATCTTACAGCCTTAGCAGTAAATCTCCTGGGTATTCCTCACTGTCTTCACATGACCATTACTAGGGTTTTCCCATTCTGGGAGACCCCTTTTTACTTAGTATTGTATCCCTCCGCGTACTACCTTGTAGTTCTTTAATCGGTTGGTATACCGTTGGTGTATTAGTTAACATTTGTAGTCCCGTAGACACTCGCCTCGGGTTTCATTACTTCACTCTTGCCGGTTGCACAATTGGTGCGTTGCAAGCTGGTTGTCCTCGACTGCTCTGCATGTCGACCCAGTTGCCGGAAATTCTATTTCCTTATGCTTAAGATCCTTTACTTTTCGCTACCTTATGCGGCAGACATTGTTAAGATGGAGACCGTCTTCGGAATTCACACACCTTTCGGAATCTACCATATGACAGGTTATCCGTACTTATGAGAACACTTCAATACCGCCAGATCGGGTATTCCCGAGTAAGAGAGGACTTCCATCTCTCAGGAGTTCTTCCCGAGTTATAAAATAGGGTTTGTGGAGGGCGGGATGGATATTGTAGGTTTCTAGTATTCACTGGTACTTCCTAACTAGCGTACTTCTCACGCTATCACTCAACCCCTTAACCCAAGGTCTTAAACTCCTAACTCGGTACTTCCTAAGCTCGGTAATTCAGTCATCAGAGCGATACTTCGCTCTGATACCACTTTTTGTAACACCCCCAACTACTAACAACACCTTGCAGCGGAAATCACAACTCACAACATAACTTAACTCCTTGGTGTTACACGCCGTTAGCCACCCACGTGGCTAACAAGGCTGACATACATACATTGTACCGGTCTGATGGACTAAACTCCCGAGCAACTACACATAAATCCCGTTCCATGTCCAACGATCATTATTGAAATACCCCGTAATTAAAAATAGTGATTAATTAGGCTAATAAGTAATTTAGAGGCTAATTAAGTATAAATAATCACGAGGGAACAAATCCCGAAGAAAACGGATCCTTAAAACGGATTAAAAGCACTAACGAACCTTAAAGCGCGTTTTTCGAGGTAACCGGGAAAACGTGTCTTTAAGCGGGTCAAGTGGACTCGTAACAATTTTGGCCAACTAAATAATCATTAATAAATATTAGTGAAGCTTTAGGACCAATAAAATCAATAAAACGAGAGATTAGTAAAAACTGTCAAAACGGGAAGTTTGGGGTAAAGTATAAATAACTGAAACTCATGTGTCCACTTTTAAAATAAAAGTGCAATTGTGTGTGTGTTGGTGTGCCAGCCGCCCCCCTATTCCCCTCTCTCTCACACTCATTAACTCTATTCTTATTACAACAAACAAACAAAATAATAAAACTACCTCACTCTCACATACTCTCTCTCCTACCCATTCCCTCCTCTCTCTCACGTGAATACCCCTTACCAGCACCCTCTCTTTCTTCCTTCTCCTTCTCCAGCGATTCCCATGGAGATTTGAAGAACCTCACAAATATACTCACTTCTCTCCTCTTGTTACTCCCTCAAAACTCTTCCAAAAATTGTAAAAAGTATACCATTGTCTCCCTCTCATCAAGAGCTACATTTTCATCCTTCCAAAATTCGAAAACAACCATTTTCGTTTTTATGGGTGTGTCCCATTTGGAGTTTCAACACCACCATTAGAAGGCCCTCCTTCTCCTTGTTCTATTAAGGTAAAAACATCTTCAAAAACTCCATCTTTTTCTAGCCTCAAAGGCAAAACGAAATTCACAGACTAAACCCTTGTTCTTCCTCTAGTTCTAGCCGATTTTGGCTTGTTGGAAGAGTTGGAAACCTTGTTCTTGAACCACTCCAAACAGCACTTGCACCCTTGGAAGGTAATATAAATTCTAAACCCTAGAATGTGCATTAGAACTCAAATAAGGTTTAAGGTTAGTTTTAGTATTGAATGTGTGTATATATGGGTGATAATATTAGATTGGTTGAATACCAAAACCAATAGAGAGAGAGAGGGAAGGAGAGAGAAGAACAAAGAAAATCTAGAAGAAAAGCAAGGTAAGAATGCCCTCTTGTGTAACTTGGTATATCTATGTATGTAACAGTTTTTGGTAGTTTGAAATGAGTAATAGAAATGGTAATGCATTAGTAGCACAATGGGTAAGGAAACACAAGTGCTTTTAAGCTTTAAAAGATGTGTAAAACCTATTGAAAACAGATTGGGAATTAATGTTAATGTGCAGGAATTTTATGAGTGTTTAGTAGTTGATATTAGTGTTTGAGAGCTTGGGCATTATTGCTGTTTTGAAACAGGTGAAATGGGTAACAAAAGGTGAACTAGAATATGTGGTGAGAGTGTAAAAATATAGGGGAGACTATGGCAAAATTTGCCTAGGATTAGAACACTTAGAGAATTAAAACTAGGTGACTAAAGTGAGTGGGTAACAGATTTTATTTGGGAGAGATAGAGGGTAAGTTGAGAGAGATGGTTAATGGATTCTAGATGTATTAGGAGTGTTAGAAATGACCATAGAAGAGGGAGATGTGGAAGAGGAGTGTAAGTGTTAAAATCTGTAGCATAATACAACTAGAGAAGAAGCCAGGTGGGTGTTGAGTTGAAACTTGGAAAATTATGTGAGTGAATGAGTATAGAATTGTGTAAGGAGTTAATGAGTGAACTAAGGTGTATTAGGAGGTTTAATTAGTGTCAAAACATGTGGGATTAAGTGTAGGAACAATGGGGAAATAATGGGTAAAAGAGAGGACTGAAAACAGAAATTAAAATGCAAATACTGGGCCGGACCGAACTTGCGACCGGACTTGCAAGTTCGGTCGAGCCCAGATTTACAAAGACGGGAAAGCTTCTGGAATCGACCGGACTTGTAAGTTCGGTCGGAGCAGAAAATTTTCCCGTCAGAAAGCTACTGGAATCGACCGGACTTGCGACCGGACTTGCAAGTTCGGTCGGACCAGAAAATTTCCCCGTCTGTAACCTACTGGAATCGACCGGACTTGCGACCGACATGCAAGTTCGGTCGAGCCAGAAAAATTCACCGAGGAAACCTTCTGGAATGGACCGAACTTGCGACCGGACTTGCAAGTTCGGTCGGCCAGAAGGATTTCAGTAATATGAGCTACTGGAATGGACCGGACTTGCAAGGTCGGTCGCAAGTCCGGTCCGGTCAAAAAAAAATATTATTTAAATTAAATAATATATATGTATATATGTATATACCTACATATATATATGTATGTACATGTATGAAAGTATGCCAAAGTTAAGTAAGAAAGTAAAACTTAAGTAATGAAAAATAAGTAAGTAAAGTGTAAGTGTAAGAAATGTAAGGACACAGTAAGTAGGAGTTAAGTTGATGATAGGTAAATTAATCATTCAATTGTATGTATATAATAGGACTTGATTTGTGACACCGGAGGACGTTTGGAAACACGTGCAACGGTGAACGGTATGGATTCCTCATGCTCCGTATGCTATCTTGGTTACTCTGATTTATGTGTTGTGTGCTAATTGATCACCAAATAAGATAAATGCACGAATCGGAGTTAATATGCATACTTGTGAATATGTAGTGTTGTATGATGTGAATATTTTTCTTAAATCTTAGTTTGTATAATTCATGAAATGTTTGGATGAATATGAATGTGTGTATGTATGATGTATTGTACTGTGACCGATTGTGATGAGTTTGGACTTCTAACTTATTCCTAACAAGCTAACCATCCTAACTTAAATTGGTAATTAAATTGGAATGAGTAGAAGTCCGATATAGTTTCGGCCACGCGTGAGGATGCGGAGTCACGAGAGGTTGGCTCCAATTCCTGACTCTTAAACTGGTCCGCGGCCCAAATCCCTTAAGTGGGTAGCATCCCGGATTGGTGATCAAGTAATCCCGGAGGTGGGACGTGTAGTCCCCAGGGCCAGAGGTCCCGACGACTTGACTTGAGTATAAGTAAGTAAGTAAGAATGAGTAAGTGTAAATGAAAGTAAGTTTGTAAGTAAGGTAGTACGAGTAAAGAGTAAAACTTCCGATTAACCCGGATGCATAATTTGGCTAACCTTGTGAAGGTAAGTGAGATGTATGCTATGGTATTGTTGCCTTGAATTGTATAGCATGTACGTTGTATGCAAAGCATGTATGTATGAAATAAATGAATGGCATGTTTAGTGGACGTCAAATAGTCGGCGTGCCCTAGCTAGCACGCGGTATATGCGGAGTTTATACGCAGCGTTTGCTGAGCCCCTTGGGGCACCATTTTTACTACACGCAGGTACTCGTGAAGGATGAAGATGCTGAGGACATAGTTCTATTTCTTTATCTTCTTTTGATTGTAAACAATGAATTTATGATGGGTGTACTAAGTAGTACATGGCTACAGTTTTTGAATAGCCGGTGTACCATGGGGTACACCTTTTTGGATATTGATGGAAGGGAATTGGTATAGATGAGTAATAGGTAGAAACTCATTCTTTTGGGAAGTGTGGTAAAGGATGTAATGTAATACTTTAAATACTCGGTGATCCAAGAATGTAAGTAGGCTATTTTGTATTCAGTATGCATTATATTAGTAGCTCGGTACACTATGTTCATCAGACCGTGACTGTAAGTATTAGTAGCCTAGCTAGCCGTATGGGCGGTTAGCGGCATTGTTTCACCCGCCGTAGTAAGTATGTAATAATTCCGCTGCGAACTCGTAGGATTAATAGGACGATTAGACGGTAAGCATAGGATTAGCGGTTGGGGTGTTACAAAAAGTGGCATCAGAGCGTAGTTACGCTCTGATGTCCATAGTACCGAGCATAGGGGATTACCGAGTTAGGATTTCAACCGTCTTAAGACGGATACTTAGAAACCTAACTAGGAACTACCATTGTTAACGACGGATACCCTTAACGTTCTTATGAACGATACCTTGCTTAAATTCCAAGACCTTTGAGTCATATCTTGCAAAGCCTAACGTAACTGTTAAATATTCAGATGTCAGGCAGAGGTCCAGGTCGCCCCAGAGGAGGGGGTAATGACGGACCCGGCACGCAGACGATAGCCGAGATCGTCGCTGCCACGGTAGCACAGATGCTACCACAAGTCATACAAGCCATGCAACAGAACCAACAAAACCAACAAACTTAAGCGGGGCCAATCCCTCCCCCGCCACCCAGAGAAGCGAACTGGGTAATAGCTGTAGCGGAGCTCCGCCCTCCCTGCTTTAGGGGCGAGAGTGATCTGGCTAAGCTCGAGGCCTACATCTCCGAGATGGAGACGGCTTTCAAAACACTCGAAGCTCCTGCTGGAGTTCGAGTCAGAGTTGCTGCTTACTACTTAAAGGATGCTGCTATGGATTGGTGGAAGCTGGTCAAGCACGAGCACGTTAGCGACCCCACATTCGATTGGGATTCTTTCGCATCACTCCTCCGTTCCAAATACTACCCCAAGCATGTCAAAACCAAGAAAAGGCTAGAACTAGATGCCTTGAAGATGACAGACAAGATGACTGTCGATGAGTACTACCGCACCTTCACCTCTATACTTCGTCTCCTCCCTGATCTAGGATACACCGGCCAGGTGTTGGTCGATCGCTTCTATGGCGGTCTGAGCCATCGCCTTCGGTACAGTATGGGCTACACCAGATTTACCTCCCTTCAGGTAAATAATGGTTAACCCTTAGTATCATTTCAATTCCTTAAATTCCTTGAATTCTTTGAATCTTTCTCTATTCCTCCTTAAATGAGAATCCCGGCTAATACCTGAGATTTCAGGAGTGTTATCACGCGGCTTCTCGCGTTGAGATCACTTGCTAGTTAAGGGATGAAGAGACCGCGCTGAAGCGCGAAGCTAACAACAAAAACACCAGCACTGAGGAGCAGAACCAGGGGAAGAGCTGGAAAAAGAAGAAAGGGAATTTCTTTCAGCAATCCCAAAAGAAATCCCAGGGTGAGAGCAGTGCCCATGCTGAGCAGGGCAAACCGGCTGAGCTTCTTCAGCTTGGTTATTCTGCACCGGTGGCAGCAAAGCCACTGAGATCACACCCACCAAAGGGTAAATTCCTAATCCAATTTGTATTCGTATAAGTAATGTATCTAGTATATCCACGCACACATGTGCTAACCCTCTAACCTCAGGTTCTAGCTCCGGTGTCGCCAAAACCTTCTCCGATGGCCGCACCTATGTGTGCAGAAAGTGCAACCAGGACCATCCTGGTAAGGACTGTTATGGGAGAGCCATCAAATGCTACAACTGTCAGAAGCTGGGGCACACAGCTAATAGGTGCCCAGAGAATGCGAAGCCAAAGGGAAACTTTCAGAACTACAAGCAGAGAGAGGGCAAGGAGGTGGCATCTGGCGATGCACCGGCCCAGCAGGCACCTCAGGGACAGGGATCCCGGGGCCCTCAGAGGCAGCCTGTTCTGCATGTGATTGACCGTGATGGGTCCGGTTCGAAAGCCGGCCCAGGTAATCATCTAAACCTTTAATCCTTGAAATAGCATGCCTAGTAGTAGAGTAACTGTATGAGTGAATGCATGAGTAAATAAATGAAGTGTATGTTAAGCATGAAATGAAGTAGTTGAAACTAGTACTCACCGTAGATGAAATTTGTAACCATAGGATCCTTTAGTATCTGTTACCTGATACCGGTAAACTTGAATCAAGAAGAGATCGACATCACCAACCACGACTACACCAACAAACAGTGTCAGGTCATCCGACCAGGTATGATCTTATTAAAAGGATACCTGACACCCGAAGCGCAAATCTCAATCATTCGACGATGCAACGAGCTAGGAACGGGTCAAGGTGGATTTTACACACCCAAATTCCCCGGTGGAGCGAAGATGAAGCTGAAGATGATGTGCTTGGGAAAGGACTGGAATCCTTATACCAAGACATACCAGGAGACACGAACACAAGACGGAGCGATGCCACCGACAATACCACCAGAGTTTCAGACACCCATCACACAAGCAGTAGAACTTGCACAACAATGTGAACCTGAACCGATCCCCGCACTTGAAACGGATCTCTGTATCGTCAACTTCTACGAGAAAGAAGGACGACTTGGGTTACACCAAGACAAGGATGAGACAGCGGAATCTCTTGAACAAGGAGTGCCCGTAGTGTCTTGGTCCATTGGTGATGACGCCGTATTCCTGTATAGCGAGCAGAAGCGTGTGGACCTCGCAGAGAAACTGGTATTGAGATCAGGAGATGTCCTAATCATGGGTGGAAACTCTAGGATGCTGTATTACGGGATCAACAAGATCAAGTTGAATACGGCACCGCCGGCAATAATCAATGCCACACACATGAAACCAGGACGCCTGAACCTTACCTTTAGAAAGTATTAAATTCCTAGTATCATGTAATCTATTAGTAACGTGTATTAGAGACACGGTATGTATGATGGTTGGTTTATCAATAAAGAGCAGTGTCGATTTAATTCCACTTGTGTCCACCATCAATACTTATCCAATTGTGAATCCAATAGGTTCTGGACTCGGTACCGAAGGTAACCTGAGCATCCTCACCGAAGCACAAGCCGGCAAGAGCGGCACCATTCTAACGGGAACCTTCCCAGTAAATGGCATTGATGCCAATGTGTTATTCGACTCCGGCGCCTCTCACACTTTCGTATCACCATCCTTCGTGAAGAGGTTGAAGCTAGATGCGGATGAGCTACCGAACTTCATGGTTACTCTCCCATCGAAGGAGCGAGTAAAGTGCACCAAGTATTATCAATCAGCCACAATCCAAATCAAAGGCAAATCGTTTCCCATTTCCTTCATCGAATTCAACGGATTGGGATTCGACGTAATCATTGGGATGAATTGGTTGGAGCGGCACAAGGGTAGAATCCTCTGCGCCGAGCATCGTTTGCTGCTCAAGAGTCCTTCTGGGGTTACCGTATCTTACCGCCAGAGACCGAGAGAGCCTTCGACCACACTTATATCTGCCATGGCTATGCACCGGGAGCTCAGAAAGGGCCAAGAGGTGTATCTTTGTTATGTACAAGACCTGGAGCGAGACCCAGAGTTCAGTGATGAAGTACCCATTGTATCCGAGTATCCCGATGTATTCCCTAAGGAACTACCCGGCATGCCACCACTGAGAGCAGTGGAATTCGAAATTGATCTATTGCCAGGTACCGGTCCCATTGCCAGGGCACCGTACTGCATGGCACCAGCAGAGATGACCGAATTGAAAGAACAGTTGAGAGACCTTCTAGACAAAGGGTTTATACGCCCGAGCGTATCACCCTGGGGAGCACCGGTCCTCTTCGTGAAGAAGAAGGACAGTAGTCTCCGACTATGCATTGACTACCGCAAACTGAATGCGGTCACAGTCAAAAATAAATACCCACTACCACGTATCGATGACCTATTCGACCAGTTGAAAGGAGCCTCAGTCTTCTCCAAGATCGACCTCCGTTCTGGGTATCATCAGATTGCTATCAAAGAACTAGACATAGAGAAAACGGCATTCCGTACCAGATATGGCCACTACGAATTCACAGTGATGCCATTCGGTTTGTCAAACGCACCGGCAAAATTCACGGACCTCATGAATCGTTTATTCAGTGAGCAGTTGGACACTTCGGTTGTTGTCTTCATCGACGACATTCTTGTATACTCCAAATCACCAGAGGAACATGAAATCCACTTGAGGAAAGTGCTTGAGACACTGCGCGAGAACCAGCTGTATGCGAAGTTCTCCAAATGCGAGTTTTGGCTTGATCAGGTATCATTCCTTGGACATGTCATCTCGAGCGCAGGTATCTCGGTTGACCCTTCTAAGGTAGAAGCTGTACGATCATGGCCTAGACCCAAGACGGTTACCGACATTAGGAGCTTTCTTGGTCTAGCCGGTTACTACCGGAGATTTGTAAGGGACTTCTCGAAAGTTGCTAAGCCCATGACCACACTGATGAAGAAAGATGCACCGTTTGTATGGACACACGAGTGCGAGCTATCATTTCAGAAACTGAAAGACTCATTGACCTCAGCGCCCGTCCTTACTCTTCCAGAGGGCACAGAGGGATTTGAGGTATACTGTGATGCATCAGGCAAAGGAATGGGATGCGTACTCATGCAGCATGGCAAGGTTGTTGCTTATGCCTCCCGCCAGCTGAAAAAGCATGAGGAGAATTACCCGACTCACGACTTAGAGTTAGGAGCCATTTCTTCGCCTTGAAGATATGGCGACACTATCTCTATGGGGTAAGCATCACCATCTACTCCGACCATAAGAGCTTACAGTATGTATTCACTCAAAAAGAACTCAACTTGAGACAGAGAAGGTGGATGGAGTTTCTCTCGGACTACGACATCAACCTGCAGTATAAGGAAGGGAAGGCAAACATTGTAGCCGACGCCCTGAGCCGTCGAGCACACTCGCTCCATTCGCTACTCGCTTCTTCTAGCTTGGTTGACGAGGTGCGAGACGCTCAGTTGAGCGACCCTTACCTAACCGAAATCAGACACAAGATCGAGAATGGTACATTTGAGAAGAAAAAGTATGACTTTAAGCTACATGAAGATGGTTTGATTCGGTTGAATGGCAGGCTATGCGTCCCCCGAAGCAATGCTGAGCTAAGGGATCGCATCCTGCGGGAGTCACACTGTTCCACATTGTCAGTCCATCCGGGAGCCTCTAAGATGTATAAAGACATGAAGAGGTACTTCTGGTGGTCTGGGATGAAATCAGACGTGACAAAATTTGTATTGAGATGCTTGACATGCCAGAAGGTAAAATTTGAACACCGTAGACCGGGCGGAATGGTACAATCTATGCCAGTTCCGGAGTGGAAATTTCATGATATCTCCATGGATTTTGTTGTAGGACTCCCACCTGCCAGGGGAGGACTCAACATGATCTGGGTTGTAGTAGATCGCCTTACCAAGGTTGCCAGATTCATACCGATGAAGGACACCTGGAAGGTAGTAAAGCTAGCTGAGCTTTTTGATAAGGAGATTATCAGACACCACGGAGTCCCTAAGACTATAGTATCTGACCGCGACACCAGGTTTCTTTCGAGATACTAGAGAGCTACAAGGGAAGCGTTGGGTACAGAACTGAAGTTGAGTACCGCCTTCCATCCTCAGACCGACGGTCAGACAGAGAGGACCATCCAGACACTGGAGGACATGCTTCGGGCATGTGCCTTGGATTTTCAGGGGAGTTGGTTAGATAAGCTTCATCTTATCGAGTTCTCGTATAATAATAGTTATCACGCCTCGATTAAGATGTCGCCTTTCCAAGCTCTATACGGTAGACCTTGCCGTACACCCTTGTGTTTGGATGTGTGAGCCTCGATTTTAAACCCTATCCTATGTTGATTAAGGCTGATTAGGATCTAATCGGGTTTTAGGTCCACTTATAACCTAAGATTAATAACTATGCCATATAACAATAATTATTAAAACCTAAGCTTGCTCACTGGAACCTATTATGAGTCGCCACCTAATTTTAACCTAAATCAAATTAGGAAAGGAGAGTTCGGGTTCGGGGGCTTGATATTCGACTTAATTAGGGTTCAATTACTTTCATTACCCTTCCTAGGTCGTTTTTCCTCTACTTAGTTTATTTACGGCTTATTACGAGTCGTTTTAACCTAAGTGCGCAAGCTTCTGTTTTTTTTGTGTTTTTAGCATTTTTTGACAGAAAATTAAAGTGAAAAGTGAAATTACCTAAACTAGGGTTTCGGAGGCAAAATTAGGTCAAATTTCATTTCCGTCCGTAGCCACGGACCTAATGTGCGAAACCACGGACCCTAAATACACAGAAGAGTCGAAATTAGGTCAAATTTCATTTCCCGCCGCCGTCCGTGGGTGTCCGTGGCCACGGACAACCCGTCCGTGGTCCCGGACCACAGGTCCGAGGTCACGGACCACCCACGGACCGGGGTTTTCCGAGGGTTCCCGAGGGTGTTTTGAGCTCAAAATTTATGGGTGTGTAGCCTGAAGGATGTACAAGATGTTAGTGATTGAAAGTTTTCAATTTGAATTCGAATTAAGCACGAAACTTGGCAAACAAGTTATTGGACAGAAGCTTAATCAAACAGCAGTACAGAAGCGTAAAAAGGTTAGTTTGAACCCAAAATTTGACAGAGAGTTAATAAGGTCGTGGGGAATCAGAAAAGTCGGATTGTAACCTGTTTTACCTTCGAATTCAAGATGATTCTTCACGTTGGGATTCTTCGGAGGCTCCGATGATGCCGGTTCCGGATTGAGTTCGACCCAGGCTTCTGGTTGTTGATTGTTGATGATGTTCTTCACGTTTTGGAGGTGGTTTGGTTGATGTTTGATGATTGTTGATGTGTTAGGAGTTGAAAAGTGTGTTTATGGTGGTGATGTTCGAGAGATTTTTGATGTGATTTTGGTGCTTGGATGTGTAAAACGTTGAGGAGAATGAGACGGCTAGGTTTTCTGGTTGCTTAGGGTTCTTGAGGGTTCTGATTTGATCATGGGATAAGGTTCCTTATATAGACTTCCTTAAAGATAAAATCCGGTAAAAACGAGATTTACCGACGTTTTAGTCTCAAGGGCTTCCAAAAGGAATTTGATTATGAAATTTCACACATGGGTAAAGGATGATAATTCTGATTTTTCTAAAGTGAGATCGAATTTTTGGATATTTGAATATTTTTTTAAATTCAATTTCCCGTCAGATTCAATCAGAAATTGCTAGAAAATTATTGGAAATTCGAAAAAAAAAAATCAAAATTCCAACGCCATTATGCTTCAAATGTCATCCTTTATCATGGGTTAAAATTTCAAAGCATTTTGAATTGATTTGACCCTTATTTGGAGGAGAGAGAAAGCCTATAGGGGGCTTAGGAGCCTTGAAAAATTACGAAAATGCCCCTGGAGATGACTAAGCTGTCCCTAGTACTCTGAAACGTGCCGATCGAACTGGGAACCCTTGCTACTAGCCATTAGTAGAGACTTTCTTCGGGGGGGTTGAAATTTTGGGTATACAGATTGCCCCCCGTCAACTAGGCTTTGTAATGAAGATGAAAAGACTGGTTGATGCTTGAGTGATACCCAAAATTTCAAATGTTTTCCAAGACCCTGCATGTTACCAAAAAAAACTGATAAACTGTGTCGAGCTATTCTAAGGCGCTGACTACCTACAATGATGATATGATGTCAAGCTATTCTAAGGCGTTGACTACCTATGAAGTAATGAGATGATGTCAAGCTATTCTAAGGCGTTGACTACCTATGAAGTAATGAGATGATGCAAGCTATTCTAAGGCTTTGACTGCCTATGAAGTAATGTGATGATGACAAATGTCAAGCGATTCTAAGCGTTGATTACCTAAAGGGATGATATGTTGTCAAGCTATTCTAAGGCGTTGACTACCTATAATGGATGAAATGACGTCAAGCTATTCTAAGGCGCGTTGACTACCTAAAATGAAATGATGAAGAAATGTCAAGCTATTCTAAGGCGTTGACTACCTAAAGGGATGATATGTTGTCAAGCTATTCTAAGGCGTTGACTACCTATAATGGATGAAATGATGTCAAGCTATTCTAAGGCTTGACTACCTAAAATGAATGAAATGAATGCAATATGTTTAATGGAAGCGGGTAAGCTAAGGAGTGGTGTTAGGTCTTACTACGAGCCTAAAGGGATGACTCTAGGACTTACGTCGAGCCTAAGTGAATGAATAAGGGAGGTCTTATGGGTGCCTGTAGGGTAGGCCTTATGGGTGCCTGGAAGGATTGATGTTAGGGTAGGGGGGGGGGGGTGGGTCTTATGTGTGCCTAAAAGGATTGAATGTAGGGTAGGTCTTATGTGTGCCTAAAAGGATTGAATTAGGGTAGGTCTTATGTGTGCCTAAGGTTTGGGGATGAGACTCATCTTAACTCAGTTGCTTATGGAGACTGAGACCCATTCTACTCGGTTGCTTATGGAGACCGAGATCCATCTAACTCAGTTGCTTATGGAACTGAGACCCATTCTACTCGGTTGCTTATGGAGACCGAGATCCATCTAACTCAGTTGCTTATGAGACTGAGACCCATTCCACTCGGTTGCTTATGGAGACCGAGATCCATCTAACTCAGTTGCTTATGGAGACTGAGACCCATTCCACTCGTCGTTGCTTATGGAGACCGAGATCCACTCTACTCGGTTGCTTATGGAGACCGAGATCCATCTAACTCAGTTTGCTTATGGAGACTGAGACCCATTCTACTCGGTTGCTTATGGAGACCGAGATCCATCTAACTCAGTTGCTTATGGAGACTGAGATCCATTCTAAACTTGACCAGGAAAAATTGAGGAATGCATATACTTGATGATGCGAGGATGCAAAACACGTTTTATGCAAATGATTGTGATGTGATCAAATTGTTAAGGTTCCAAACATGGAAATGATAAGGTTTACCCGAGTTTGCAAAGTGAAATTGAAGTGCTTGTGAAAACCGAAAATTTGCACAAAGCAAGAAATAGCTGAAAATATGCCAAACATGGCAATGCTTGAGAAAAACACTGCTGAGAAAGGATAGCGAAATAACCATTTCCTGACTAAGAGTTCCTGATCTGCAATTGTTTCTTAGAGGTGAACACGATACTGATGGAAGTGTGTGGTGTTTGTTGTGGTGCTGAAAGCTTTTGCCGGTGTTCAAGATTTATGACAAGCTTGGGGTTGGGTGTGATTTTGGATGGTGATTTGGATTAAGATGAGCTGATGTTTTGTGGAGGTAAGACCAATGACGGGCCTGAGAGTGTTTGTGTGATGGTAAGGGCTAATGTGGGCCTACATGGTGGTGTTGGTGGTGTTGGTGGTGCCCAAGCTTTGGTTTCCGTTGGTGTTGTCATGGCAATTGTTGGAACCAACAATTGCCCCCAGTATTTTTCCTTAGGACAATCTGAGCTAGAGTTCATGGCAATTGATCGGAACGATCGATTGCCCCCAGTATTTTCTTTGATTAAACATGCGAACAAGCCTTATCCTCACATGGTCAAGGATTATGTCTTGATGTGGTGCTTTCTATCCTACACTCAAAGTTTTTGATGCCTGCACTCGTGCTCTCCTTTTGGTCAAAACATCTCAACCATTGAATTTGACATTTGTTAGATTTACGCATTCAACCTGCTACTTTCATATGATCGGATACACAACTACTAAGTCGGAAGTCTTTTGAGCTTATAACGTGGCTATGGGGTATGATGAATGACAACAGGATAATGGAGGAATGTTTAGGATATGTGGAGCTTATGGATGACCAAAGCTGCAACTTGCACCGTCTCTCGGACTTGTCTCCTTTGCCTTGAAGTCGTTTGGCCACTTCGTGATGACTTCGCTTATGAACTTGGAACTTGGAACCTTTGGATTGTTCCTTGCATCTCTTCTTTCTTTTTTTCTGATTCTGGGTTTCTTTGAGGCTTTTCAGGTTTGCCTTTCTTCGAATCTCCTTTCCTTCGGGGTTTCTTGTGTTTCCTGGTTTTGAACCTTGGGAGCTGTTTTTGATGTTAGCTCATTTTGGATCCTGTGTCACTTTGGGACCATTTGCGGATCGCTTCGTCACGCTGGTAGCGGTTTTGCTTCTTTGGACTTGTGAAGTTGTTGTTCAAAAGTCGGGCTCCTTGCTTCCTTTGGTCACCGGGTCGGTTATTCATCATTGGCGGGCTCGTTTGTGGAGCTTGTAGTGTTGTAAAAGAGGTCATATATGAAAAGCTCAGCGGGGGTGCCTAGGGTTTATGTCAGGGTTCACAAGCTTTTGGCTGTGTGGTGCTGTTTCCTAGGTGCTTCGTCATCCCTAATAGTGTGTATCTACTCTTTGTTACTTTTCACTGGTTTTAAGCGTAAATTTACAAATTATCTCCTTCGGTCGGAGTTATGCCGTTTACCTTACCTTTAAATGTGGCCTCTCTGGAGTCGTGTAAAAATGACACGCTCTTTCGCTCTTGGTTTTACCACTCAAGGCACTCTCGCGAAACGTTCACTCAGAGACTTGTTTGCACATTTAAACAAAAGAAATAAACATTATCGTTCCTTAACTCGGATTGCCCCCAGTATTGCTGTGGGGTTTTTTTGATAAGCCTTTTGAATACCCAGGTTATTTGTGAAGGGTGATTGTGTGTGTGTGGTGGTAAGTGATGACGGTGTTTTGCTGTTTTTTGTGGAGTGATGTAGTGACGAAAGTAAACAGGGTGGTGGGATGTTCTCTGTGTATGGTGTTTGGACAGGCATGTTCACCCTTTTGGAAGCAAAAGGCGAATCGTTTTGTTTCTATTGCCAGGAGATGATTACTTCATACGCCTATATCAAAGGATATACTCAACCAATTTTTCCGTTTTTTTTCGTTTTGCTGGAGAATGAGCATTTATTTACAAAGTATTTATACATGACTTTATTAAAGATGTGAAAAATGCAAGAATTTTATTAATGGAAAATATATTTAACAATGTTGAGTACATACATCCAAAAACTATCTAAAGTTAACTGAAAGGAAAGACCGAATGGAAACTAAATATCCTAAAGTTTAAACTAAGAGCTGCGAAATGAAAGTGACCTCTAGCAAGAACAAATTCCTAAATATCGCTGCATTCGGAGAACTGAAATCCCTGGTCGTAAAGGTCTTGGATCGTGTGCCTCAAAGCCTTGCAATCGTCGGTTCATGGCCAGGTAATTGGTGGTACCGGCAAAACTGACTTAGATTCCTTCCTTTCTGAGGGACCCCAGGCCGGGGGGTGAGAGGTTGTAGTATGCTTCGCTCCTGGAGTCTTTTAAAAACCTGGCTCAACGGTCGGCCGATGTCTGTGAACTCTCTCTGACGGAGTTTTTTTAGATGGCTCTGATGCTCCAATAGCCCAACCTGATTCTCTTAGCCGTCGAACGGTGTTTACCTCATGCTGCCTGGTTCTCTTTTGGATGCCTCTTTGGATGCAAGCTGCTGTCCTTAACCATTTCCCGTGTTTTCTGAGTCCCCAAGCTTTAATTCTCCCTTATGGATCAACTCCTCTAGGACACCAACTTGTCCCATCAGCAGATCAAAACTAGGAAAGTATGTGAGTTTCAGCTTCTCATTGTATTGCTTCCGCATATTCTCGATTACCATTCGGATTTGCTCCTGTTCGTCCATGTTTGTGAGCATAGCGGCTGCCTTCATCCTCCAACGCTTGACGAAGTCGGTCATTGATTCACCTTCTGTTTGTCGTGTGTTTGCAAGATCAGCCCTGGTGACTCCAAAACTTCTAGCGTACTCAAAATGATGCAGAAAAGCTTCACAGACCTCCTCGTAGGTCTTGGTATTCATCCTTCGAGTTATGTACCAAAGCTGAGGAGTCTCATCAAGATAGCGAGCAAATACCTTGGCCTTTTGCATATCATTCAGCAAAAGGATAGACATTTCTCTATCGAACATTGCCAAATGAAGCTGTGGGTCGGAGGAACCCTTGTACAGAGGAAGTGTTGGCAGCTTCAACTTTGGAGGAGATCAACCTCGGGATACAATCCAGTGGAAAAGTAATCAAAACCGGCTGGCTTGTTGGCCTTCTCCATGCGCTCAATCTTTTTCAACATCTCATTGAATTCTACGGCTAACTGAGCATCCGTGTTGATTGGAATTCCTCCTTCTGCCATTCTCAGGATTTAGGCTTACCTGTTTCCAAGGTGTCCATTATTAGCTGACAAAAGGAAGTGGGCCGAATGATACTAGGGTGAAAATGACGCTTCACAAGGTAGATCGAAGACCAAACCAGCCTTACACTGAAAGGAAGTGGGCCAGGATGCCCAGAAAGTGAGGTTGTTGGGATGGTGTACTTTCAGATTGGAATTTGGACTGAAATCTAAACGGATGGCTTTGATTGAGCCCAAGAGGTGACACCTGGATCTATGGTTTTGGGATAGGGCCATGATAAGAAGTCTACCTAGATTAAAATGAGCCCTTGGACCGGGATGTGTTTGGGCCTGAAGTAAAGCACATGAGCTGGAATGGTCCCTAAATCACAAATGGGCCTAACTTTCTTCGGGCCAGAGAAGATGGTTGCTAAGCCGAAAAAGATTTTATTTTCAGGACTTGTGAGTTATTTCAAGTTTAGGTGGATTTCCTTTTTATGGGCCCAGAACTAATTGGATAATTCAAATTAGGCCAGAAGAGAAATCACCTAAGTCTAAGCCTTTGGGCTGAAGCCCGAATGACTCACATATTAAACCAAACAGGACCTTTGGGCCGCAATCAAGTAGAGCCGCCGATTCGGGTTGGGCTAGGTTGATGTAGGAGAAATTCCTATCAATCTCTAGACTGGGTAGTGGGCCGATCATACAAGCAAACAAGGCCCACACAAATTCAACATGTCCTCACTTGACGGTTAAATCAATCAATTGGGTATGGATCGATCCGGAGAGGTGCTTGGGGCATGGGCCCAGGTCACCTCAAAGGAATAGGGCTTGCACGCTATTCTCTTTGGGCTCCCCACTTTTTTCACATCACCTGAAGGTGTGCGTCTACGGTCGGGTCTTTGACTGACCAAACAATGGGCTAGGTAAGGACACTGCCAGGAAAACGCTTGGGGCTAAGGCCCAGGTATTAAGGGGATGTGGTTAGACGACATCCTCCTCTTTCCCCCGCTTATTCACATCACCTAAAAGGTGTGAGTCCCTGACAGGGGACCCTCAAATGGGTCCCGGGATGAGATCGGTTTGCGTGGACCCTCGCTCTCATATGATGCAAAGGTGCAGAAATAGAAGTGCGCATGGAAGTAAACAAACAGGGTAATAAAGCCATAAATAAACATTTTCAAGTTAAGCCCTCTTTCTTAAAATTAAAACAAGTTAAAATTAAGAAGTGGTCCCCAGCAGAGTCGCCAGTCTGTGAGCCTCGATTTTAAACCCTATCCTATGTTGATTAAGGCTGATTAGGATCTAATCGGGTTTTAGGTCCACTTATAACCTAAGATTAATAACTATGCCATATAACAATAATTATTAAAACCTAAGCTTGCTCACTGGAACCTATTATGAGTCGCCACCTAATTTTAACCTAACTCAAATCAAATTAGGAAAGAGAGTTCGGGTTCGGGGGCTTGATATTCGACTTAATTAGGGTTCAATTACTTTCATTACCCTTCCTAGGTCGTTTTTTCCTCTACTTAGTTTATTTACGGCTTATTACGAGTCGTTTTAACCTAAGTGCGCAAGCTTCTGTTTTTTTTGTGTTTTTAGCATTTTTTGACAGAAAATTAAAGTGAAAAGTGAAATTACCTAAACTAGGGTTTCGGAGGCAAAATTAGGTCAAATTTCATTTCCGTCCGTAGCCACGGACCCTAAATACACAGAAGAGTCGAAATTAAAGGAAAACAAAAATTTGCAAAGTCCGGGGCCACGGACAGGCTCTCCGTGGGCCCGGACATCATTAGAAAAAACCTAAACTTTGAATTTTTAAAATCCCGCCGCCGTCTGTGGGTGTCCGTGGCCACGGACAACCCGTCCGTGGTCCCGGACCACCCCACGGACCGGGGTTTTCCGAGGGTTCCCGAGGGTGTTTTGAGCTCAAAATTTATGGGTGTGTAGCCTGAAGGATGTACAAGATGTTAGTGATTGAAAGTTTTCAATTTGAATTCGAATTAAGCACGAAACTTGGCAAACAAGTTATTGGACAAAAGCTTAATCAAACAGCAGTACAGAAGCGTAAAAGGTAGTTTGAACCCAAAATTTGACAGAGAGTTAATAAGGTCGTGGGGAATCAGAAAAGTCGGATTGTAACCTGTTTTACCTTCGAATTCAAGATGATTCTTCACGTTGGGATTCTTCGGAGGCTCCGATGATGCCGGTTCCGGATTGAGTTCGACCCAGGCTTCTGGTTGTTGATTGTTGATGATGTTCTTCACGTTTTGGAGGTGGTTTGGTTGATGTTTGATGATTGTTGATGTGTTAGGAGTTGAAAAGTGTGTTTAGGTGGTGATTTCGAGAGATTTTTGATGTGATTTTGGTGCTTGGATGTGTAAAAACGTGAGGAGAATGAGACGGCTAGGTTTTCTGGTTGCTTAGGGTTCTTGAGGTTCTGATTTGATCATGGGATAAGGTTCCTTATATAGACTTCCTTAAAGATAGAAAATCCGGTAAAAACCGAGATTTACCGACGTTTTAGCTCAAGGGCTTCCAAAAGGAATTTGATTATGAAATTTCACACATGGGTAAAGGATGATAATTCTGATTTTTCTAAAGTGAGATCGAATTTTTTGGATATTGGAATATTTTTAAATTCAATTTCCCGTCAGATTCAATCAGAAATTGCTAGAAAAATTATTGGAAATTCGAAAAATCAAAATTCCAACGCCATTATGCTTCAAATGTCATCCTTTATCATGGGTTAAAATTTCAAAGCATTTTGAATTGATTTGACCCTTATTTGGAGGAGAGAGAAAGCCTATAGGGGGCTTAGGAGCCTTGAAAAATTACGAAAATGCCCCTGGAGATGACTAAGCTGTCCCTAGTACTCTGAAACGTGCCGATCGAACTGGGAACCCTTGCTACTAGCCTATTAGTAGAGACTTTCTTCCGGGGGGGTTGAAATTTTGGGTATAACAGGATGAGTCAAGTGAAGCGGTCATAATCGGACCGGAGTATCTTGAGCAAGTACAAACCGAAGTGCAACAAATCCGAGCTAACATGAAGGCAGCCCAAGATAGACAGAAATCCTACGCGGATGTGAGACGACGCGACCTTGAGTTCACCGTGGGCGACCAAGTGTTCTTGCGAGTTTCACCTATGAAGGGTGTCTTCAGATTTGGTCAGAAGGGCAAGCTAAGCCAAAGTTTGTAGGGCCGTACACTATCACCCGAAAGAGTTGGATCCGTAGCCTACAGGTTAGCACTACCTGAGGACTTGGGGCGTGTCCATGATGTATTTCATGTGTCACAACTCAAGAAGTATATTGCTGATCCTTCTCATGTGTTTGAGCCCGAGCACTTATCCATTGAGCCAAACATGAGATATGTCGAAACACCAGTGAGAATCCTTGATAGGAAGACCAGAGACACTCGCCATAAGTCTATACGAATGGTGAAGGTCCTATGGTCAAACCATGATGTCGAAGAAGCGACATGGGAATTGGAAGATGCCATGAAGGCTAAGTACCCGCAGTTATTCATAGACTAGTTAGTCTAGTATTTAGTATACGGGTACGGGTCGTACCCTTTTTAAGGGGTAGAGCCCTTTTGCTTTTGCATTGCTTCGGGGTAAGCATTGCTTAGTGTGTAGGTATTGTAACAGATTTTGTATGACACATGTAGTGTAAGTGAATTGGTATGTGTGGTATGTGTAATGTGTATGTCATGAATGTATTTGTATGATGGATGATGTTGTGTAATGTGTATCGTGGATGGTAATGTGGTATCGTGGAATGGTATGAATGGGAAGAATGGATTGTGTATGTGAATGGTGAATTGTGAACGATGCTTGAATTGTGTAGGATGTGGAATTGTGCAGTGTGAAAGAAGTAAACACCTCATAGGTGTAGTAAGATACATTATAACAATTGGTGTGCATAATGAGTAGAATTATAAAACTATTAACCTTGAGCAACTTTGAGGGCAAAGTTTCCTTAAGGGGGGTAGATAGAAATACCCCGTATTAAAAATAGTGATTAATTAGGCTAATAAGTAATTTAGAGGCTTAATTAAGTATAAATCATGAGGGAACAAATCCCGAAGAAACGGATCCTTAAAACGGATTAAAAGCACTAACGAACCTTAAAGCGCGTTTTTCGAGGTAACCGGGAAAACGTGTCTTTAAGCGGGTCAAATGGACTCGTAACAATTTTGGCCAACTAAATAATCATTAATAAATATTAGTGAAGCTTTAGGACCAATAAAATCAATAAAACGAGAGATTAGTAAAAACTGTCAAAAACGGGACGTTGTGGGGTAGAAGTATAAATAACTGAAACTCATGTGTCCACTTTTAAAATAAAAAGTGCAATTGTGTGTGTGTGTGGTGTGCCAGCCGCCCCCCCCCCCCCCTATTCCCCTCTCTCTCACACTCATTAACTATATTCTTATTTACAACAAACAAAATAATAAAACTACCCCACTCTCACATACTCTCTCTCCTACCCATTCCCTCCTCTCTCTCACGTGAATACCCCTTACCAGCACCCTCTCTTTCTTCCTTCTCCTTCTCCAGCGATTCCCATGGAGATTTGAAGAACCTCACAAATATACTCACTTCTCTCCTCTTGTTACTCCCTCAAAACTCTTCCAAAAATTGTAAAAAGTATACCATTGTCTCCCTCTCATCAAGAGCTACATTTTCATCCTTCCAAAATTCGAAAACAACCATTTCGTTTTTATGGGTGTGTCCCATTTGGAGTTTCAACACCACCATTAGAAGGTCCTCCTTCTCCTTGTTCTATTAAGGTAAAAACATCTTCAAAAACTCCATCTTTTTCTAGCCTCAAAGGCAAAACGAAATTCACAGACTAAACCCTTGTTCTTCCTCTTGTTCTAGCCGATTTTGGCTTGTTGGTGGAGTTGGAAACCTTGTTCTTGAACCACTCCAAACAGCACTTGCACCCTTGGAAGGTAATATAAATTCTAAACCCTAGAATGTGCATTAGAACTCAAATAAGGTTTAAGGTTAGTTTTAGTATTGAATGTGTGTATATATGGGTGATAATATTAGATTGGTTGAATACCAAAACCGATAGAGAGAGAGAGGGAGGGAGAGAAGAACAAAGAAAATCTAGAAGAAAAGCAAGGTAAGAATGCCCTCTTGTGTAACTTGGTATATCTATGTATGTAACAGTTTTTGGTAGTTTGAAATGAGTATAGAAATGGTAATGCATTAGTAGCACAATGGGTAAGGAACACAAGTGCTTTGAAGCTTTAAAAGATGTGTAAAACCTATTGAAAACAGATTGGGAATTAATGTTAATGTGCAGGAATTTTATGAGTGTTTAGTAGTTGATATTAGTGTTTGAGAGCTTGGGCATTATTGCTGTTTTGAAACAGGTGAAATGGGTAACAAAAGGTGAACTAGAATATGTGGTGAGAGTGTAAAAATATAGGGAGACTATGGCAAAATTTGCCTAGGATTAGAACACTTAGAGAATTAAAACTAGGTGACTAAAGTGAGTGGGTAACAGATTTTATTTGGGAGAGATAGAGGGTAAGTTGAGAGAGATGGTTAATGGATTCTAGATGTATTAGGAGTGTTAGAAATGACCATAGAAGAGGGAGATGTGGAAGAGGAGTGTAAGTGTTAAAATCTGTAGCATAATAATACAACTAGAAGAAGCCAGTTGGTGTTGAGTTGAAACTTGGAAAATTATGTGAGTGAATGAGTATAGAATGTGTAAGGAGTTAATGAGTGAACTAAGGTGTATTAGGAGGTTTAATTAGTGTCAAAACATGTGGGATTAAGTGTCGGAACAATGGGGAAATAATGGGTAAAAGAGAGGACTGAAAACAGAAATTAAATTCAAATACTGGGCCGGACCGAACTTGCGACCGGACTTGCAAGTTCGGTCGAGCCCAGATTTACAAAGACGGGAAAGCTTCTGGAATCGACCGGACTTGTAAGTTCGGTCGGAGCAGAAAATTTTCCCGTCAGAAAGCTACTGGAATCGACCGGACTTGCGACCGGACTTGCAAGTTCGGTCGGACCAGAAATTTCCCCGTCTGTAACCTACTGGAATCGACCGGACATGCAAGTTCGGTCGAGCCAGAAAATTTCACCGAGGAAACCTTCTGGAATGGACCGAACTTGCGACCGGACTTGCAAGTTCGGTCGGCCAGAAGGATTTCAGTAATATGAGCTACTGGAATGGACCGGACTTGCAAGGTCGGTCGCAAGTCCGGTCCGGTCAAAAAAAAATATTATTTAAATTAAATAATATATATGTATATATGTATATACCTACATATATATATGTATGTACATGTATGAAAGTATGCCAAAGTTAAGTAAGAAAGTAAAACTTAAGTAATGAAAAATAAGTAAGTGTAAGTGTAAGTGAAATGTAAGGACACAGTAAGTAGGAGTTAAGTTGATGATAGGTAAATTAATCATTCAATTGTATGTATATAATAGGACTTGATTTGTGACACCGGAGGACGTTTGGAAACACGTGCAACGGTGAACGGTATGGATTCCTCATGCCCCGTATGCTATCTTGGTTACTCTGATTTGTGTGTTGTGTGCTAATTGATCACCAAATAAGATAAATGCACGAATCGGAGTTAATATGCATACTTGTGAATATGTAGTGTTGTATGATGTGAATATTTTTCTTAAATCTTAGTTTGTATAATTCATGAAATGTTTGGATGAATATGAATGTGTGTATGTATGATGTATTGTACTGTGACCGATTGTGATGAATTTGGACTTCTAACTTATTCCTAACAAGCTAACCATCCTAACTTAAATTGGTAATTAAATTGGAATGAGTAGAAGTCCGATATAGTTTCGGCCACGCGTGAGGATGCGGAGTCACGAGAGGTTGGCTCCAATTCCTGACTCTTAAACTGGTCCGCGGCCCAAATCCCTTAAGTGGTAGCATAGCATCCGGATTGGTGAGTCAAGTAAATCCCGGAGGTGGGACGGTGTAGTCCCCAGGGCCGGAGGTCCCGACGACTTGACTTGAGTATAAGTAAGTAAGTAAGAATGAGTAAGTAAAGTAAATGAAAGTAAGTAATTATAAGTAAGAAAAAGTAAGTAACGAGTAAAAGAGTAAAAGCATTCCGATTAACCCGGATGCATAATTTGGCTAACCTTGTGAAGGTAAGTGAGATGTATGCTATGGTATTGTTGCCTTGAATTGTATAGCATGTACGTTGTATGCAAAGCATGTATGTATGAAATAAATGAATGACATGTTTAGTGGACGTCAAATAGTTGGCGTGCCCTAGCTAGCACGCGGTATATGCGGAGTTTATACGCAGCGTTTGCTGAGCCCCTTGGGGCACCATTTTTACTACACGCAGGTACTCGTGAAGGATGAAGATGCTGAGGACTAGTTCTATTTCTTTATCTTCTTTTGATTGTAAACAATTAATTTATGATGGGTGTACTAAGTAGTACATGGCTACAGTTTTTGAATAGCCGGTGTACCATGGGGTACACCTTTTTGGATATTGATGGAAGGGAATTGGTATAGATGAGTAATAGGTAGAAACTCATTCTTTTGGGAAGTGTGGTAAAGGATGTAATGTAATACTTTAAATACTCGGTGATCCAAGAATGTAAGTAGGCTATTTTGTATTCAGTATGCATTATATTAGTAGCTCGGTACACTATGTTCATCAGACCGTGACTGTAAGTATTAGTAGCCTAGCTAGCCGTATGGGCGGTTAGCGGCATTGTTTCACCCGCCGTAGTAAGTATGTAATAATTCCGCTGCGAACTCGTAGGATTAATAGGACGATTAGACGGTAAGCATAGGATTAGCGGTTGAGGTGTTACAATTATACACTTACATTACAATGTACCGAGTATCTTCCAACTAACGCCGATACAAATTCAGTCTTACTACACCTACAATACATCCACAATTCTCATGACTACCACGTACAAATAACTACCCCCCGTCCTACTCTCGAACGGCTTCCAGCTCCTTGTACCTGAAATAGAAAAGGAAGAAAAGGGTGGCCCCCAAGGGGCTCAGCACCTTGCTGGTATGGTAATCCCGCAGCCCGCATGCTACAGGGACACGCACAACTAATTGTCGTCTTCGCATGCGGTTGATTTTATTTAAAACATGCACACCTTACACACATACATCATGCTTAAAAGCACACATCCGTTAACAGAACACAAATTCAAGTTAGCACACACAAAATAACAACACATTTCACTTAATAACCTACACAAACTTAATTCCATTCTTCTTAGAGAACATAAACTTTACTTGGGGAGTGCCGGGGTGATATAAGCCCGAGCACAACATACATACATTTTCTTTACTTAGGTGCGGCAGCCTCATATAGGACCGATCACACCTTACACAATTTCCCCTAGCTCCAATAATGATGAGGTAGGTAAGCCTTGGTTAAGCTTGTGGGTGGTTGTAATTCAAGGAGGAAAAACAACCGTAACATAAACAAGAGGGAGTCGAAGCGAACTTAGGCATCAACACCCTACCAACATTACACATAATTTCCCTCCTAGCCCGATGTGGAGGTCGGGTAGGTAAGCTTTGGCTAAGCTAGTGGGAGGTCGAACATCCAAGAAGGATATACAACCCTAACATAACAGAATAGGAGTTAACTCACATATATACATCCACTCCCAAACTACACGCACGACCGGAACGACCGGATTCCTCACCATACATAACATATACTTATTAGTTAAGGTTCCTTCATGGAACTTATCACATACATACCTCACAAAGTGTTACTAACTCAGTTAGACACATCAGGGAAAATCATATCCCATTTCAACAACACAGATAACAGTATCCAATAACAACAACATACTGAACAAGTCACATACATCACACAAAGTCACAACATACACTAACGCACGGATAGCCGTAGTTAGAACGTTCCTATGGGTTGGGACGTTTATTCCGAATACCGATCTCTTATGTGAACCTAAGGTCGGCTAACTATTATTTAACACATAATTAAGGTTAAGTGGTATCGGAATTAATTACGCCACAATAATGGATTACTATAAACTCATTTCATGCTTTATCTTGCAAGGTGGCAAACACACAGAAAAACACATTGGCATACAAGCCGTGTAATCCGGAAGGACACAGGTTGCAAGAAAACCATACCTTACACCATGGGTTACTCTACCGTGTTCCCGAGGACTTACTCCAACGCGTCACCTCACGCTCCCCGGGTAGTTTCCCAACAACTGGTATTATTGTTCAAATGTTTTATTAACAACAAAACTTATGGTATGTAAACTTCTATTACTCCCGTACTTAACCTCGTTGCCCCGTTATCCATAACTTATTTATGTGATTTTAAGTTTGCAACTTACACATTAACTCTCACACTTATTTATACTTCCAATGGCCTTTAAAACTCATCAAACAAGGCCTAATCAACATCTAAAACCATTACCATTCACTTCCCCATCAAAACAACACTTTAAAACACATTCTGGTAAGTTTTTAGCATGGTCCGGGTTTGTGTCCGGGGTTACAAACCTGGACCAACCACGGATTTCACTTTCTGGACAATTTTTCATGTGGTCCGGTTTGTGTCCGGGTTTACAAACCCGGACCACCCCCTGGGATGGTCTTCTGCCATGTTTTTGCTATGGTCCGGGTTTGCGTACCGATTTGCAAACCCGGACCAACCCTGGAACTGTCAAAATTTATAGTTTTTGATCAGTTTTCAACCCATAATTCACCTCTAATCATTTCCTAAACTTTCCACATGTTTTCTACATGTTTAAAAACACACTAAAACACTGACTGAACCTCCTCAAATCGTTGGTCAAACTCACCATTCAATTCTTGTCAATTTATACAAGTTTTCCATTCTTTCTGTTACACTTAAGCACAACAGTGCACATGAAACTTCTTTTGTTGTTTCATAAACTTCCACCAACCTTACTAAATCTCTTACTCACCACACCAACACGTTCTTAGACCAATACACTTCCAAAACCCAAGTTCATACTTTGTTGCTCAAGCCTAACACTCTTATTCATTCTTAGCCAAATCCATGACTTTTTCTAACACTTGTGCTACAGATTTTTGTACCACTCCTCTTAGTTCTCCAAATACCATTGCAAGGCTATTAAACCACTCCACTCAACACTACAAGCACCTAGATTCTCCCATTCACCAAGCCATCAAAAACACTCATTTTCTACCAAAATTTCGCCATAACTCCGTTGCTTTTCTAGCATTGTCCAAAACTCATCTTACCACCAAATTTTCATCCACATTCATCCTAATCTAGCCACACCCACAAGGGTCCTACCAGCATACATAATTCCATAAAATCTCCTCAAACAACATTATTAACATATATAGTCAATTTACTTGGCTCTAAGGCCTTAAAGTCAAACAACAATTCACAACTCCCTACAACCTCATTAAAATACATTGCCTCACTTATTTTGGGTTCATTATTTACGTTACCCAATCCCAATATTCTAGAACAATTACATAAGCACCAAGGTAGTTTAATTACCTTAATTTCACAAGCTTTCTTCCTGTTTTCTCCCCTTCTCTTCCTTGGTCACAATCGGCCAAGTTGGCCAACCACTTGCCAACCTCAAACATCAATATTCAAATGAGGAATTAGGCACTAAATATTACTCCTAGACTTATTAATTGAGCTAGGTTACAAGGAGGGGTGCTTAGAGCACAAAAAGAGAGATTACCTTGAAACCCTAGAATGACTTTTGGCATGAATCAAAGGAGGACTCCCGAACCACCATTGGAGCCTTGTAGAATAACTCAAACAAGGAAGGAACAAGGAATAAGAATGGGGCAAAATCGGTCATACCAAGAAATGAAGAAAGGTGGGTTTTTCTTGGATATTTTTACCTTGAATGAAAGAGGAGCCTCCAAGCTTCAAGAATATGTAATTTTCTCTTCAAATGGGATATACCCATGGAGATGAACTTCCACCAATGGAGATTTTGAAAAGATAGAAATGAAGCCCTTGATGAGAGGAGTTCAAATATGTAATTTATTTTTGATTTGGAGTAGTAATGTGGCCTAGGTGAGCAAGGGAGTGTGGGCTGCCATGGAAGGAAGCTCAAAATCGCTTCCAGTAGAAGAGAGGAAGAAGAAATGGACAAGGAAGAAGAAAAAGAGAGAGGCAGTACGTGAGGGGAAAAAAATGAGAGGAGAGAGGGAGAAAAGCTACTTTACACCTTTTTGCTTTTCCTTTTGTTTTTTTTTTTCTTTTAGCCAATTAGCTAGTTTACAAATTAGAGAGGGGAGTGTTGACTACTAATAAAAACCGGCCCACATGTATATGTATGCTGGAGCGTTTTTCGTCTTTTACAGAAACACTCGTTAATTTACCCGGTTTAGCACTATTCACTAACCGGGCTCGTTTTTCGGATTTTTCTCGTTTCTTTAATTTAATAGCTCTTAGTCATCCATTAATGTTTAATTATAGTTGTTATATAATCTACTATATTTTTACGGGGTCGTTTAACTGTTTAAAATCACGTTTTCGGGTTTTCTCGAAAACGCGCTTTAGGACTCCGTTAGCGTTTTAACGCGTTATTTGGATCCGTTTTCTTCCGGACTTTTTCCCACATGTTCTTAATGTGTAATTAAGGTATAAAATGTATTTATAACCCTAATGAAGGTTATGTACCCCCTAGATAATTAAATACACGTTTTCACGTTTTGTGACTTTTACGCATTTTCTTTTCCTTTTTGGTTTTCCTTTCTTCACCAATGATCTTAAGGACTTAATTAGCCTTAGAAAATCATAATTACATAATTACTTAACATATTGAGGTTTGTGGTATTTCAAGTAACAGCATTGCATTCTCCATAAGTAGAATCAAACTAATGGTTGTCTTAAAAGGATTATACTACCTTAATAAGCATGACACCACACTACAATGAAATTTTGATGCTTCAAAACTAGACACTTGTAGATAATGAATCGACCTATGGATCATAAAACACTAGTACAAAAAAGGTCTATTGTGACGTCCTATCTTGATGGTTTCTACCAACACCGCCGAAATAGATGTTGGTGGTTGTTAGTAGGAACTGCTAAGATTGGGGCATCGGTTTTTTATTTTTTAATAAAGCACATATTTTGCGGTTGTAAGTAGGAACCCTTGAAATAGGGGTTCTTTTTCTGCCAGGCCCTCTATTTTGGCGGTCCTTATTATTAGGAACCCCCAAAATAGTACTGAAATTCGGCGTTGCAGTACGTATACTTTTGAACTCTCTAAAAAAACCCTCTCTCTCCTTGCGAGCTCCCCCGTGTAAACTCTAGCAAACCAGCACCATCTCCCTTGCTGTCATTGTTCATCATCGCCACCGATTGCCATCAGACATCCGTGAATGCAAAGTGATCATCTCTAACAAGTCCTCTCGCCATCTACTCCACACTCAACCAGCCTCCATCTCCTTCTTTAAACTCTAGAAACAAGGAATTGAATTGGTTTTGTTTAAACAACGTAATGGTTAGTTGTTGTAATGTTGAGATTAATGTTTCAATGTGTCTAGAAATGTTGAATTTATCAGAGTACGCAAAATATGCATATAATTGTGTAATTGAATGAGTATAATTAGGTGCACACACAAGGAATCATATTTGAGTGAAAATATATATTATTTTTTGCTCTTCTTTTCAGTATAGTTAGGGTAGCTTATTTGGGTTGGATTTAATTTGCTTATAACGTTGTTAATCTAGAGTTGGGTGAGATATAAAGAAGGAGAATCTCCTATTTGGGTATGTATAGATTCATTCATATAAATAATATGCAATAGAACACGACACCAATGGGTCTATCTACCTAGATAGTAGAAACAAAGAGTGTATGATTAGTGACATGACTACACACTATAGACATGAGCTAAATCCTTTTAAAAGTTTGTATACTTGTTTTAGCAATTATAAGCTTTTATTGTTTGTAATGGATTAAATTTTTGATACATTTGTGGAATGTTATCTATGATTTTTGGTAGTCTTATAGTTTAAGTAAACTCTTTAAAATATTTAGCCAATATTGAGTTCTTACTTGGATCTCCTTCATGTTCAATTCTATGTAAGATGCTTCTCTTTGTTTCTTTCATTGTGTCATCATGCTTCAAAAAATTAGTTGTCTTCTAATGTTGCTAGCATTAATTGTTTACTTGATATCATTTAAGAGAATATGAAAGTACTGGGTTGGTTGTCTTTTTTCCTTTATTCTTTGCCAGAAAATATGGGAAGTCTGTAGGAATACCCGGTATGCTAAGTGTCAAGGTTCTTGATCATCATCCTCTACCCCAAGAAGAGTCAAGAAGGAAGGAGGCTGAAGTGAAAAACTTCAGTTTTTTTATGTTTTTTTTAACATTTTTGAGTGAAAATTAAAGGGAAAATTAACTAAGCTAAACTAGGGTTTTGGGAGTTAGAAATGGGTAACAGTTTCTTTTGTTTGAGACCCCGGACCTACTGTCCGAGTCCACGGACCAACAATTAGAAAATAAACAGAAACATGAAAATAGAAAAAAGATTAAAAAAAATTCTACTATACGGGACCCCGGACCTAGTGTCTGTGATCTCAGACAAAACCCTAAAAAGTTAAACATGTTACAAATTTAAATCTTCATTGGACAAGAGTTTTAAGACAATTCTAGTGGAGTTTTGGGTCAAATTTTGAGGGTACGTTCACTAGATGATTTTAAGTTGATTTATGGAATAAGTTTTAAATTTGAAGTCAAATTCCAACGAAACTTAGCTAAGAAGTTATTGGACAAAAAGTAAAGGAACTCAAAAGAATTGCACTTCAAGATCAGAATTTTGTAGAAAAAATGTGGGGAATGTGTAGAGATTGTAGGTTTATGAATTTCGAGTTCTTACCCTGTTACCAGCACTCCAAGGAATCGTCCACGTTTGTGGGATTTTTTTAATGGTTCATTGATTAATTTCTGGTTGGGCAGCGCCCCTCAACTTTTGGCAGTGCCTCCTATGTGTTTTTCTTTCATGTTCTAATATGGTGTGAATGTTAGATTGGAGCTTCGATGGAAAGTAAAAGATAAGTTTTTGTGTGATTTCGGTGAGATTGCGGTAGAGTTTTGGTGTTGGAGTGTGAAATTTCATGGGAGGGGGGTTGGTGAGAATTCTCGTTGACTTCTAATGTGTGTTTGGTCACTCGGAAGTTATTTATATAGGCTAAGGTCTAGAGACATATATTAACGTAAAATTTGGTAAAATATTGAAGTTTATGTTAGGATTAATTGTAGTCATTATTTTTAGGTTATGTTTCCTCGGTTCGTTTGTGTTTTGGGCCTGTTCTCCTATGCTTCTATTCTGGGTCTCACTTTCTTTAGAGAGCATGTTAGACTTCATTGGGTAGAGTTTTGTTTTTAACTCAGCGGAGATGTAAAGCTACTACACAAAAATAAGATTACTAAGCTTCTCCTCTCTTTCAGAAAACTAAGACTTTGAAGTTCTTTGTTGTTGTAGATCGATGAATAATCACTACTTACTTTTGATTCTTTACACGGTATTAGAGCAAGAGTAGTGCGATCCGATTGTCGTTCTTCGATTCTATAGTGTTTATATTCTTGTTTATCTTCTGCGATGGCGATGAACACTTTGAGAATTATGGAAGAGTTGTTGGAGACGCTTATTTCGGGAAGAAGCAAAACAAGCGGAATCAAAATAGGAGATCCGCTCTACGTCCATGTATCAGAGCATCCACGGATGATAATAGCATCAAAATTTTAAGGGAAAGGTTTCCAGATGTGGAAGCGGAATGTTCATATGGCTCTCATGTCCAAGAACAAGATAGGTATCATCAACGGGAGTGAATTCAAGTTTGTTGACGATGCAGTAAGAGTGCAAACTTGGAATCGATGCAACAGACTCGTTATGTCTTGGATTCTCACTGCAGTAAGCAAATATATTGGTGAGACTTTAGTCTATTGCTCTACGGCTAAAGAGATGTAGGATAATTTGATGTCAAGATATGATCAAGTGGAAGGGATAAGAAGATTTAAGTTGAAACAAGAACTTGGAGACTTGAAGCAAGGGAATGACAGAGTGAGCATCTACTTTACCAAATGGAAAAGAATTTGGGACGAGACGGGATCAGTTGCCGATCTAACACTTTGTAATTGTTGTGAATGCGGAAAGAGTGAGAAAGTTAGAAATCTTCTAGAGGAGGATACGTTGTTCGATTTTGTTATGGAACTGAACAAAGACTTTCTGAATCTGAGAGGTAACATTCTTATAATGAAACCTTTACCATCGATTGACGTAGCCTATTCTATAACTCTAGCAAAGGAAAGGCAAAGGGAGAGCACTGAGAGGAGGAATAAGGATGATAAAGTTCTACTATTTTTGCTAACAATGCAGAGGTTAAGCATAAACCACAACTGAAAATGAAAAGGAAAAGGAACTATTCAAAAGGAAACAGAGAAACAAGTTCTTATTGTGGGAAGATTGGTCATGGGGTAGATAGTTGCTATGCTAAAAATGGCTACCCAAAGGGATGGAAATTTGGAAAAAATCAAGAGTAGCAGCTAATGTCAATTTAAAGAAGGAAAGAAATGACGAAGATGCTATTAATCTACCTACCACTTCTGTTATTCCTAGGATAAATCAAGAGTAACTAAGTCACCTGATAAGTTTCTCATAGAAGGCTAGTGTGGAGGAGAAAGCAGAAAGTGTTTGTAATTTTGCAGGCAACCATTTCTGTTATAGCCTAATTACTATAAAAGGAAATAGTATACTATATATACATGAAAAGTGGATGTTAGATAGTGGTGCCACATATCATTTAAGTGGCAAGAGAGTTGTTTATGAATTGTTACCAGTTGAATAATGTTCAGAATGTGAGTCTTCCTGATGGTAGAAGTCAAAATATCAAAATTAAACGAGGTGTAGGAATTTCTTAAAATGTTCTTATGGTTCCTAGTTTCAGATTTAGTTTGATCTTAGTTCATAAGTTTCTCAAACAGGTCAAGAGTAGCCTGATCTTTTGTGAGAATGATTGTTTGCTACAAGACCAGAAATACCATATTGAAAGAGTTATTGGAGAAACAAAAGGTGGGTTGTATCTGTTGGATGTTAAAGCTCTCAAGGAATTTCTCTCAGCAAGAAAGAAAGTAGAGAAGGATGAAGAGTTGTTGTTTATGGTTTTACTTCCAAGAATAAAGTGTTGTATTGGAACAATCTTAGGACACGTTCGTTTGAGCAAATTAGTAGATCTCAAACTTGTTAGTAAAGAGGAAATACCAAACCTTTTTGCTTGTGACGCCTGTTTTAGGGAAAGAGGAACTAGACTGTCCTTTCCAATTTCTATTAGTGAAAGTGCATATTGTTTTGATATTATTCATCTAGACATATGGGGACCATCGTCAAAAGCAGATTATGATGGGAATGTTTACTTCCTTAGTATCATTGAAGATAGAAGTTGATATTTATCGGTTAAACTGCTGAGAAGGAAATCAGATGCCATAAGAGAAATAAAGAGCTTTGTGAATATGGTTGAAACCCAATTTCGAAGGAAAATTACAGTCATACGTTCTGACAATGCATACGAGCTGGGACTTTCAAAGGAAGCTTCAGGCTTCTTTCAAAACAAAGGAATTCTACATCAAACATCCTGTCCACACACACACCACAACAAATGGTGTGGTAGAAAGGAAATATAGATACTTGCTTGAAACTGCAACAGAGGTATTTTTCAATTCGAAATCGCTCTGAGGTATTGGGTAAAAGTGTGGTATTCGCTACCTTCATCATTAATAGACTGCCCAGTGTGAAATTGAAGGGTAAAAACTCCATATGAGGCACTGTATGGAAAGGTTCCATATTATGAGTCTATTATGACTTTCAGTTGCTTGTGGTACACTACAGAAATGAAGAAACCAAGAGGGAAATTCACCTCTATAGCAAAGAAATGTGTTTATTTAAGACCTTGTTTAACTAGAAAAGATCATAAGCTCTTGTGTCTTTGTGATATGAAGGTCATCATAAGCCGTGATGTGAGGTTCTATTGGGAGGTACTTCCTTTCCTTAATAAGAATTCCATCCGTTCTGCAATAGAGCACTAATAGATGAGAATGGACATATTTATTTCTTAGAAGATGAAGGTGACATTCCAATTTCATAACTTGGAAAGGGAAGAAAGAACTGCTTCTGATCACAATCAGATCGATTATGATCTGTTACCAGATTCAAATAAAGTTGGTTCAGGAGAACTTACTTCTGAGATTCTTCCTCAAGTTTCTACTCCTAATGTTATTGATGAGTGTCCAAATGAGCATGTTTTAGGGTGTATTTAGTATGTTTTATCAACACTTTTCATGCTCATTTCTTTACTCTAGCTAGTTTTCCTTCAGTTTCATGTTTTATTGGTGTTTTACTCAATTATTATTGAAACATGAGAATTACATAGCTAGGAATAAAATAGACGAAGATACGAATGTGTGGGCGTAAACGGATCCAAAATCGGAGCTATATTGAAAAAATATACAACATTCTGTTTCGGACCTACCTAGGGAGACCGACCCAATTGGGTCGGTCGAAGTTAGTGTGCAAATTGGGTTGTGTCCCAGGCCTTGGACGACAAGTCCGGCACCCAGACACCCCTCTGACCCTGTAAGCCGGACGCTTGCTCGGACGCAAAGAAGATGCTTTGGATCTCACCCGGACGCACCATCCGGGCTCCGGACGCACCCTCGGACGTCTCACAACGGGCTGTAAATCTCTCACCTGGACAGAAATGAAATGCTATGTCTTGTCTGACCCTAGTGAGTCGGACGCTCACCCGGACAAGACCCAGACGACGTCAAAATTTTGCTTTTAAGAAAGAAAAAGAAAAGGGGGAAGGGGGAGACTCTTGGGCAGCAGCTTCAGCGACGCGCAAAAGAAAAAGAAGAGAAAGAAGAGAAGAATAGAGGAAGAAGAAAGAGAAAGGAAGAGCTCCACCTCCATTGGCGCTCCACTCCTCATCCATGGCTTTTTCTATCTCTTATCTCTTCTCTTTCTTCATCATCATCATGCCTGAGTAGTCTAAATGTAGCTAGAGATTAGGATTTTGCCCCAAATCCCCAAATCTCCATTGTTTTACTTTAAACTTATGTTTGTGCTTTATTTTAATCTGTAAGCATAATGAATATGATTATTCAGGATTTATTTGATTCTTAAACTTGTTACTCATGATATGAGGATTAGTTTAGGGGTTTTCCCTATATATCAATTATGTGTTAAATTGGTTGGTTTGGCCTACCGATTATTAGTTTAGCATTATTATGAGATTCTGTCAAAATGATATTCTGAGATAGAAACTTAAACTATTGGATATTAGAACAGTGTACTCTAATTTGATGATTTTGAGATTAGACTACATTGCAACCTAGGGGGAACTTGAGCATAGTGCTATCGATTGACCTGGGGTTACCTGATTGGGAAGTTCAAGTTAAATCGGCTAGGATTAGTAGACCAATATTGGGTTATTAATTATTTAAGTGTTCTCGTTGTTTAGCTACAAGTTAAAGGGTCAAAAATTGGTAGTTAAGGGTCGCAGGTGCAATTTTTCACCCGGGCTACACCTGTCCCGGATTAGATAGTTTAGTTTATTGACTTTCTTTTATTTCTCCTATCACAAACAAAAACCCAAAAACCCCCAGTTTACATTTATGCACCTTGTTCACATTTATGCACATTTACTAAGCTTATAATTAACTAGATAGTTATGAAGTCCCTGTGGATACGACCTTGTTGAGCTACAACGACTGGGTTCACTGCCCATAGTTAGTGAGATAGTTTCACTACTATTCTGCTCAACAAGTTTTTTGCGCCGTTGCTGGAGACTTCGGTCCAACTATCTGGTTTATTATCTATTTAGTTTTTGTGCCTATTTTTCATTCCTTTTATTTTCCCTTTTATGTATAAATTTGTGTTTCTTTTATTTTTTAGGAACCTATCTCTGATGGATGGTTATGATGATCAAGCAGAAGGTATTGCACCTACGCCTCTGGAGCGACCTACGACCAATACATTGATTGTCAAGGGTGTGGATCCTTCCATATGTGCCCACCTTGTGAGGATCTAATCCCAAGATCGGAGACTTTCACGGAGGACCGGTTCATATCTGTTAGTCCAAACCCCACTCAACAAGACATCATCGATGGATCGGGTGCCAAGAGAGTGGAGGAGACCATGAGAGTGCTCACTGTTCTATGATCACGGCAAGGGTAGATTCACCCAGTCTTGAGGACCTTATTGCTAGAACGAACACTACCGGCATGGATCAGCTCACAACACCAGCTCGAAGGGAGCAACAACCAGAGAACGAAATGGTTCATAAAGTGGATCACCCCGCTGAGGACTTGAGTTGCCGGCCCTCTATCTCCTCCCCCCGTTTAAACCTGAGCAAATGATATTCAACCATCTGCCGAGCTTGAAGACAAGCCATCAGAGGACAACTTCCATCTTGGCTTCATGGAGTCTCCTCCCTCTGAAGTCAACTACCGTTATTTCCCCACCTTCTCCGTACTCTACCAGAAGATGAGGATGGGTACATCCTCACCTGAAGAGGAGGAGATGCCGCCCTCCTCCGAGCCGTCAAAGGGCTTCCATTGACTTCAAGTAGCCATCTTCCTCTGAAGTTGATGTCCATCTAGGCTTCTTCCCATGACCTCACCCCAAAGATGAGGATATCTACATCCTTGAAACTGAGGAGGAGCCATCTATCTTTGATCTTCACCTGGAGCTCAAGGCTTTCCCCACCCGTGCACTAATGAAGTAAGGTTGAAACTCAAAGTTCACCCGCTAAGTGTGGAGGCCACCTTCGCATTTGATCCTGGACCAAAGATAGAAGATGAAGTCCACCTCGGAGGTTTCCCGACACCGCACAATGAAGATAAGGATGTCTTCATCCTTAAATTTGAAGAGGATTCTCCACCACAAAGATGATCCTCGCACCAAGGATCATCGACCTCAATTTTTGGGCGCTTTCTTCAAAGAAAAAATGATGCCCTTCGGTCAAGCAACCCATTGAAGCCCACTTCAACATTCATTTTAGATCTTGGAGGACTTCAATACGGTATGGTCTAGCCAATGACTTTAAAGATGGGCAGCTTCCTAGGAGGCAACCCGAATGATTTTCTTTCATTTATTTTAATTTTTCAAGTTCTCCTTTTATTTTGTTTTTCTAACTCTTAACCCCATATGTATTATGGTTGCCTCTAGTGTTTCTTGCATGTGCAACTTAAAGTCCACACTGCAACCAAGCTACACTAAATGAGGCTAAAGCTCAAGTGTGATGGAGTTCTTCAATGCAAGTAACAACAATCTCAGGGGGTACTAGTTTCTTAGATTTTAATACTCTCACTTCTCTTCTTTCATTTTGAATCTGCTAGTTTCTGTCAGTGGGCATAGCTTCTATGCTATAATGCTTAGTTGTGCCCCATGTGCTTTCTCTTTATCTGCTTCCCGAAAAGGTCTCATAAAACCTTCCCTGGTTTGTTTGGTGAACAATGAGGTGTAACAACCCCTAATACGCACATGATACTAAATGAAATCGCAGCGGAAATAAATAACTAAACAGTAACTAACGCTTCGGTGCTACAACGCCGTCAACCACCCACGTGGTTGACAAGGCAGAATAATACAATTGTACCGGTCTGATGATCAGACTCCCGAGCATAAAACTAAACATAAATACATTATATACAATACCGAGTACTACATACATCCTTCACTGTAACACGTCACTGTAAACTGCAACAACCAAAGTATATAACGCCACAGGAGCACAGGCGCATCCCGGGCCAACATCCAAAAGTATACAAAAGGAATTACATCCTAGGATCTAAAGCCACTCCGCTTCTTCGATCCTCATCCTGCAGTATAAGAAATATGGATCCCCCGAGGGGGTCAGCAACCCTTGGCTGGTATGGCTAACGCGCAGCCCATCGGCTACCGGGATACGCGCAGCTACTTGTCATTATAACATGGCATTCAATTATATACATAACATAACATAACATGGAGCATAGCATCAATGGTGCATAGCTCATCATCACATACACGGTGGATCTTCGTTCCACAATAACAAACCACAAGGGTCAAATAACATAAGAGCCTAGAGAGTGATTCACCCTCATGTTAAGCTCGTTAACACACTCATTACCGTTCTGTTAGACGAACGAGTAACTTAAGTCACAGATGGTTCGGATTTAGTGACCCGAACACACCACACAAACACAGGTTCCCACTAAACCGATCATAAGTCAGAATAGGTAAGCTTTGGAAGAAGCTAGCGGGAGATCGAACGCCAAATTAAGGAGAACAATCTTAACAACATAAGAGTCGAATCTGATTCAGATATCTACTCTTAACTTACATGCATGACCGGACAACCGGATTCCTCACTTCCCAGTTAACACTTGTTAGAAGTTCATAGTGAACTTAACAACCAACACACAATAGGTGGTAAGTCATGTTAGACACACACAAGGGAATTGAGTCACAACATCACATCACAATAATATGAACAACTGTAAACTCATTACATGTTTAAATCTTATAACGTTGTAAACACACAGAAAAACATACAACACACAACCGGTGTAAACCGCTAGACAACAGACTGCAAGAAAACCATACCTTGGTCCTTGCCTCGTTTCGTTTCCACCTTGAGAGAATCCTAAACACATTAGTACGTCGGTTAATTAAACGCACTAATCCATTATAACATTATCTACTCAACATTACTAGTTTATTTTTATTTTACACTTGTTACATCTTTTCATCCTTTTAATTGCCTTTAAAACCCACCTAAATGTCTTATATAACCTTATTATATCATTACTAACCAACTACTATTTTTAGATAACAATTCCCATCTTAAAACAATAATTTTTGGTCCATACAGTGGCCTGTCCGAACTTGTGTCCGAGCTTCCAAGTTCGGACACAAGCCGTGATTTTAGACAGAAAACAGACACATGTCCGAACTTGTGTCCGGACTTCGGAAGTTCGGACATGAGTCGAGGAAAATCCTAACCAGAAATCCATACGTCCGAACATGTGTCCGGACTTCCCAAGTTCGGACACAGTTCGAGGATAATCCCTAAGAAATAACAGGTGCGTCCGAACTTCCAAATTCGGACGGTAGTTCGGACACTACCTAAAATCCAGAAAACTGTAAGCGTAACAGGGCATGTCCGAGCTTCCAAGTTCGGACGGAAGTTCGGACGTGCCATTATACTCAATTCTAAGCCTTTAAACACTTAACCAATTCCTCCAAGCCTCCTAATGCTTCCTAACAACATTTGGTACCCTTATATCCACATACAACATCATAAAACTCATTTTCAATTCCTTAAGCCCTTACTTATTTCTTGTAAAATTCCTAACACTTACAACATTTTGTACTAGGTTTCTAAATGGTGTTTCTCACCTATTATAACTACTATCCCAAAATGCTTTCTCCTTATCTTAACATCATCTCTTAAGCATTATTTCTCACAACCAACTCCTTATGTCACTCTTGAAGTTCTTTTCTCCAAGTTCACACTTTCTCCTTATTTACCAAAGTTTGCCTAAGTCTTTACTAAGTCCCAAAATGACTTTGGTACATACTAAAATCTCAAGCTCATGCCTAAGTCCTTGTTACATCCTAAATCACCTTAATGCATGTTTTCCTACACAGAACAACACTTAACCATTTTAAATACTCCTTAACTTATCAAACTCATTTTAACACTTAGAACTTCACATTTGTTAACATTATTTTAGAACTTACAATAAAAACCACATTGTTTTTACCAACAAACAACCAATTGAACACAACAAACCAGAACACTAAAAATCCATCAAGTACTTATTATACACAAACTTCACTCACAAAGCACTACATCACAATATAGTGCACAATTTAAATTGCATGGCACTTAGGCCCTTAAATGACATGGCTCTTAGGCCCTTAAAATGCACAAATCATAAACACTGAATTTCCACAATATATTTGCCTTTAACCTGCAAATACACTCAACAACACATATGCCTTTTACTAAGCTCTTGGGAACACTTTACTAAGTCATTCACCATTGGCTCTTTAGGTAGTTTTTATAAGCATTTATAAGCTCATTTCTCCTAAGGCATTAAACAACATTAGGTTAGTAGATTTACCTCTTTTGCAAAATAACTTCTTTCTTGTTTCCTTTAGAAAACCGATAGAGTACTTGATTCTTTGACAAGTTCTAAACAATATACAAACATTATAATGAGTATTCAAGCTATAAGCTCCATCTCATTGTAAACCCTAGTTTTACATTGTTTCAAAAACATTAATGTAGTTGTTTTACCTTGCTCTTGAAGAGAGTTTGAATATCTAGCAAGAGAGGACTCCACCTAGTCCATGAAGAGTTGGAATGAAGCTAGAACAAAGTCACATAAAAGCTCCTTCAATATGTATATTTTCGGACATGACAAAAACAAGGAGGAAATGAAGTTTTTATTTGAGATTCCTTACCTAGAAGTCAAGGAGAGTAACAATATGTAAAAAAACAAGCTCAAGCTCCTTCAATGGAGAAACTCCATGGCACCGAAATGGTTGTCTTGGACTTTTGAGAAGATAGGAATGAAGAGCTTGATGAGAGGAAAGATTGGTGGTGTTTGTTTTTGATTTGGACAAGTGAGCAAGGTTTTACAGAGATCAAAGTGGAGTTTCAATGGAGGTGTGTGGTATTACCGTGAGAGAACAGCAAGAAGAAGGAAGAAGAGAGGTGGGAAACCGTGTGAGCAAGGAAAGAAATGAGAGAATGGGATAGAATTTGCTTTATGAAGATATTTATACTTTGTAAAGTAAAGGGTACTTAAGTAGTTTACTTATTTTCTTAACAAGCTAACAAGGGTGGTGTGTCACCAACCTTAAAAACCGGCCCAAATAGTAGTAGGAGGGTAATATAGTCTTTGTTTGTCAATTTAATTACTTATACAAACATATGTTACAAAATAGCTTATAAAAGTTACTATTCATAAAACAAGGCACATAGAAGTGAAATTTTTGATTTCCCACTAATATAGACACCCAAATGTGATATTATATAGTACACATATATATTTAAGAGTAATGATGGACATTTAGCCATTCAAAACTCATTTACAAGACAATTTTTCAAAAATGTGCTTTAAGACTCCTTAAAGCACATTTTGTGTTTAAACTTGTTTTCAAGCTTGGTTTTCTTTGGTAATTGATTTAATATGTTCATTAGTGTATAAATGAGGTCTTGGTAAGTTCATTAGGTCTTAACCAAGTTTATCCCAAGCTTAGAGCACATTTTGGCTCTTATTGACTTTAAAGCACATTTTGTGTTTCCTTTGTTTAAATTTGTTTACTAATGTTTCTAAGACTCTTTTTAGTCTTAATACACCATATTTAAGTGTTTAAAACAATATATTAAGGTTTGGGGTATTTCAATCTACCCCCCTTAAAAGAACTTTGTCCTCAAAGTTCATACTTCCACATATCCTAAATATTAGCACACGGAATACTTATAAACAATACTTCCATATTACTATAACCACTTACATAACATTGGACACAGGTCTACTACATAACATTGGACACAAGGTCCATACAACATAACATAACATTGGACACAAGGTCCATACAACATTATCCACATCATTCAGACACAACGGTCTGTAACATAACAACATAACATAGACGATGTATTCAAATACACGTCGTACACACATAACCGAAACGGCTCTACCCCCCTTAAAAAGGGGTACGCCCCGTACCCTATACACATAAGTACTAAGAAGTAAACAATGACGGGTACTTCGCCTTCATCTTATCTTCCAGCTCCCAAGTGGCCTCCTCAACGTCCTGGTTAGACCAGAAGAACTTTCACCAGTCTCACAGACTTATGGCGAGTGTCTCGAGTCTTAGCATCCAGAATCCGTACCGGAGTCTCCACTGATCGCATGGTCGGCTCTAAGGTTAGCCTTTCAGGCTGAAGCACATGAGACGGATGAGACATATACTTCTTCAACTGGGACACATGAAATACATCATGTACCTTGCCCAGCTCGGCGGGTAGGTCTAGTCTATAGGCTACCGGGCCGATCCGCTCCGTCACAACATAAGGCCCCACATACTTTGGGCTCAACTTGCCCTTCTGGCCAAAACGAAACACTCCCTTCATGGGGGACACTCTCAAAAATACCTGATCGCCCACGGCGAACTCCAGGTCACGTCGGCGCACATCTGCGTACGACTTCTGTCTATCCTGAGCTGCCTTCATGTTAGCCCGGATCTGGCGAACTTCTGCCTGAACTTGCTCAAGATACTCTGGTCCTATAATGACCGTCTCACTCGACTCATCCCAGCATAATGGCGTGCGGCATGGTCTACCGTACAAGGCCTGGAAGGGAGACATCTTGATCGAAGCATGATAACTGTTGTTGTAACTAAACTCGATCAGATGTAACTTATCAATCCAGCTGGTCTGAAAGTCAAGTGCACAAGCACGTAGCATATCCTCAAGTGTCTGAATGGTGCGCTCACTCTGACCATCGGTCTGTGGGTGAAACGCTGTACTCAATTTCAATTCAGTACCCAATGCCTCTCGTGTGGACTTCCAATATCTGGATAAGAATCTGGTGTCTCTGTCAGATACAATCGTTTTCGGTACACCATGATGTCTTACAATCTCTTTATCAAACAGTTCTGCCAATCTTGCCACTTTCCAAGTGTCCTTCATCGGAATGAATCGGGCCACTTGGTCAGTCGGTCAACTATCACCCATATCATATTCAGACCTCCCCTTGTAGGCGGAAGCCCTACTACAAAGTCCATGGAGATATCATGGAACTTCCACTCAGGCACTGGCATTGGCTGTACCATACCACCAGGCCGTCGGTGCTCAAACTTGACCTTCTGGCAAGTGAGACACCTCAATACATAATCACTAACATCTTTCTTCATTCCAGTCCACCAAAAATACCTCTTTATACCTTTATACATCTTTGAAGCTCCGGGGTGAATCGAAGTAGTAGAACAATGGGATTCACTCAATATGCGCTCCTTCAACTCAGCGCTACTCCTAGGTATACACAATCGGCCATTCAGCCTAATCAGGTCATCATCGTGGAGTCTGAAGTCGTACTTCTGACCCTCGAATGTGCCATCAATAAGCTTCTGCCGGATCTCCAGCATGTACTGATCCGTCATCTGAGCACTCCGCACCTCTTCAACCAAGCCAGTATGAGAGACTAGCGAATGGAGAGAGTGTGCTCGGCGACTCAGTGCGTCAGCTACCACATTTGCCTTACCCTCTTTGTATTGCAGATTAATATCGTAGTCATTCAGAAACTCAACCCACCTTCTTTGCCTCATGTTCAACTCTTTCTGAGTGAACAAGTACTTTAAGCTTTTATGATCAGAATAGATTGTCACACTTACCCCATACAAATAATGTCGCCATATCTTCAATGCGAAGACAATGGCACCCAATTCTAAGTCGTGGGTAGGGTAGTTCTCCTCATGCTTCTTCAGCTGACGGGAGGCGTATGCTACGACCTTCCCGTGTGCATCAACACAACCCATACCCCTGCCTGATGCGTCGCAGTAGACCTCAAAACCATCTGGACCGTCTGGTATAGTCAGGACTGGTGCAGATGTCAGAGCATCCTTGAGACTCGCGAAAGAACTCTCACAGTCAACTGTCCACTCGAATGGTGCATCCTTCTTCATTAAGGAAGTCATCGGCTTCGAGATACTGGAGAAGTCCTTCACAAACCTCCTATAATAACCTGCCAGACCGAGGAAGCTCCTGATATCAGTGACTGTCTTCGGCCTAGGCCAGGTGCGCACTGCATCTATCTTTGCCGGATCAACAGCGATCCCGGCCTCAGAAATCACATGTCCAAGGAAAGATACTTGGTTCAACCAAAATTCACATTTCGAAAACTTTGCATACAACTGGTTTCTCCTCAGAGTTTGTAACACATTTCTCAGGTGGCTTTCGTGCTCACCTCTAGATTTAGAATACACAAGAATGTCATCGATGAAGACTACCACTGACTTGTCCAACTGATCTTGGAACAAACGGTTCATTAAGTCCATGAACTTTGCTGGTGCATTCGATAAGCCAAACGGCATAACTGTGAACTCATAATGCCCATACCTCGTTCTGAAAGCTGTCTTCTCGATATCACTGTCACGGATGGCAATCTGATGGTATCCGGAACGTAAGTCTATCTTGGAGAATACTGATGCACCCCTCAGCTGATCAAATAGATCGTCGATGCGTGGTAAAGGGTAACGGTTTTTCACCGTAACAGCATTCAGCTCCCGATAATCAATACACAGGCGGAGGCTACCGTCCTTCTTCTTCACGAAGAGAACCGGCGCTCCCCATGGTGAAACACTAGGGCGGATAAAGCCCTTGTCGAGTAGGTCTCTCAGCTGCTCCTTGAGCTCTGTCATCTCTGCTGGAGCCATACGATAAGGTGCTTTCGCAATGGGTCCAGTGCCCGGAACTAAGTCGATCTCAAACTCAACCTCTCGTGCTGGCGGCATGCCCGGCAGTTCCTTAGGAAATACATCAGGAAACTCCGACACTACCGGCACATCTGGGCTAAACTCAGGGTCTCTCTCTATGTCCTGGACATAGCAGAGGTATACATCACTCCCTCGTCGTAACTCACGATACATGGCCATGGCGGTGATGATCTGTGTCGAAGGCTCCCTGGGCCTCTGGCGGTATGATATGGTAACCCCAGATGGACTCCGAAGAAGCAGTCGATGCTCGGCACACAGGATTCTGCCCTTGTACCGCTCCAACCAGTTCATCCCGACAATCACATCAAATCCAAGTCCGTCGAACTCTATCAGGTCGATCGGGAACTCTTCACCTCTGATTCGTACAATGACATCTCGGTGGTAGCGGGTACACCTGATCCGCTCTTTCGATGGGAGAGTGACCAAGAAGTCTGGCATCTCCTCTCCATCTAACCCCAGCCTCTTCGCAAAAGATAGCGAAACAAATGTGTGTGAGGCTCCAGAGTCGAACAAGATCGATGCATCCACGCCATTCACTGGAAAGGTACCGGTGAGGATTGTGCCGCTCTTGCCGGCTTCTGCCTCATTGCAGACACTCAGTGTACCTCCCGTTCCGAGTGCACAGCCTAATTCATTGGCAAACTAATAAGTACTGGGTAACAACACGGTTGATATACTTCAATAACTCCACTTTATTCATTAACACTTCCTCTTTACAACATTGTTGGTTTACATGGTTGATATAACTTAACACATACATAACTCCCTTAACATATACTGGCTTAACACATTACAAAGTATACAAGGCTTTAGAATTGTCTGAAGGTCAAATTCAAACGTCCGGGTTTCATGTGTGTGGCATTGATCACTGCCGACGGTGCGGTATTCAGTTTGATCTTTCTGATGCCATGATATAGCATCCTTGACTGCCCACCCATGATTAGTACATCTCCTGACTTTAACATTAACTTCCTTGCGAGATCAGCACGCTTCTGCTCGCCATACACAAATACTGCGGTATCACCAATGGACCAAGACACCACGGGTACTCCCTTACTTAGAGACTCGGGTGACTCGTCCTTATCTTGGTGTAAACCTAACCGTCCACCTTTCTGGTAGAAGTTCACAATACACAAATCTGCTTCCACATTTGGAATTGATCCGTTTCAACTTGTTGAGCAATTCCCACGGCGTGATTAACGACCGCACGGAACTCCTCAGGTATACTTGGTACCGTTGCTCCATCTTCAGCTCGCACTTCTTGATATGACTTGGTGTAAGGGTTCCAGTCCTTACCCATGCACATCATCTTCAATTGCATTCTTGATCCGTTCGGATATTCAGGTGTGTAGAAACCTCCAGGTTTAGCTCCAAGTTCGTCGCATCGTCTGATGATATGGACTTGTGCTTCCGGTGTCAGGTATCCACTTAAGAGTATCATACCTGGCTGGATAACCTGACATTGCTCCATTGGAAAGTCGGTGATGTTGATGGTGGTCTCTTCAGGGTTTGGTGTGGGTGGGATTGGATAACATATATTGAAGGTTCCTTTCAGTTTAGAATTATCTAATTAGGTGTCTTTCACACTATACTTTAACTCCTTACTCACATGATAATACACTTGAACTCACTAATACACATAAGCATGAAATGCGGTATGCAATCACTTATTACATTCAACAGTTTAGGCGGTACCTGGTCTAGAAGAGGGCCCTGGCGCCTCAGACCGGTCCACCACATTCAGGGTGGCCTTGCTAGGTCCCGACCCTTTCCCCTTCTGGGAATCAGTATGCCTCTGATCAGTGGGTGGCTGGTTAGCCGTCTTCGGGCCATCAATAGCTGCTGTGGCCTTACCCTTCCACTGCCCCTTGGGCTTGTTGACTCTGCTGTTGGGGTTCCGGTAACACTCGTGGTCACGGTGACCCCACTTCTCGCGTATCGACACTGCACCTCATTCCCTTGCAGTCCTTGCCGGGGTGGTCTCCATTGCACCACTTACAGTAATAGTGGCGCTCCGGTCCAGAGCCCGTGCTAGCTGCTAACACAATACACACTCAGTACTTGTTTCACAACTTATCAATATACATCAACTTATCACACAAGATTAAACAATTACCCTTTGGTGGGTAAGAGCGTAGGGGCTTCGCCGCATAAGCATATGTGAGCTTCAGTGGCTCCTCAGCTGTGGTGGTTTGGGCTTGGCCCTTGTCACCCTGGTGCTGACTCTTCTGGGGCTGGGGATAAGGTTTCTTCTTCTTCTTTCCTCCCCCGTACCCCTGCGAACTCTGGCCCTCGCTCGTGGCCTTGCGCTTGTGCGCATTCTCCTCGTCCCTCAGACGGACGGTGATCTCCACCTTAGCAGCGGCATGATAGCACTCCTGTATTTAGGATGGTCAGTCATGCCCCGCAATACATACTCACAAACTCACATTATTACTCACTTGTAGACTATACATATTCACATCACTCTTTTTTAAATTACCTGCAAGGTAGTATACTCAGCTGGCCCCATCCCATAGCGAAGACGGTGGCTGAGACCGTTGTAGAAACGGTTTACCAGCACCCGGTTCGAGTATCCCAGGTCCGGTAACAGGTGGACAAGGCCGGTGAAGGCAGTGTAGTACTCATCAACCGACACCTTGTCCCCCTGCCTCAGACTATCCAGCTCAGGCGCTTGGCCTCTTGAACGTGCACAGGGTAGTATTTGGCTCGCAGCAGAGCCGTGTACTCCCTCCAGCCAAACTGAGGATCCGCCATCCGGTCCTCTCTCACTAGCTTCCACCAGTTTTGTGCCGAACCCTTCAGTAGTAAGCGGCAAGACGGACCTTAGCCTCTGCGGGCACAGCCAAGGTCTCGTAGGCGGTCTCCAACTCGGAGATGTACGCCTCCAACTTACGTGGGTCGGTCTCCCCATGAAATGAAGGGGGTCTCAGATCTGCCAATGCCTTGACCCAGTTGGTCTCTCGTGGCGGTGGCGGTGGTGGCTGAACTCCGGGCATCTGCCCCTGCTGGATCGCAGCTACAAGCTGGGGTACCATCTGGGCCACAGCGGCTGCTACAGCTACAGCCTCAGCCATAACCTGAGCCGTAGTGTTCTCGCCCTGGTCACCCCCAGTACCAGTACCACTTCCGCGGCCTCTACCGCGTGGTCTACCTGACATCTGTATTCACATGATATTCATTAGCAATATGCTTACACACTTATCGGTCCAACGATCGTAACGCTTCCCGACAATAAGGTATTTCCACTTAGTTAGTGGTTAACCTTTCCATAACTGATCACTTAGGTAACTGTAGTTAGGTTTCCTAACTCGGTATATTCCTAAGCTCGGTATTCTAGTCATCAGAGCGATACTTCGCTCTGATACCACTTTTTGTAACACCCCTAATACGCACATGATACTAAATGAAATCGCAGCGGAAATAAATAACTAAACAGTAACTAACGCTTCGGTGCTACAACGCCGTCAACCACCCACGTGGTTGACAAGGCAGAATAAATACAATTGTACCGGTCTGATGATCAGACTCCCGAGCATAAAACTAAAACATAAATACATTATATACAATACCGAGTACTACATACATCCTTCACTGTATACATCACTGTAAACTGCACAACCCAAAGTATATAACGCCACAGGAGCACAGGCGCATCCCGGGCCAACATCCAAAAGTATACAAAGGAATTACATCCTAGGATCTAAAGCCACTCCGCTTCTTCGATCCTCATCCTGCAGTATAAGAAATATGGATCCCCCGGGGGTCAGCAACCCTTGGCTGGTATGGCTAACGCGCAGCCCATCGGCTACCGGGATACGCGCAGCTACTTGTCATTATAACATGGCATTCAATTATATACATAACATAACATAACATGGAGCATAGCATCAATGTGCATAGCTCATCATCACATACACGGTGGATCTTCGTTCCACAATAACAAACCACAAGGGTCAAATAACATAAGAGCCTAGAGAGTGATTCACCCTCATGTAAGCTCGTTAAACACACTCATTACCGTTCTGTTAGACGAACGAGTAACTTAAGTCACAGATGGTTCGGATTTAGTGACCCGAACACACCACACAAACACAGGTTCCCACTAAACCGATCATAAGTCAGAATAGGTAAGCTTTGGAAGAAGCTAGCGGGAGATCGAACGCCAAATTAAGGAGAACAATCTTAACAACATAAGAGTCGAATCTGATTCAGATATCTACTCTTAACTTACATGCATGACCGGACAACCGGATTCCTCACTTCCCAGTTAACACTTGTTAGAAGTTCATAGTGGAACTTAACAACCAACACACAATAGGTGGTAAGTCATGTTAGACACACACAAGGAAATTGAGTCACAACATCACATCACAATAATATGAACAACTGTAAACTCATTACATGTTTAAATCTTATAACGTTGTAAACACACAGAAAAACATACAACACACAAACCGGTGTAAACCGCTAGACAACAGACTGCAAGAAAACCATACCTTGGTCCTTGCCTCGTTTCGTTTCCACCTTGAGAGAATCCTAAACACATTAGTAACGTCGGTTAATTAACGCACTAACCATTATTAACATTATCACTCAACATTACTAGTTTATTTTTATTTTACACTTGTTACAATCTTTCATCCTTTAATTGCCTTTAAAACCCACTAACATGTCTTATATACCTTATTATATCATTACTAACCAACTACTATTTTTTAGATAACAATTCCCATCTTAAAACAATATTTTGGTCCATACAGTGGCCTGTCCGAACTTGTGTCCGAGCTTCCAAGTTCGGACCCAAGCCGTGATTTTAGACAGAAAACAGACACATGTCCGAACTTGTGTCCGGACTTCGGAAGTTCGGACAAGTCGAGGAAAATCCTAACCAGAATCCATACGTCCGAACATGTGTCCGGACTTCCCAAGTTCGGACACAGTTCGAGGATAATCCCTAAGAAATAACAGGTGCGTCCGAACTTCCAAATTCGGACGTAGTTCGGACACTACCTAAAATCCAGAAAACTGTAAGCGTAACAGGGCATGTCCGAGCTTCCAAGTCGGACGGAAGTTCGGACGTGCCATTATACTCATTTCTAAGCCTTTAAACACTTAACCAAATTCCTCCAAAGCCTCCTAATGCTTCCTAACACATTTGGTACCCTTATATCCACATACAACATTCATAAAACTCATTTTCTAATTCCTAAGCCCTTACTTATTTCTTTGTAAAATTCCTAACACTTACAACATTTTACACTAGGTTTCTAAATGGTGTTTCTCACCTATGATAACTACTATCCCAAAATGCTTTCTCCTTATCTTAACATCATCTCTTAAGCATCATTTCTCACAACCAACTCCTTATGTCACTCTTGAAGTTCTTTTCCAAGTTCACACTTTCTCCTTATTTACCAAAGTTTGCCTAAGTCTTTACTAAGTCCCAAATGACTTTGGTACATACTAAAATCTCAAGCTCATGCCTAAGTCCTTGTTACATCCTAAATCACCTTAATGCATGTTTCTTACACAAGAACAACACTTAACCATTTAAATACTCCTTAACTTATCAAACTCATTTTAACACTTAGAACTTCACATTTGTTACCTAAATTTCGACATAGGTTCTCCTAGAACATTACTAAACCAAAACACATTGTTTTTACCAACAAACAACCAAGAACACTAAAAATCCATCAAGTACTTATTATACACAAACTTCACTCACAAAGCACTACATCACAATATAGTGCACAATTTAAATTGCATGGCACTTAGGCCCTTAAATGACATGGCTCTTAGGCCCTTAAAATGCACAAATCATAAACACTGAATTTCCACAATATATTTGCCTTTAACCTGCAAATACACTCAACAACACATATGCCTTTTACTAAGCTCTTGGGAACACTTTACTAAGTCATTCACCATTGGCTCTTTAGGTAGTTTTAATAAGCATTTATAAGCTCATTTCTCCTAAGGCATTAAAACAACATTAGGTTAGTAGATTTACCTCTTTTGCAAAATAACTTCTTTCTTGTTTCCTTTAGAAAACCGATAGAGTACTTGATTCTTTGACAAGTTCTAAACAATATACAAACATTATAATGAGTATTCAAGCTATAAGCTCCATCTCATTGTAAACCCTAGTTTTACATTGTTTCAAAAACATTAATGTAGTTGTTTTACCTTGCTCTTTGAAGAGAGTTTGAATATCTAGCAAGAGAGGACTCCACCTAGTCCATGAAGAGTTGGAATGAAGCTAGAACAAAGTCACATAAAAGCTCCTTCAATGTATTTTCGGACATGACAAAAACAAGGAGGAAATGAAGTTTTTTATTGAGATTCCTTACCTAGAATCAAGGAGAGTAACAATATGTAAAAACAAGCTCAAGCTCCTTCAATGGAGAAACTCCATGGCACCGAAATGGTTGTCTTGGACTTTTGAGAAGATAGGAATGAAGAGCTTGATGAGAGGAAAGATTGGTGGTGTTTTTTTTTGATTTGGACAAGTGAGCAAGGTTTTACAAGAGATCAAAGTGGGAGTTTCAATGGAGGTGTGTGTATTACCGTGAGAGAACAGCAAGAAGAAGGAAGAAGAGAGGTGGGAAACCGTGTGAGCAAGGAAAGAAATGAGAGAATGGATAAGAATTTGCTTTATGAAGATATTTATACTTTGTAAAGTAAAAGGGTACTTAAGTAGTTTACTTATTTTCTTAACAAGCTAACAAGGGTGGTGTGTCACCAACCTTAAAAACCGGCCCCAAATAGTAGTAGGAGGGCAATATAGTCTTTGTTGTCAATTTAATTACTTATACAAACATATGTTACAAAATAGCTTATAAAAGTTACTATTCATAAAACAAGGCACATAGAAGTGAAATTTTTGATTTCCCACTAATATAGACACCCAAATGTGATATTATATAGTACACATATATATTTAAGAGTAATGATGGACATCTAGCCATTCAAAACTCATTTACAAGACAATTTTTCAAAAATGTGCTTTAAGACTCCTTAAAGCACATTTGTGTTTAAACTTGTTTTCAAGCTTGGTTTTCTTTGGTAATTGATTTAATATGTTCATTAGTGTATAAATGAGGTCTTGGTAAGTTCATTAGGTCTTAACCAAGTTTATCCCAAGCTTAGAGCACATTTTGGCTCTTATTGACTTTAAAGCACATTTTGTGTTTCCTTTTGTTTAAATTTTTTACTAATGTTTCTAAGACTCTTTTTAGTCTTAATACACCATATTTAAGTGTTTAAAACAATATATTAAGGTTTGGGGTATTTCATGAGGACATTGTTCAAGTTAAGTGGGGTGAGTTACCTTTTCGGTGAAATGTATGGTGCTTAAATGTTTAATCCCTCTGCTTATCTTGTGTTTGTCCAAATCATAACTTGGACCTTGTGATGTGAGTTGTTCCATTAAGACAAATACTGCTATGTATTGTGGGATAAATTTCAATTTTTTCTTTTTGATTGCTTTTGTGAAGCATTTTACATACCGTGTGACCAGGTGGATCTTGAATGGTTGGATTTTTTATGCTTAAGAGTTCCTTCTGTCTTCTTCTCTTCTTTAGGATTGCTAAAGGAGTTTTTCATTGTGAAAATCCTTAAAGAAACTTGTGGATGCATTGGAACCACAATGAGAGTTGATTGTTCGAAATTAAAGGCTACATACCCAATTTGTCTCCTCATCTCTTATGCAAAAGTTGAAACAATGCATAATCTATTTTTCTTCCTTTTGTTTTCTTCTCAATTCCCATTCTTGAGAGAAGTTAGCCATTATAAAGTTCTCCAAGTTTCCTATATCTAAAGCTTTGAAGCACTGAATCATTCCCGAAACTCTAATTTTATTTTGCCCTAACCACACCCATGCCACCACTAAGAGATGGTTCACACTCCTCAAAGGTTTTAATCACCTTTTGCTTCTTCTCATTTCCTACAATTCATGTTAGTTTTGTTAGTCTTGAGCATTCCTTAGTTATTTGGGTGCTTGGTTTTTGCTTGAGGACAAGCAAAAGGTAGTGTGGGGGTGTGATGTTTGTCCAAATGAACATGTTTTAGGGGTGTATTTAGTATGTTTTATCAACACTTTTCATGCTAATATCTTCGCTCTAGCTAGTTATCCTCTAGTTTCGTGTTTTTTGGTGTTTTACACAACTATTGTTAAAACAGGAGGAATAACATAGCTAGGAATAAATTAGACGAAGAGATGAACATGTGGGCGTAAACGGATCTAAAATCGAAGTTACAATGAAGAAGATACCGCATTCTATTTCGGACCTACCCAGGGAGACCGACCCGGTTGAAGTCAGTGTGTAGATTGAGTTGTGTCTGAGGCCTCGGATGACACGTCCGGCACCGAATGCCCCTGTCCGACCCTGTAAGCTGGATGCTCACCCAGACGCAAGGAGATGCTTTAGATCTCACCCGGATGCACCGTCTAAGCCCCGGACGCACCCCCGAACATCTCACAACAAGCTGTAAATCTCTTGCCTTGACAGAAATGAAACGTTGTGTCTTGTCCGACCCTAATGAGCTGGACGCTCACCCCGAAAAGACCCAGAGGATGTCAAAATTTTGCTTTTAAGAGAAAAAAAAAAGGGGAAGGGGGAGACTCTCGGGCAGCAGCTCCAGCAACACGCAAAAGAGAAAAGAAGAGAAGAGGAGAGGAAGAAGAAGGAGAAAGGAATAGCTCCACCTCCATTGAAGCTCCACTCCTCATCCATGGCTATTTATCTCTCTTATCTCTTCTCTTTCTTTACCATGCTTGAGTAGTCTCAATGTAGCTAGGGATTGGGATTTTGCCCCAAAATCCCTAAAACTCCATTGTTGTACTTTAAACTTGTGTTTGTGCTTTATTTTAGTATGTAAGCTTAATAAAGATGATTATTGGGTGTGTTAATGATTCTTAAACTTGTTACTCATGATTTGAGTATTAGTTTAGGTTTTTGTCATAATTATCAATTATGTATTAAATTGGTCGGTTTGGCCTACCGATTAATTTAGCATTATTATGAGATTCTATCAAAATGATATCCTGAGATAGAAACCTAAACTATTGGATATTAATACAGTGTACTATAATTTGATGATTTTGAGATTAGACTACATTGCAACCTAGGGGGAACTTGAGCATAGTGTTATCGATTGACCCGGGGTTTAGCTGATTGGGAAGTTCAAGTTAAATCGGCTAGGATTAGTAGACCAAGATTGGGTTATTAATTATTTAAGTGTTCTCGTTATTTAGCTACAAGTTAAAGGGTCATAAATTGGTAGTTAAGGGTCGCGGGTGCAATTTTCCATCCCGAGCTACACCTGCCCCAGATTAGATAGTTTAGTTTTATTGACTTTCTTTTATTTCTCCTATCAAAAACAAAAAAACCCAAAAAACCCCCAGTTTATGTTTATGCACCTTTGGTCATATTTATGCACATTTACTAAGCTTTTAATTAACTAGATAGTTATGAAGTTCCTGTGGATACGACCTTGTTGAGCTACAATGACTGGGTTCACTTCCCATAGTTAGCAAGATAGTTTCACTACTATTTTGCTCAACAGTTATTCCTGAGATTTAGACTCAAAATCTTAGGAGATCTACCAGGAATATTCAATAGTCAGCTCGTTACCAAGATTATTTTGTTGGAGTTACAAGTAGGGACATGACAGATTTAGATTATTTCTTAGTGATTCTGATGAGCATGATAACTAGAGAAAATGAAAATGTGGTATTGAATGTTAGCAGTCTTACTGACATCCAACCGCTGAGTGTTAGCAATTGCAATGTCCTTTACATGAACAATGAGGACTTTTTATGAACCTCGCTCCTTTGCAAAGGCAAACCGAAGTACCAAAGAGGCTATGAAAAAGAGCTGAAAGCTTTAATGGAAAACCAGACATGGGAGTTTACTGCTCTTCCAAAAGGGAAGAAAGTAGTGGGGTGCAAATGGGTCTACAAGGTTAAGTTATGTGCTGATGGAAAACTTGAACGGGACAAAGCTCGATTTATGGTTAAGGGGTATACTCAAAAGGCCGGGGTTGATTATACAGATACTTTTTCTCCTGTAGTTAAAATGGCCATCATCTGAATGCCTTTTGCTCTTGATGTTAAATGGCATTGGAAGGTTGAGCATATAGAAGTCAACAACGCTTTTCTACATGGTTTTTGACAAGTAAATCTACAGGAAGATTCATGAAAGAATAAAGGTGACAAATACCAATCAATTTTGTAAGTTGAAGCGGTCCTTTTATGATTTGAAGCAGACCTCAAGACAATGGTATGCTAGGTTAGATGAGTTTCTTAAAACTCTTGGATACAACATAATGATTACTCTCTTTTTATTAAGAAAATAAGAGGATTGGTAACATTTTTTCGGTATATATGTGGATGATATTGTGATATGTGGGGATGATGATGAAGAAATAGTTCGATTGAAGCAATGCTTGGATAAGTAATCAAGATAAAGGATTTGGGTAAGCTGCATTTTTTCTTAGGCGTGGATTTTTTATAGAATAATTGTGGTCTATGTATTACAGAAGAAGTATTGTAACGAATTGCTCAAAGATATAACCTTAAAGATACCAAATTTGTAGTCAGCCTCTTGGATCCCAATGATATACTATTGGTCAAAGATGGAGAAGTTCTGCATAATCCTGAAGAATACAGGAGGCAGTAGGTAAGCTGAATTATTTAACAAATACTAGGCCTGAAATAAGCTTCACGCGGGTCATCTCCTCATTCAATTTCTTAAAGAACCATGTGCCAGGCATATGGCTGCTACAATTTGAGTTTGACAATACTTAAAAGGAACTGATACTACTGGTTTGTTTCTGAACAACAACGGTGATAGTAAATTGGCTGCCAATTATGATTCGGACTGGGCTTCATGTCCAAACATCATAAGATCTGTGAGTGGTTTCTTCATCCTTTTAAGAGGTTCCCCCCTTTCTTGGAAGTCTAAGAAACAAGCTTGTGTATCTCTATCCTCAATAGAGGCTGAGTATAGAGCTATGCGTAGAGTTACTACCGAATTAGCTTGGCTTAGTAGATTGCTTGTTGAGTTTGGCGTTGACATTGTTCAACCATTCCCCCTTCATTATGATAATAAGTCAGTAGTCTTTATTGCACAGAATCCGGTTATGCACGAATGCACCAAACATGTGGAGATAGTTTGTCACTTTTTTAGATCAAATCAAGGGTGGTCTGATTTGTATTAATCACATTTCCAACTAGTTCCAAATAGTTGACATGTTAACCAAGTCTTTACCGGGTAAAGATTACAGAGACCAATTTTCTTTAATGGAAATATAGGCCATGTACAGTAGTTCATCACACAACACTAATTTCAAGTTTTAGCCTTCAATAGTCTAAATCTTGAGGGAGTGTTAGGATTAATTGTAGACATTATTTTTGGGTTGTTTCCTCGGTCCGTTTATGTTTGGGTCTGTTTCTGCTATGCTTCTATTTTGGGTCTTACTTTCTTTAGAGATCATGTTAGACTTCATTTGGTAGAGTTTTGTTTTTAAACTCGGTAGAGATATAAAGCTACTATACAGAATAAGATTACAAAACTCCTCCTCTCTTTCAGAAACTAAGACTTCGAAGTTCTTTACTGCTGTAGATAGATGAATAATCACTACTTTCTTTCTATTTCTTTACAGCTTACTATGGTTGATATAACTTTGGGTTGAGTTTGATTATAAATTTTAACGACATATAAAGGAGATTTTTTTACAATTTTTGAAAGTTGGAATCACCTCATTTGGATAAATGAGTTATTTTTTTTAAAAAAATAATGAAGATTGGTGCCTCAATAATTTGTAAATAAATATTGAAAATCAAATTTTTTAAATTCCAACAAGATTCTTCCCCAATATAATCCTTTATCATGGTTAAAATTTCAGAAGTTAAAACTGATTTGGGTATTTTTTTGGAGGAGAGAGAAAATTTCAAAGGAGTTTGTATTTTCTCTTGAAAATTTGGGTTTTGGTTCCAAGCGAAATGAAATTAGCTTACAAAAGGAATTAAAAGCTGAATTTTCAGAATAAAAATCATCTTAAAATTAGGAAAAGACCCTTAATGAAAAGTGTGACGTTGAAAGCATTTTGCTGTGATCCTGGCCTTGTGTCTTTGGACCATTTTACCTTTGATCTTGCATTGGAAAGTTAGGACCGTTTCCCGAGGGTCAAAATTGCAAGTATAACATTTATATATTAGACCAGATAGTTGAGACATATTGTATCTACAAAGGGACGTCCATAGGTTTCTAGGAAGGAGTTAGTTCTTTCCGTAATTCTTTATGTAACAGATTGAGCCTCTTTTTTCTTTCTTCTTATCATCTAATGTCTTAGTCATACTTGCAAACAAGGTTTTTGATAAACTAAGAAAATAAACCTAGAAATTAATTAATCAAAAGCCTACGGGCTGTAATATAAATCCTGGTCAATGTAGTAAAGTGTATTTGACAAGTAACCAGGTATTAATCTAGGGAACTAATGAACTAGTCTAATCCTAACGAAATTTGTAAGTTGGGGGAATTTGTCGATTAATAAAATAAAGAACAAGAGAAAAGTGAATGATAATAAGATAATGAAAGCTGAACTCCGGGTTCAGGTAGTCTATCTAGTTAAATCTTGTAGTTTTATTACGACTCCCTTCGTCCTGAATTGACCGTCATGTTTACTATTTGGACATGTCGTTTGACTTCAATTTTTAACATATAAGATAACATAATTTTTAAAATTTAAGTTTTGCATATGATTCCTTACATGTTAAACTATATATTACAAAATTTAGTTTTATAAAATTATTTTATCTTATATGCTTAATATTGAAGTGGAAAAACGTGCCATAAAGCAAACAGGACAGTCAATTCAGGACGGAGGGAGTAGTAGATTAGGGAAAGGGTTTGGCCAATTATAACAATTTCTAAATGACTAAATCCTAGCCAATTAGAACTCTACTGCATAGAACATGATAGATTAAATCATGAACCCATCATCACACAAGCATAAGGATTAAGCTCAAGAATTTCAATGGCATCTTAAGGTATAACTTATCAATAAAAAAAAAGCTCTTCCACAGACTAACTGATTATTTCGGCCTATTTGTCGATTACCGATCAGTTCTTGAGAAATTCTGCAAGGTTATAAATAAATTAGAAGTTTTTACTAATAACTCAGATAAAATTCATAATCTAAAACAAACCTAGAATAAATCCCAAATCAACTGATAATAATCCTGTAAAATCTTAACTATTTACAACTACCATCCCCCAGAGTATAATCCCTTACCCTAGCATATCCAGAGAAAGAATAACAAGAGAGAAAGGTTTAGAAATCATCTCCAAATTATTCCAAAGATTTGCTAGAAGTCAGGTTGAACGGACTGGTGAAAACGGAGCAGAAATTCTCCTTCTTGTTATTCAGGGTTTGCACGGCTGCACAGGACAAAGAATATAGAGTGCGGCGTTGTCAAGTGTGAATTGTTATTTTTCTCCTCGCAACGCTCGTTTAAATAGAACTCTCGCACACAAAATACAAGCGTCCGGCTAACCTGTCTGAGTAGGAGAGCCGGATAAGACTCAGAGATGTCATGCGAGATTTTGGAGTTGTGAGGAGTCCGGACCACCTGTCCAGGTCAACGAGCCGGACGGCCGGCTAGACATATATATATTGAGAATTCTCGGCGCTGCACTCGTGGTCTTAAATATATTCGTCCTTCAGAGAGCGTCCGGACCAAAGGGTCAAACACATTGTCCAGACACGTGAAAGATTCAAAGAGGAGAACTCAGGGTGCGTCTGGACTTCCGTACGGGATATAGGGTCGGACAGGTACAACACGTCTGGGGCAATGGGTTGGACGCAGGTCCGGACATGACCAAATTTTGCACTTTTGTGCCGAATTTCTCCTAGATCACGTCCTTAGGTAATTTTCACTTCAACAACGATATGAACGTCATTAAATCATAAAACTAGGAAAAAGACAAGAAAGGTAAGGGGTTTTAAGCACTAAAATGTACATCAATTATCAGTGCATACGTACTCACTCATAAAGATTATCTTTCTGTTTGGTTGTAACTAAAATGATTTGAGACTTTTGATGGAGGACCTCTCACCTGCTTGAGCCAGGCATCTTCTATGTTGTTACACTGGTGGAACGCGAGCCTTTAATTACGGTCCAAAATCGTGAAAGATTACGGTTCTGGACCGTAATCTACGCGTGCGTCATTAAAAGATGCGATGTCTTTAATTACGGTTTAAAACCGTAACTAAAGGCCCTTTTCCCGTCTTGCGTGTCATTGACTTTAGATTAACGGTTTTAACCAATAACCGTAATCTAAAGTGTAGACTCGCCCAAAGGCTTTTGGGACTTTAGATTACGGTTATTGTTAAAACCGTCATCTAAAGTGTAATTTTTATTTTATTTTTATTTTTTACAAAGCTACACAATTGCAACAGAGCCAGAATTATAACAGATAAGCAACAGAGGGCATCAGACTAACAGATGTGCAGAAACTGCACAATTGAAAACACCTAAATCAAATACCAACAACACCAATTCATTCTCTGCGCACAATTGCAATAGAGATAACATCTAATATACACCAGATCGAAAAATCTGTTACAGCTGAATCTGTCACAGCAACAAAAAATATTCAATACAACAGAATCTGTCACAGCAGCTAGCAATACATTACAAAAAATATTCAATCTGATTACAGCAGCAACAGCTAGCAGAATCAGAGGGCTACAAAGGTAGCAGTTTAACCATTACATGGTAGATACAACTAGGATGACTCCCAGCAAGAAATATAATAAAACAGAAGCATAAAACAGTACAAAAACGGTGCAGAAAACTATGAAATAGCTAGTCTACCACTCCATTCTCAAATATGGCTGACATGCTCTCTCTGACATGATACAAGTCGTTTGGACTGTAAGTCGAGAATTTGGCAAAATGCTCTTTAATCTGGAACAAGAAAAGAATGGAACACATAATGAGATTAAGATAAAGACACAAAAAATCTGCCGAAAGAATTAAATACAAGACATCGTTCGTATTACCTTGTCTTTATCATTCTTAAATCCTGGGAAGCACCCGTAGAACTCGTACATATACCGCATCACGTAGTACCCGCAACTCCTAGAATCCTTTTGGGTAGGGCACTAAATCACCAAAATTCACAAATGTAAAACAATGTACAAAGATATAACAGCACGAATGAATACATGAATTATCAAACCTTGATGTAATCGATGGTCAAATCAGCAAACTCTCCCTGAGGGGTTTTATTGTAACAACTGTTACATATATTAACAAAAGCATTAAGCAAAATGAACAAGTACATTATTTTGGTTCAAAAAACTTACAAACAATTAAATAGTATAAAACTTACTCTTTCATTAAGTCTTCAGTGTTGAATTCTGTCCACTGCCCTAGGGATCTAGAACGAGCAGTTAGCGTTGGCAGCGCAGAATATAAACAAAGCCCAGTGGTGGCTGCAATGTCAAATACAAAATGAAATGAGAAATGAAGGTAAAAAAGTTAGCTAATTAGTATGTAATTTTATATCAGAACTCACGTTTGGTGATACGGCATTAGAACGAATAATTTTTGCTGTTGGTCAACAACATTGAAGCAATGAATCATGTATTCACAAAACCTCCCGAGGTCCCTAGTGACTGAGTCGTGAGATAAACACTCCGGCACATCACAGTAATGGAGGTGACGTTCTTCTCATCACATCTCTCAAGCAGACCTCTATTATATCACATGTACTATAAAAAGTTAGCCAATGCAACTTCATAGATACTTATTCTATATGTTTTTTACAGTATGAGGAAAGAACACTTACTTTAGATAAGCTTGAATAATGTTAATGTTCAGGTAATCTCCACACATCATCTCTCTGATGTCCCCAAAGTTGATCGCCGTGGTCATATCTTCTTCGTAGTGAAACATCGACTTTGGAAGCGTCATCATGAAGTTGATAGTTTGAAGTGACTTCAAAATGATCTTGTCGTAGAGATTCATCTGACGAGACCCCAAAACACCAACAAGTTTTTGTGGCAGTGAGAACTTATTTTTAGGCGCCTGAGAAGTCTTGGTGCGGTCGGAGGTGAAAATAAAGTCGTAGTCCTGATGCATAAAGGAAAAACGACAACATTAGAATTCATCAAAAAATCAAGGTTAAAATGCTAGCTAAGCCGCAGAAAAAAATTCGACAGCATCTCCCCTATATTTCTGGCGTTTCCCAATCAGTTTATCAACGTCAAATTCGCACGCACCATCAAAATTACTTATACACTAATTTTATATTTATCTTGAAGAAAGGTAAGCTGTATTAACCGTAACAAGTACAAGAAATCAACTGCACAAGAATCAGCAAACAAGAATCATAACTTCGAATCTGCTAAGAGATATATCTACCAGACCAAAGGCTCTGAACTAGTTTCATATTTGAAAACTACAAACCTAAGTATTAATTGTAATACTAAATGCTAAGAATAAGTAAATACAACAGTTTACAGTTTGGTTTGCAAAATTACCGTTACTGCACCAAAGTGGGCAAGTAGTGCAGAAATCAGCCCACAAACTAGGTTGCAATTAACTATGAATCTGGGCACAAATATATGAACAAGGTTAGAACATTTGCCACTACACTCTCAGGATTCGACAAAAACGAGGTTAGAACTAGCAATCGACATGCATATGAGCAAAGTTAGAAAAAAACGACAATTGATCGACCGCGCGCATAACCAGTACACGATAGAGACGTCGACGGTGACGACTAGTGTACGTAGATGGGTGGTGACGGCGGCGAAGGGAGTGACAAAGGTGGTGGGAGCGACGGCGGCAATGGCCGTTACTAAGGTGACGGAGAGGAGGCGATTTCAGTGAGGAGATAGCGCGAAAGAGAAGAGTTACTGTAAGTACAGTGTGCAGAGTAAAAATGTTGTAGTTAAAGGACTTTAGATTACGGTTTTCATGAAAACCGTAATCTAAAGTCACACTTTAAATGACGGTTCCTGAAAAACCGTAATCTAAAGTATAACGAAATTAAAAATTAGCGCGAAAATTATTTGGCCTATGCTGGGTTTCGAACTCAAGATCGATGGTGTTGACTCATGTACCCACGGCCATTAAACCATGAGTCTTATCGATCAAACATATGTAACATATTAATATAAAGTTATTTTTAATCTAAAATACACTGGTAAAATGACGTCGTTAACTGTAATTCAGATTACGCACGACGTCGAAAAAATCAAATAATACGGGAAATATTTGGTGTCAGGTCAAAACGACGTCGTTGACCATCAGTCGGAGGTAGGCGTGCCTTTTTTAGGACGGACTTAGCTGACGGTTATTAGTAAAACCGTAATCTAAAGTCTGTTGACCGAAAAGCGCGCGTCAACACGGGACTTTAGATTACGGTTTTACTAATAACCGTCAGCTAAGTCCGTCCTAAAAAAGGCGCGCTACCTCCGATCGATATGCTTACGGTAATTCAATAAACGTCGTTAATTAATTCCGGCCTTCCTATTAATCACGGGTTAACGTCGTTAATAATTCCGGCCTTCCTATTAATCACGGTTTCTGTTAAAGTCGTGATTAAACCACCATCATTAAATGCTTCCGTTCCACTAGTGTTACTAGAGTCTTTGATCGTATATACATAGGTGAGAGCTTATCTCATTCTCAAAATTTTACAATTGAGCGACCGCCTTGCTGCTTGTTGATGGTCCAGTGATAGGCTCTAACTTTTCTTTCAAATGATGAAGGTATCATGCATAAGATTTCATTGGGAAGAGCCATGAAAAAGAGCCTTTCAAATGATAGTCCATTTACAGGCTCTACTACTATATGAACAAATAACATTCTATGGTTTTGAGTAATCATCACATTGGCAACCTTTTACGTGGCCAATCCCTCAATCTCCTTCTCTGAGTGCGCATAAGCTACCTAAAAACTCAAAGCAAAAGCAAGCATGTGGAAATGTTGAAAAATAAGAATTGGGAAAAGACTGAAGGAATAACAATACGACTTTGATTGCATTCAATACTGTTAGAAAAATATATCCTTTTATAGGCTAATATTCCTAATTTAATTTATTTGAAATTGTACTAACAACCCCTCAACAAACTCCTATAAAATCTATTATTCTAGATAAGACTAAACAATAATTAATTTCAAATCAATAATAAATATTTTCAAATCAATAAAACCAACACTTTCCCTTGATTTGAAAATTCTCTAAAAATAACATCTTAACAAACTAAATAAAAATATTTGAAGCACCGTCTCTTCAATCTTCAAATTTTTCACGGAGCACTTCTCTCCCAAAATCCCGGAGCACTTCTCTCCCAAAATCCAGATGCACTTCTCATCTTCTTCAGCAATTATGGTGCACATCTCACCAATAACGTAGGAGCACTTCTCTCCTTATTTCTAAAACAGTTTTTCTTCTGTGAACTGAGCCATCTCAGTTTTTTGTTACTCGTCTGAGCATCAAACTTGCAATACTTTTGAATATGACCAAATCTTTTGCACTTGTATATATGACTCCATTCGAACAACCAAGAATGATAATTATTGTCACTAAAAACTGGCATAGGAATAGATGATGTCATCACTCAAACTCAAAACCTTTTTTGACGTTTTTTTTGTTCGCTCAACCCAACCGAAGAATACTTATGACTAAAAACTTATGAAGAAAAGCATATGGCAACTCTTTTTTTTTGGACCTCAGCAATCAGAAAGAAATCTGCATTGATTTCTTCCCTCTATTTGGCTCTGATACCATGTTGAAAATATAAGAATTGGGAGAAAAGACTGAAGGAATAACAATACGACTTTGATTGCATTCAATACTGATAGAAATACATATCCTTTTATAGGCTAATATTCCTAATTTAATTTATTTGAAATTGTACTAACAACCCCTCAACAAACTCCTATAAAATCTATTATTCTAGATAAGACTAAACAATAATTAATTTCAAATCAATAATAAATATTTTCAAATCAATAAAACCAACGGGAAATACCTACTGATGGGACTAATATTTAGGAAATTTATCTTCGGCATTTAAAGTTTGAAAAGAAAGTTGCATCTGGATCATATTGTGATCTGTAAGTGCTTTGACCTTCAATTGATTTCAGTTAGTTGTTGAACCATGTATTAGAGTATATTCTTTCTGCCATTTGAGGTACAAAGGTAGATAGTAAAGTTAAGAAATGGCAATTAAAGTCCTTAAGCCTGGACGTATTAGCGCGGATATGGAGAAAGAGTTCACTTTTATCATGAGGTTAGTTGCTAATCTTGTCTATGACATGTGTTATTGTTGTTGCTAATTCGCCACAGCTGCTTTGAATAATGTTCATGATTAACATTTCTTTACTTCTTAATCTTAAAGTTTGACAGGTGTTTGTTTTCTCATGATATCAATTCTGAATTTTGATATTACTTGAAGTCACAAGTCATGTATGTTTCACAGACAGACTAAATATATTATATTTATTTGGTATCCCACTTGACTATACTAACAATTATATATAAATTTAATATATTTAAAAAAAATTCTAAATTTAATATGTAAATTGTATTTAATAATATATGATACAATAAGTATAACGACGATGGCACTATATAATTAATTTATTTTTGAAAAAAATAAGGTAATGGATGCAACATTTATTGCACCATTTGTGAGTCAAAAGAGGAGGGAGAGTAATAAACCTTGCCCCTGTAATATAATATCAACAGAGGTGACTGGAAAATCCCTCAACATCTATGGAGGCAATATTAGCTTTGTCGCCCTCTTTGCTCTACTTTTGTTATGAGTACATTTCCAAAATAACATTTTTTGCTTGGAAGCCAAGTCTAGCGGTATGCATAGCACACATATAATAAGCAAGCACACACATCAAGCATCAAGGGACATCTAGGTAATCCAACAAGCACACTCATGATCAGCGTCGAGCCAAAGCCCGACCAGTCTAACCGAACCAACCCTTGTGCCACAAGCATGACTAAGAGTGGTCTTGAACCGCCCCATGGTGAGTTTCCACGCCCTCACACCCCCTTACCCGAAGGCATGGATGTGTGGGGCACTCCACTGATGAAAACCTTCCCTAGTGGAGCAACCCCAGACCCTAACCCCAGTGCCTGATGTGTAGGAAGTCGGTGTCTGGTCATTGCCGGCGGGCACCTAGTGCCATCTAGACACTATCCGCAGGCACCATGCTGCAAATGATATGAAGTTGGCTCCAAACTTGGGGAACTGATTACTTTTTGGGCATTAAGAATGCCAAAGTACCCTTGATTTAAAAGGATGTTGTCAAAGTTTCATAAGCAATTGGAGCTTGAAATTATGATTTTTGAAATACCCCGAACTTAAATATAGGGATTAAGATTAACCTAATACGTAATAAAGGCTAATAATGCCTAAGTAATATTGGTAAGGAAAAATACCAAAAGAAATAAGGAAACACTTTAAAAGTGAAAAACGCTAAATAAGCGTTAAATAACCATAGGAGGTATGAGACCTCGGTTAGCGTGTTCTAAGGATTCTAAAGGCTTAATTAAGTCTAAATAAATACTAGGGAACAAATCCCGAAGAAAACGGATCCTTAAAATGGATTAAAATCACTAACGAACCTTAAAGCGCGTTTTTCGAGGTAACCGGGAAAACGTGTCTTTAAGCGGGTCAAATAGACTCGTAACAATTTTGGTCAACTAAAATATCAGTAATAAATATTAGTGAAGCTTTAGGACCAATAAAATCAAGAAAACGAGAAATTAGTAAAAACTGTCAAAAACGGGAAGTTGTGGGGTAGAAGTATAAATAACCAAGAGTTATGTGTCCACTTTCAAAAAAAAAGTAAATGTGGTGTTGTGTGTGGGGTGTAGCCGATGGGCTTTATTCTCCCCCCCCCTCTCTCACACTCTCTCACACACTCACTCACACTCTCTTATTTACAAACAAACAAAAAAAATAAACTACCCCACTCACACATATTCTCTCTCCTATTCCCATTCTCTCTTTTCCCTCACGTGGAGCAGCCCTCTCACCCTCTCTTTTTTCCTTTCTTCAACCTCATGCGATTCCATGGAGGAATGAGAACAAAACACAAAACTAGCACTTCTCTCCTCTTGTTACCTTAGCAAGCCTCTTCCAAAAATTATAAAAACACCACCATTGGAATCCCCTCATCAAAGGCTACATTCCTATCTTTTCAAAACTTGAAAACAAGCACTTTCGTTTTTATGGGTATACCCCATTGGGAGCTTCACAACACCACCATTAGAAGGCCCTTGCTCTCCTTGTTCTTTAAGGTAAAAATCTCTTCAAAAACTCCATCTTTTTCTAGCCTAAATGGCAAAACGAAAATTAAACTAAACTTGCTTGGTCTCTTTATGCCCAGCCGATTTTGGCATTGTGGTGGGTGAGAAATCTTGTTCTTGAGCTATCCCAAACAGCTTTTGTACCCTTGCAAGGTAATAATTTTTCTAAACCCTAAAACCTAGATTAAAGCTTGATTAAGGTAGGGTTAGTTTTAGTATTGAATGGTGTATAAATGGTTTGTAGTGTTAGTGGATTGTAGAGAATTTCAAAACCGGAGAGAAGGTAGAGAAAGAAGAAGGAGAAGAGAAAGAAAAAGCTTGAGAAAACAAGGTAAATTGCCTTTTGTGTATCTTGGTATATGTATGTATGTAACAGTTTAGAATAAAAATGAGTATTGTAAATGGTAATGCGTTAGTAGTATAATGTGTAAGAGAGTATAAGCATTGGAAGCCTTAAAAGACATTTTAAAACTGTCAAAACAGATTGGGAATTGAGTGTTTAAGTGCAGGAATTTTTAAGTGATTGTTTAGTATTGGTATAATGTATGGGAGCTTGTATATTGATGTCTATTGCAACAGGTGGAATAATAAGAAGATTTCAATGTGAAATTTAATGTGTGGTGAGAGTGTATAAATTATAGGGGAGGTTATGGCAAATTTACCTAGGAATGGAACACTTAGTGTGTTAGAAACTAGGTGACCAATGTGTGCATGTGTAAAGATTTTGATTAAGGAAAATAGAGGGTAAGTTGAGAGAGATAGGTAATGTATTCTAAATGCATTAGGAATGTTAGAAATGTCGATAGAAGAGGGAGATATGAAGAGGATTGTAAATGACAAAATCTGTAGCCAAGAGTATTTAAGTGCATAGTGGGAACTAGGAGAAATGAGTGTACAAGATTGGTGAAATGAGGAGTTGGATTTGGGAATAGATGTGTAACTACTGGAATGGAAATGTAGTTAGAATGCTAGGAATGACGTGGTTGAGAAAATATTGGATGGGAGAGTTGAATTGTAAAATCTGTAGCATTGGTGTGAAGAAACTAGTATAAGTGTGGAAATGAAATGAGGAAAAATGTGTAAGTGAATGTAAGGTTGAGTAGTAAGTTGGTGGATGAACTAAGGTGTATTAGGAGGTGTAATTAATGTTATAACATGTGGGAATAAGTGTAGGAACATGGGGAAGTAGTGGGTAAAAGAGAGGACTGAAAACAGAAATTAAAATGCAAATACTGGGCCGGACCGAACTTGCGACCGGACTTGCAAGTTCGGTCGAGCCCAGATTTACAAAGACGGGTGAGCTACTGGAATCGACCGGACTTGCGACCGGACTTGCAAGTTCGGTCGGACCAGAAATTTTCCCCGTCTGTAACCTACTGGAATCGACCGGACTTGCGACCGGACATGCAAGTTCGGTCGGCCAGAAAAATTCCCATCGTGTAAGCTACTGGAATCGACCGGACTTGCGACCGGACATGCAAGTTCGGTCGGTCCAGAAAAATTTCCCGAGGATAGCTACTGGAATCGACCGAACTTGCGACCGGACTTGCAAGTTCGGTCGGGCCAGAAATTTTCGGTACTGGTAGCTACTGGAATGGACCGGACTTGCAAGGTCGGTCGCAAGTCCGTGTCCTGACAAAAAAAAAAAAAAAAAAAAATTTAAATAATGATGATATATATATATATATATTGTATGTATATATGCATATGTATGTATATCCACATATACATGTACATGTAAGAAAGTAAACCTAAGTTAAGTAAGAAAGTAAGACTTAAGGTAAAGAAAAGTAAATAAGTAATGTGTAAGTATAAGAAGTGTGAGGACATAGTAAGTACGAATTAAGTAATAATAGTTAGATTAATCATTTGAATGTATGTATATCATAGGATTTGAATTGTGAATACCGGAGGAACGTTGGGATACAAGTACAACGGTGAAAGGTATGATTTCTTCATGCCCTGTATCCTAATCTGGTTACCCCGATTTGTGTGCTTACTTGATCACCTAATAAGATAAATGCACGAATCGGACTATATTGCACTTACTTGTGCTTGTGTATATTGTTCTTGGTATATTTCTCTTGAACAATAGTTTGTATAATTCATGAAATGAATGGATGATGATATGGTGTAAATGAATCTTGTATTGTACTTATGTATTGTATTGTATTTAGTATGAATGTATATGGCACTTGTATTGTAAATGTGGCTTGAATGTTGACTTGTGCTAATTCCTAACTATCTAACTCCTAACTTAAGTGAGTAAATTGGAATGAGTACAAGTCCGATATAGCTTCGGCCACGCGTGAGGATGAGGTGACACAAGAGGTTGGATCCGATTCCTGGTTCGTAAGCTGGTCCACGGCCCAAATCCCTTAAGTGGGTAGCATCCTGGATTAGTGAACCAAGTAAATCCCGGAGGTGGGACGGAGTAGTCCCCAGGGCCGGAGGTCCCGACGACTTAACTTGAGTAAGAGTAAGAGTAAGTAAGTATGTATGAGTATGAGAATGAGTATGTATGCGTATGTATGAAGTAATGAGTAAAAGAGTAATCTCCACCCGATTAACCCGGGTGGACCAATGAAGCTAACCCGTATTGTAAATTGTGTATGTATTGGTATTTGTATTCGGAAGGAGGTAAGTATATATTTGATGGTTATATTGTATTCCTTGTATGTAATGAAGTGTATGTGTGTATGCTTGCGTAAGTATTATGTATTGTGTATAAGACATGTATGCATGTATTGTGTGAAAATGAACCGCATGTATTCGACCAAGTGGTCGGCGTACCCTCACTAGTACGCGGGGTATGCGGTTATCATGCTCGGCGAAAGCTGACCCCTTCGGGGGACTTTTTTAGTGTGCAGGTACCCGAAGCGAATGTGGTCAAGGCACGAGACCGGCGACTACATTGGATAGTAGTAGCAGAATGTAGAGGTGTATTAACTAGCACACCCCTTGTATTTAGAAAGTAATGTAGTAGTGAGGAATGGGTAGTAAGTAGTCTCTTAGTGAGTATGTATGAACTTGAAGAGGTATTATACTTGTATAAGGAACTAGTAAACTCGGTATGTAGATTATATTGTATGGTACTTGGAGTATTGTATTGAATGGAGATTGTAGTAGTATTTGGTAAATGGAGAATGTATTGTAGATTGTAGTACGGGGATTCCGGTCCATCAGACCGATGCTGTATGTAGAATCAGTAGCCTTGTTAGTCACGTGGGTGACTAACGGCATTGTATCACCCATTGTATGTAAGTATATATCGCTGCGAGTATCTGATGAGTAAGGAGATTGGACGTTAATGACTGTATTAATAGTAGGGGTGTTACAAAAAGTGGTATCAGAGCGAAGTATCGCTCTGATGACTGGAAATACCGAGTTAGGAATACCGAGTTAGGAATTAGAAGCTTAGGGCTAAGGGCTGAGTGTTAGCATTAGAGATATGCTAGTTAGGAACTACCGGTGAGTACCGGATACCTACAATACCAGTCCCGCCCGCCGCAAACCCCACTGTATAACTTGGGAAAGGACGCCAGAGAGAAGGAAAGTCCTCTCATACTCGGGGAAACCCGATCTGGCAGTTGTGAAGCAATCCACAGAGGAAAGAACCGACATATAGTAGATCCAAGAACTGGAGTCCCGGAGATGGACCCCGGTTGAACCACAACACCCGCACGTAATGGCGGTAGAATGAGCACTCCAACCACGAGGAGGCTACAACTTGCAACAGCATGGGGCGACCTGCTTAGCAGTCGCGAAACCTAGCTAGTCAACCAACAGCAGGAAAAAGCACTAACGTGCAACGGAATGAAAAGGGAGCAGAAGTAACGGAAACCCGAGACACAAAGTCTACGGGACAGTAATATTGAATAATAACACCAACGGTATTAGCGACTGAGGACATAGTCGGAAGCGGTTGACTCCAAAACAACGAGCCACAAGGAGCGACACCTAAACCAAGTAGAACGGGAACCTCCAAGAAGTGGAGGAGTACCCAGATCTACGACAACCATGTCTAGACAATCAAGAAGCTACCTAAAGGAGCGAGTATATCAGTTATAGATCAATAAGATCGAGGGAAGCGCCAACAAGACTAACAAACACAAATGGGAACCCTACAAAGTTGGTATAAGATTACCAAAAACCACCAGTACCACGCATTGCCACGGCAAGTGCAGTAAAGACAGAGATATGTAAAGGGAACACTAACACGTCACAAGTACATAGTAATGTACGGTGACAGTAACGAAATAACCACAGGATCAAACATCCTAAAACTGAAGGAATGGAACCTTGGAAAGGCCTAACGGCCCGACCACCGTACTTAGAACATACCAGTCAGCGAGAGGCTAGACTTGGTCAAGACCTCAAACGTGGCTATGCCATGAGAGACTTCTTTTAACACCGAACCACTGTTTTAAAACCCAAAATTTTCTTTTCAAAACCTCAAACCTCTTTTAAAACCTTGGATTTTAAAACCGAACCAACATGATTATGGTGAGTATCATAGATTGATACAAGAGGAGTTGACAATAGAATACTTCACCTAGGCGTGTGACGAACACTACAAGTGTACCCATTACGGGATGTGGGACAACCGCACTCCGAAGGAGCTTGCGGGCCCGACATATAGTTGGGTAAGTGGCAACGTATCAGCATGGTACCCCACGTATGTATACATGTAGTGTACGACACACGGGAAGTAGTCAGCTCCGTTCTACGGACCATCAGTGAGTTCAAACCAGAACAACTGGACACCTCAGACAATTCAGCATAAAGGAACTCAGAAGACCATCTGAAGATAGGAGGAGTAAGAACTAGGAAGTGCAAAGAGCACAGACTAAAAAGTATAGACATTGGATATGTCCCAAGGACACCAAGCAAATATATGACAGCTGGAAGGATACCCAGCCTAAACACAGTAAGGCAATGCCTAACGTGAACACCAATGCTCAACAAACGGGACAAACTCCCAAGAGCAATCACAAGATTACCACAAACATCCATCATTGAAAGGGATATCAAACCTAGTCTAAGCACTAGGAGCAAGTGTAAACAGTCTACCCAAGAACGGGAGACGTTACAAACCAAAAGGGGACGACTCAATACAATACCATAAGACGGTATAGAGGACAACACGTTATAAACATTAGCCGGATGTAACGGCACACAGCCACAACACCCAGGAGCGATCCTTGAAGGGTGTCTGCGTTAATAACAGTCGAACAACCGTAACGACATGAGCACGGGAGCTAAACGAACACTCGGTTAGGACACCGAAGGGATTTCACTTAACAGGAAATGCCCTAAAATACTGAGAGGCACCTATTAACACCTGATTGCCAAAAGGGTCTCCTATGAACGGAAGCGTGATGCCACGACTTACCATGGAGCCCAATAATACCTCCAACCTATGACGGTATACAAGGAGTGGAAACATGTATAACAGCTTGCAAAGAGCATAGCTTGCAGCAATACGGCTCAAAGCCAAACCAATACGTTATTAACCTTAACGGTTGCAAACCACACCATTTAGTAACAAGACCTGCAAGAGGGATTGCCTCATACGACAAGAAATCAACAACTGGACCATAAATCCAACCCAACATCCTGAGTGGCTTGTAGTAATGGCCACCTCAGTGTCACTGTCACTAGAGCACCAGTCTAGTATACAGTTGACGGAGTTAAATACCCCTCATGCCTTCTGTAGCAATTGTACACAGAGGCATAAGAATCATGATAATGCCAACATTGGCCTAGTCCACACTTGGACACTACGAGAACCCAAGGGAAGTACCCCTCGTTAACCGAAGACCACCAAGGTGGTGAAGATGTGAATCCTTAGAAAGGTTCCATCTATTATAACAGTAAAGCCTACGCAATAGATATTGCCAAGAGGCGATGGAATCAGGAAATGAGATTTCCAAACCATTACGACTTAAGGAGTAAGTATACTCCTCATGCACCCAGCATGTGGTGAACCATTACATAAATACTCACATGGTAAACCTTGTCATGAGACCTATGAGTGGCAACAACCCTCAACCAGAACTTCATTTACCAATGATAGAACGGGACCAGGAAACCCTTGAAGTTTCACGGGATGTCCTGGTAAAATACATACAAGCAAAACTACACAGCCAGAGCCTAAACCAATGCTCAGCACCGAAAGGCAATAATTAACAAAGCAGTTAATGTGAACGCACACTGAACACCATGAATGATTAACGCTCAAGAGAGCTTAGGACCCGATGAGTTATCTCATCCTTGGTCAACCAAGATACTTGGTGAATTGTATCACAATAATGAAAATGATGTGAGGTAAGCCAACCTACACATGAAACCTAAACTGAAATAAAACATCCCACTATGGGAAGATAGTAGTAGTGCGGTGCTACGACAACCGTCATACACACGAACTGGAAACCCCAGGGTATTCATACCATAAGGGAATGGTGCCAATGACAATGGCAATGAGTAAAGAGAAACTATCACAGTAACGGAAACAGTAAAAACAATGTTGTATAATGAGTAAGAATGCGGTGCGCAACAAGCGACCAATATGAGGAAGTAACAGATAATGACACGGAGTATAAGTACGAAATAACAGGCAGAAATATTCTTTCCCATCACATAAGTGACTTACTGTCAAGCGTTTACGCCTCTGCACTCTGTATGACTGAGTGTTTGGTATTGCACTTGTGCAGCTAATGATCTAATGGGATGGCTAGGGATATGGAGAATGTAAACCGTAGTAAACCTTTCTTTTCACCAACAAACAGGCACTAGCCAGTCAGCAAGCTTAGCAACAAACCGTGCGGCCTAAGGCCAAAGAAGCACGAAGAGTGTACAATACACTAACAATCACAAAGTGTGAATTCCAATGGAATGAGGAGTGAAAAGAGACTTAAAGAAAGTCACTAGGACCGACGCATAGAAATGCAAGGTCATACAAGTAAAGAACACTTGTACTGAACCAGGGAAACTGGTAGAATTCAGAAGCTAGTGACACCAGAGGAAGCACTACAACTAAGTAGTGACTTAACCTCGCCCGACAATAAGTCGGAGGAGCTTAACGAATAATCGTAGAAGCACGAATAGCATGTGCAGAAGATTACCAGAGAGCTGGTTATAACCTTAAACTCATTGAGTTCAAACACGGTAAAAGAATACCGCATTTGTTTAATAAACCTTATGCCTATAATAGACGGATAAAAGGTGATGCATAGTACATTAAGGATAGCACGAAGGGTAAATAACCGAGTTATCAGGGTCGCGCAGCAGAAGCTAGTGGGCCCCAGCTAGTAAGTATAGCAAAATGGCTATTAATGCCTTGAAGCCTAATAGGCTAGAACCGAATTAATGATGAGTTAAATAAACTCATATAGAATCCTTGGTGCAAAGACTAAACCATTGGTATGGTTAAGACCCTTTGACCAGAGTATATTGTATAATGTACCGTAGTGAAGCTAAACGCTTCAGATTGCCCAAATTGATTAAACCAATGTTTAATAATAATAACACATGGTAGATTACGTGGGCGTAATCCCTTTTAAGGGGGGTAGAGCGAAAACCGCTTAATGTAAGTTTTATAAATAAAACACTTAAACGTAATGTGCATAGCACAAATGAGAATCAAATGATGATTGGTACTATGTTAAACAAACATACGTACTCATTCATATTGAATTGTGGTAACTAAGCATTAACATGCAAATACCATAGGGGAATGTACCTATTGTAACACCAGTGTAAGAGTATTAGTAAAGAAAAGTAATGAGTAGTGGACGGAGCTCCACAAGTATTGTAACCATTGAAGAAGTAGTACGAAATGAATGAGGATAGTAGATGAATGAAGTTTATGAGTAGTGGGATCGTAAGTAAAAATGTGAAACAATTGAAACAACTAAATCTTATAAGTGTAGTATTCCGTAGTTAGAATATAGGAGATATGATGGTGAGTAATGGATGGAAGTAGTGAAGGTTGATGAAATGAGCATTAGGATGAACCATGGAGTAAAGCATTTGGGAAGTAGAGTGAGGATGATTGATGGACTGATTCCATCCTTGGAGATGTATGAATGACTAGGAAGAGTAAAAAGATAAACATGAAAACAATTGAATTATTTGTTGTTTGAAACTGATGTGGGAAGTCGAACTTGATCCTGATCAGATCAAGGGAAACCGAACACAAATTGGGGTGGAAAGATAGTTCAACACTGATGCTGATCACATCAGGGTCGAATGATTCTTGAAGCTCCCCTTAAGTGGTCACAAGAATCATAGGATAGAAGTAATGAATATAAATTGGAATTTGGAGTTGTATGTTTTAGAAAAAATTATAATTAGTAGTTGTGAAAGAATTCTCTTAGTATGGAGAGTGAGTAATCTACTAGAAATAGGTACCGGAGAAGATAGTAAGGTAGCATGTTGTATTATTCCAAGGGCAGCGGGACATAGAGGAGTCCCGTGTCTAGATGACAGAGTGCCTGCGGGATTGTATGTGTATTGCATTGCTTTGGGGATAGCTTTGCACTGTATGTACGTATAAATGTGGTAATGAGGAACCGACGGGATGGTAGTAGTAATATGGATTGGAGTAATTATTGTACATTGGTATGGTATGAAGGGAGAAACCTTGAGTAACGATTCTGGAATTGTAAGGAGGAGGAATGTATGGCTTTGGTATTAGGCAAGTATAAATGAGTAAGTACAGTAATCCCATAACCTCGAACAACTTTGAGGACAAAGTTCTTAAGGGGGGTAGATTGAAATACCCCGAACTTAAATATAGGGATTAAGATTAACCTAATACGTAATTAAAGGCTAATAATGCCTAAGTAATATTGGTAAGGAAAAATAAATCCAAAAGAAATAAGGAAACACTTTAAAAGTGAAAAACGCTAAATAAGCGTTAAATAACCATAGGAGGTATGAGACCTCGGTTAGCGTGTTCTAAGGATTCTAAAGGCTTAATTAAGTCTAAATAAATACTAGGGAACAAATCCCGAAGAAAACGGATCCTTAAAATGGATTAAAATCACTAACGAACCTTAAAGCGCGTTTTTCGAGGTAACCGGGAAAACGTGTCTTTAAGCGGGTCAAATAGACTCGTAACAATTTTGGTCAACTAAAATATCAGTAATAAATATTAGTGAAGCTTTAGGACCAATAAAATCAAGAAAACGAGAAATTAGTAAAAACTGTCAAAAACGGGAAGTTGTGGGGTAGAAGTATAAATAACCAAGAGTTATGTGTCCACTTTCAAAATAAAAAGAAAAAATGTGTGTGTGTGTGGGGTGTAGCCGATGGGCTTTATTTCTCCCCCCCCTCTCTCACACTCTCTCACACACTCACTCACACTCTCTTATTACAAACAAACAAAAAAAAATATAAACTACCCCACTCACACATATTCTCTCTCCTATTCCCATTCTCTTTTTCCCTCACGTGGAGCAGCCCCTCTCACCCTCTCTTTTCTTCCTTTCTTCAACCTCATGCGATTCCATGGAGGAATGAGAACAAAACACAAAAACTAGCACTTCTCTCCTCTTGTTACCTTAGCAAGCCTCTTCCAAAAATTATAAAAACACCACCATTGGAATCCCCTCATCAAAGGCTACATTCCTATCTTTTCAAAACTTGAAAACAAGCACTTTCGTTTTTATGGGTATACCCCATTGGGAGCTTCAACACCACCATTAGAAGGCCCTTGCTCTCCTTGTTCTTTAAGGTAAAAATCTCTTCAAAAACTCCATCTTTTTCTAGCCTAAATGGCAAAACGAAAATTGAACTAACCTTGCTTGCTCTCTTTATGCCCAGCCGGTTTTGGCATCTTTGGGGTGGAAAGATCTATTCTTGAGCTACTTCAAGTGTTTTATAAACCCTTGCAAGGTAATAAACTCCTAAACCCTAAAATGTACATAAAAGCTTAAATAAGGTTAGGGTGGGTTTTAGTATTTGAATGGTGTATAAATGTTGTGTAGTGTTAGAGGGATTGAAGTTCAAAACCGGTGAGGGAAAGAAGAGGAAGAAGAGAAAAGAAAAGCTTGTGGAGTAACAAGGTAATATTGCTGTTTTGTGTATCTTGGTAATGAGTATGTAACAGATTTTTAGAGGAGTAAAAACAGTATTGTAAAGTTGTAATGCGTTAGTAGTATAATGTGTAAAGAGTATAAGCATTGGGAAGCCTTAAAAAGACATTTAAAACTGTCAAAACAGATTGGGAATTGAGTGTTTAAGTGCAGGAATTTTAAGTGATTGTTTAGTGTTGGTATAATGTATGGGAGCTTGTATATTGATGTCTATTGCAACAGGTGGAATAAGTATAGAAATGTGAAATTATAATGTGTGGTGAGAGTGTAAATTATAGGGGAGGTTGGCAAAATTTACCTAGGAATGGAACACTTAGTGTGTTAGAAACTAGGTGACCAATGTGTGCATGTGTAGCAGATTTTGATTAAGGAAAATAGAGGGTAAGTGGAGAGAGATAGGTAATGTATTCTAAATGCATTAGGAATGTTAGAAATGTCGATCGAAGAGGGAGATACGGAAGAGGATTGTAAATGACAAAATCTGTAGCCAAGAGTATTTAAGTGCATAGTGGGACTAGGAGAAATGAGTGTACAAGATTGGTGAAATGAGGAGTTGGATTTGGGAATAGATGTGTAACTACTTGGAAATGTAGTTAGAATGCTAGGAATGACGTTGGTTGAGAAAATATTGGATGGGAGAGTTGAATTGTAAAATCTGTAGCATTGGTGTGAAGAAACTAGTATAAGTGTGGAAATGAAATGAGGAAAAATGTGTAAGTGAATGTAAGGTGAGTAGTAAGTTGGTGGATGAACTAAGGTGTATTAGGAGGTGTAATTAATGTTATAACATGTGGGAATAAGTGTAGGAACAATGGGGAAGTAGTGGGTAAAAGAGAGACTGAAAACAGAAATTAAAATGCAAATACTGGGCCGGACCGAACTTGCGACCGGACTTGCAAGTTCGGTCGAGCCCAGATTTACAAAGACGGGTGAGCTACTGGAATCGACCGGACTTGCGACCGGACTTGCAAGTTCGGTCGGACCAGAAATTTTCCCCGTCTGTAACCTACTGGAATCGACCGGACTTGCGACCGGACATGCAAGTTCGGTCGGCCAGAAAAATTCCCATCGTGTAAGCTACTGGAATCGACCGGACTTGCGACCGGACATGCAAGTTCGGTCGGTCCAGAAAAAATTCCCGAGGATAGCTACTGGAATCGACCGAACTTGCGACCGGACTTGCAAGTTCGGTCGGGCCAGAAATTTTCGGTACTGGTAGCTACTGGAATGGACCGGACTTGCAAGGTCGGTCGCAAGTCCGGTCCTGACAAAAAAAAAAAAAAAAAAATTTAAATAATGATGATATATATATATATATATATATGTATGTATATATGCATATGTATGTATATCCACATATACATGTACATGTAAGAAAGTAAACCTAAGTTAAGTAAGAAAGTAAGACTTAAGGTAAAGAAAAGTAAATAAGTAATGTGTAAGTATAAGAAGTGTGAGGACATAGTAAGTACGAATTAAGTAAAATAGTTAGATTAATCATTTGAATGTATGTATATCATAGGATTTGAATTGTGAATACCGGAGGAACGTTGGGATACAAGTACAACGGTGAAAGGTATGATTTCTTCATGCCCTGTATCCTAATCTGGTTACCCCGATTTGTGTGCTTACTTGACCACCTAATAAGATAAAAGCACGAATCGGATATATTGCACTTACTTGTGTTGTGTTATATTGTTCTTGGTATATTTCTCTTGAACAATAGTTTGTATAATTCATGAAATGTATGGAGATGATATGGTGTGTAAATGAATCTTGTATTGTACTTATGTATTGTATTGTATTTAGTATGAATGTATATTGGGTATTGTATTTGTAAATGTGGCTGAATGTTGACTTGTGCTAATTCCTAACTATCTAACTCCTAACTTAAGTGAGTAAATTGGAATGAGTACAGTCCCGATATAGCTTCGGCCACGCGTGAGGATGAGGTGACACAAGAGGTTGGATCCGATTCCTGTTCGTAAGCTGGTCCACGGCCCAAATCCCTTAAGTGGGTAGCATCCTGGATTAGTGAACCAAGTAAATCCGGAGGTGGGACGGAGTAGTCCCCAGGGCCGGAGAGGTCCCGACGACTTAACTTGAGTAAGAGTAAGAGTAAGTAAGTATGTATGAGTATGAGAATGAGTATGTATGCGTATGTATGAAGTAATGAGTAAAAGAGTAATCTCCACCCGATTAACCCGGGTGGACCAATGAAGCTAACAAGTATTGTAAATTGTGTATGTATTGGGTATTTGTATTCGGAAGAGGTAAGTATATAATGGTGGTTATATTGTATTCCTTGTATGTAATGAAGCGTATGTGTGTATGCTTGCGTAAGTATTCATGTATTGTGTATAGAAGCATGTATGCATGTTGTTGTGTGAAAATGAACCGCATGTATTCGACCAAGTGGTCGGCGTACCCTCACTAGTACGCGGGGTATGCGGTTATCATGCTCGGCGAAAGGACCCCTTCGGGGGACATTTTTTAGTGTGCAGGTACCCGAAGCGAATGTGGTCAAGGCACGAGCGGCGACTACATGGATAGTAGTAGCAGAATGTAGAGGTGTATTAACTAGCACACCCCTTGTATTAGAAAGTAATGTAGTAGTAGTGAGGAATGGGTAGTAAGTAGTCTCATAGTGAGTATGCATGAACTTGAAGAGGTATTATACTTGTATAAGGAACCTAGTAACTCGGTATGTAGATATATTGTATGGTATTTGGAGTATTGTATTGAATGCAGATTGTAGTAGTATTGGTAAATGGAGATGTATTGTAGATTTGTAGTACTCGGGATTCCGGTCCATCAGACCGATGCTGTATGTAGAATCAGTAGCCTTGTTAGTCACGTGGGTGACTAACGGCATTGTATCACCCATTGTATGTAAGTATATATCCGCTGCGAGTATCTGATGAGTAAGGAGATTGGACGCTAATGACTGTATTAATAGTAGGTGGTGTTACAACTCCTCAAGCATCATTTTGCACACCCATTTGCCTTACTCAAACTTCTCAAAGTAATATATAATCTAGCACATGCTTACATCCTTATAAGTCATTATACCTTATTTTTCCTTCAAACTTTGTACAAGTTTCCTAGCTTCCTTAACCATGGTCTTGGTGCATGAAACTCACCATTATAACCCCTAGTCCCTCTTATACATTCCTAGGTCTTCCTAGTACTCAAGAACTCCATGGTTTATCCATTTTCGCCAAATCAACCCTTAGTGATCACTAGAACATCCTTAGTCATAAAATCTCCTTAGAACACCTTAAACGCTTAGTTTCCTACTCAAATTTCGCCATAGTTTCTCTAGTATATTATCATGCCCAAATGCATTGTTTTCCTCATTCAACCATCTCACATACATCAAGTCTTTTCTCATCGTTTATTCTCATCCAAATCAACTCATTCATGATAACTCAATATAGTGCAATAATCTTAAATTGCATAGCACTAAGGCTCTTAAATGACATGGCTCTTAGGCCCTTAAATGACATGGCTCTTAGGCCCTTAAATGACATGAATTTAAACACTAAATTTCCCACAATAAAATATTCAACCTGCAAATACACCCATCAATCTCATAGTAGTTATAATGCTCTTAAAATCCATCTTAAACTTATATTACTAACTCATTCCCATTGGCTCCTTAGTCACAAGTTCACAAGCTTATTTAAGTTCTTTTTCTTAGGTTATATAACCCAATACACAATGTAAGCTCTAAGCCACATTGGTATCCACCTAAACTCATCCCTTAAAACTTAAACCACCATTAGGTAAGCATTTTACCTTGTTTTCTCAAGCTTATCTTAACTTCCTCCTTAGACATTCTTCTTGCATGAATCTCGGCCACCACTTAAATTCCCCTTGCCAATGTTCTAATCAATATTCAATGACTCACATGAGTACTAAACAATACACCAACCTCAAGGAATAAAAACCTAGGTTAAAAATGTGTTTTAAGGTCTTATAATGAATATTTTACCTTGAAGTCTTAAGGTAGGCTTGGATATGAATCAAGAAGGACCTCCTCTAGCCCTTGGAGAATAGAAAACAAGCTAGAACAAGGCATAAAAATGAAGCCCCATGAGTATAAATTTTCGGTAATGGAGAAGAATGGTGGAAACCTAGTTTTTCTTACATATTCTTTACCTTAAGAGAATGGAGAAGCTAATGAGCTCTTCAAACTTATTTTTCCCCTTCAATGGCGATTTCCCATGGCTCCAAAATGAGTCTTTTCATATTTTGAAAAGATAGGAAGCAAGGCCTTGGTCTAACTAAGAGAAATCTATGCTTAGTTTTTGATTTGGAGCTAAAATGAGCAAGTTATGGACAAGGCAAGGTGAGGCAACAATGGGGGCTGCTTGGGAACGGTTTTAGAACAGAGAGAACAAGAAGAAAACCGTGGAAGAAGAAGGGAAATGAAGAAGAGAGGAGAGAGAGAAGGTATAAGAAGATATTTGTCATTTAAAAGCAAATAGTGAATTTACTCACTTTCCCACCTCTTTCCTTACTTACTAGCACATGTGGTGAGTCACCACTTCAAAAACCGTTCCCCCTTTAATAATAAGATACTTTTGGTCTTTGTTGACCAACTAATTGACTTGAGTTGATTAAAACTTAAACTAGTCACTATTTGGCACTATTCACTAATCAGTGCACATATTTCTGAAATTTTTGATTTCCATTGATTTAGACTTCCTAATGTGATACTAATTAGTACACATGTTGATTAAAGAGTAATGATGGACATTTAGCCACTCAAAACTCAATTCTAAGACAATTTCTCAAAAATGTGCTTTAAGACTTCTTAAAGCACATTTTGTGTTTTAACTTGTTTTCAAGTTTGGTTTTCTTTGCTAATTGATTTAAAATGACCATTAGAATATTACTAAGGTCTTACCATGATATTTGGGTACTCACCCAAGTCCTCCAAGCTTAGAGCACATTTTTGCCCTAATTGCCCTTAAGGCATTTTCTTGTGTTTTCCTTGGTTTAAATTGTCTACCAATCTTTCTAAGGCATATTTTAGCCTTACTACATCATGATTTGATGTTTACTTAGCATACTTAGGTTTGGGGTATTTCAATCTACCCCCCTTAAGAGAACTTTGTCCCCAAAGTTCCCATGCATCTTATCTTATTAGAATACATGTCTTACCTCATTCCTTAGATCATATAGATCATACTTATGTATACTTAATCTCATTGGATCATTAGATCCGCCATATTCTTATACTTAAATATCACACAACATGCTTAAGCATGTGTAGCACTCAAAATTCCTTTTGTTCCTTTTTGATGATTAAAACATTCACATAACTTCCAACGTATTCTCCCATGTCACCGGTCCGTAGACAATGGCTCATTCGTCCTCGTCACCATGGGCCAGAATACAAAACACGCTGCTCTCCCCATGTCACCGGTCCGAAGACAAAGGCTCGTGCGTCCTCGACTTCATGGGCGAGACTCAGTAAAAAGGTAATCCTTTTTACGAGGTCATGTGAGGAATAATTCCTCTAGTTAAAAATACAATCAACTCCAATTTCATTTTATCTTAAGGCCTCTATCCTTAGTGTGATTTAATTGTGACCACTGGTAGGGAGTTTCAGGAATCATCCTACCCTGATGTGATCAGCATCAGTGTAGAACCATCCTTCCACTCCAATTTGTGTTCGGTTTCCCTTGATCCCTAGAAAATCAAGTTCCACCTCCCACATCATTTTCAAACATCCAAATAATTCACTCATGTCCAATTTTCTATCTTTTTAGTTCTTCTAATCATAATCAATTCATCTCCAAAGTGTGGACTCATTCCATCTACATTCCCAATTCATCTCTTAGTAATTACCTCAGACTTAAATTCCTACTAAATTCTATATCAGTCTCATACCAACTTCCACTGTCTCATACCACATAGCATTACTATTTCCTAACCCATAATCATATCAATTGTATCCCATAATGTTATCTTATTCTTATCTCCCACATAGTCTCATATTGACGCTTACCTCATATATTCTTATTTCTTAAGTCTCCTTAATCCTCTTCCTTAATTCTCTTAACTTGTACTCACACCGGAGTTAACAAGATAGGTACTTAATATGTATGGTATTCACATCTTCTGTGTGCAATAACCATGATTTATCTCAAAAATTTATGTAAAACATATTCTCAAATTATTTTGTGCTATGCACACCGTAGTTTATGTACTCAGTACACAAACATACGCTAAGCGGTTTTCGCTCTACCCCCCTTAAAATGGATTACGCCCACGTAATCAACATTACATGATCTTTGAACATAAGTTCAAGATGTCTAATTCTTACCAAGCATTCTACCTTCCATGTCATCTATCTTACTTAGAATTCGATTGGGAATGACTTAGTCTCTGTATCGAGGATTCTTAACGGTACTTATACCATTTCCTTAACTTAGTTTGGTCTAATCTCAAAGGTAGTGATCTGCTAGCTTCCGCTGCACCACTCTGATGTTCTTAGGCTTAACTGCTTCACTTATCTTTTTATAGCATTGTATATTGGTCTCTCAATGGACACGTGTTATCTTTATATCACGGCCTTAATGAGTTGTAACTCGTCTATCCATTCTGCTTGAAGATCTTATGTTCATACTCTTAGTGTTTTCTCGAATGTCTAAGTTGTTCTCTCCAACTGACCTTTGGTCTGAGGGTGATCCTCAATCTGAAACTACTGTTTAGTGCGTATCGCGCTTTATAGTCTTAATCTCTTACATCTTAAGACATGTCCAATGTCTGTACTTAACAATTCGTGCTCTTCGCACTCCATAGTCCTTAATTATTCGTTCTCTGATTCCTCTGTGTTGCTGGTTCAACTGAATTCTTCTCCTCGACTGTTTGTGGTAGTAGCTGTTCTTGTCTGATCTTGCGTCATTGTCCGTGGTACGGAGTCGACTACCTCCCGTGTTCCTTACACCACTCGTTCACATGCATGGGGTACCTTACTGGTACATTACTACTTACCCAACTAACTCATAAATGAGCGTGTCAGGCCTGCAAGCCCCTGTGGGGTGCAGTCGTCCCACGTCTCGTTTTAGTGAACTCATAGTGTCCGTCACACGTTTAGCTATTGCTAATTATGAAGTATTCTGTTGTCGATCTCCTCTTTCATCGTTCCATAATAACATTTATTGTTCTTCTTGAAGTTAATCAAGGGAAGTCCATTTACTGTGTTCTCGGGTATTGTATGCTCTAGCTCTTTCTATATCCCGTACTGATTCGGTCTCTTAATAATTGAGGTCTCTTTCCGTAGAGCCTCTTATCTTGTTTCTCATATTTATGCTACTAGGAATGCACTTCCAGTTCCTTAAGGAATGGGTAGTGTGCTTCCTACGAAATCTTACCTAACCAGGTCCAGACTACTGGCACCAATGCTCAGTTTGTCTACCATCTTATTTTCTTACTTATACTGGTCTTAACTCATAAATCTAATTGCCTCAGTGTCAATATTTGACGGCTCATTCATAATGGTCGCCTTACCGCGTACCATGACTTAATCCACTTATCTAACTATTGTACTCACGACCACTACTACCGTGGTAGTTGGCCCTTACCATGTTGCCCATTAGTGGTGCAACCTCTTATTCTCTTATTCTTATGTCTTACCTTATGTTCAATCCCTTCTTGGTGTAGACACACTGGGAGTTCTCTCATTCCGGTATAGGCGGTTGTCGTACCGTGTTGTAAAATAGTTGGCTCTTGATATGAAGATGTTCTGTTCCAATCTCAGATTCGTTAGTAGGCTAATTTCTTTCACTTTCTTTCATCCTTAGTGATGTTATCTACCATGTAGTTTTAACTGGTTACTGAAGAAGTCATCCACTGAATCACAAGCTCTTCTGAGCATTGATTAATTGACGTGCCATAATGTGCAGTCACCATGTTATCTCTGACCATTACTAATTCTTACATCCTGGGTGTTGGATATGGGGTCTATCTGTGCAACCTTCCTTATTACTCAAGTGTATCTGGTATGTTCTAAGGTAATCTCAAGGTTCATAGTTTCCATTTTCTAAATAAAGTGTATTTTATCTCTAATAGGTGAAAGCCCTTTTGAGGGGTTCATTCCCACTCATGGCCTCACAACAAGGAGAGGTATCCCCACCTTAAAAGGCATGGTTCGTTCTCCGCTCCTATCCTTAGCATTATCTCAATATTCTCATTGATACCCTTTCTTGGTAATGTTCTTCCCAATCTAAGTTGTAGGTTTGGTAACCGTTCATATCTACAAATTGTAGTCCCTTCGTGGCTTAGACAGGCTCTCTTATAACTTACTGCGCCTCGGGCTCTGATGTGGTTAACATCCTTGGCTCGTAGGCTCTTAATGCTTAATGTCTCAGTTCATTATTTGTACTCTTACTCATCTGCAGGTCATCCCTATAAGATTCTGGTTCTTTGAGCACTATCCACCGTTAGGTTACATACTAAATGTAGTATCGGATTTCATGGTAAGTTGCTGCATCCTGCTTCCTGCTATGGAAGTTTATTCAGGTGATCTGCGGTTACTTAGTGTCTTTGACAATACTGTCATTTTACAAGATTTATGTCTTTTAATAGTCAAGGTTAGGTTCGTATTAGGCGTTTGCCTTACGGTGTCCAAGTTGGATATCATCCTGTCGTCTTATACTTCCATCTCAACGCTTCGTTCAACTTCTGTTGACTATGCCACCCGTTGATGGTCAATCATACTTGGGTGTTAATGAGTTAAACAAACAGTGTTAACTGTCATTCATCAGTTGTTCGGCTCGACTATGCCCGCTCCTTTTTAGAAAACGTTATGTCAACGGTCTCAATGGTGTCTTATTTTACATTCCTAGTATGTTATCGCTTACATATTGTTTTGCTCGGATCACCGAGCGATCTCTTAGGTTTTCCTTGTGGAGTTTGAGGTTGGTGTTCTTACGTACTATCGGTTTGTTGTTGTAGTGGGTATACCTTTGCTAATATTATATGGTTTAGTATTATGTCCAAGTTCCACTCCTGGCTGACTGGCGTGTCACCTTATCTCATTGGTCAGGCCGTCGGGCCTTCCAAGGTCTTATTTTCCTGTTCTTATGGTTTTACAATCCGGTGCTATTATGTGTTACAATTGTAGCGTTCTCCTATTTCGTCTTGATGGCTTTTCGTGTGGCTTAACCGTGGTAGCACTTGCTATGGCAAGTGCGCCATGCAGGATGGGCTATTGGTACAAGGTACATTGGTAGTGATACTTCCTTCTAATTTCCATGTACTTGGTAGTCCTCGGGACTCCTCCGATAATCTCTTATTTGGATAACCGACCATCGGGCAGTTTCCTTGTTGTTTGACAGTACTGTCATCTATTAGGGCGTTCCTCTTTCTGAGGGAATCCCTTAATATTTCCTTATGTCTTAATCCTCGCTCTTGTCTCCACACATCTTGTTGTGGTTACTAAGTAATGATTCTCCTTTAGGCACTACATCGTAGTCCTATTTCGGTATACAATTTATATTTTTTGTTTGTTCCGCGTTATGTCGGGCAGGTTTGCAACCTTTTCATTGTATGGGGTTTGGAGTTCCCGGTTCTTAACTGGACCTTCCAGTAATCTCAATCCTCATGCTTTGTATTTTCCCGCTGTTATGCTCACTCGGACCGCTGTCCGGTACTCATGTCTCTTATCATTTCCTTATCCATTGCACGCGTAGTGCTTCCTTACCATTGGTATTGCGAGTTATTTCGACTGCATAGCATGTCGACCCATGTTGCCGGTAATTACCATTCCCTTATTGATAGAATTCCATAGGTAGCGCCTGTTCCTCTATTACGCTCCATTAAAAACCTCCAAGTTCTCCATAACTGTTGTACAACAAATTGTTTCTCGTATTGCTTACTGTTAGCTAACTGCCAGATCGGGTTTCCCCGAGTAAGAGAAGGCTTTCTTCTCTCTGGCGTTTGTTCCACATATTCAGGGTTAGGGATGTGGAGGGCGGGTCTAGGTACTATGGATATCCGGTAAACACCGGGAAGTCCTGACTAACGCACCTCTCACTCTATCTCTCAACCCTTAGCCTATAACTCAATCTCAACCTCAATATTCCCTAAGTTCGGTATTTCTTGTCTTCAGAGCGTAACTACGCTCTGATACCACTTTATGTAACACCCCAACTCAATCCAATTGTGGTCTCGCAACTTAACAACATATATATATACATATCACAGCGGAATTCTTTACAATCCAGGACCTTGCCACGGTCTGACTACAGAATATACCGAACATTAGTACATAACAAAACCTTAACCAAATACATATTCTTCTTACAATCCTCTCACATCCTATACATCTTACTAACTCAATTGCCATACGAGTGTACATGCACAACTCGTAGGCCACACTTAATCCTTAACACTTGTAGCCTCTTCTTACTCTCGCGACGGTCGCCTCCTGATGTACACCTGTGTAGTAAAAACAGCCCCCAAAGGGGGTCAGCACGAATGCTGGTACGATCCCCTCATGGCCCCCAAGCTAACGTGGCTACGACGACTAATTGTCGATAGCATGGAGGTTGATTATATGCACAACATAATAGTGAATGCTGTAAACAACGATCCAATATGAACAATCAAAGTTCACACACAATGAACGACTTAAATGCGTTCCCTTAATTAGAGAGTTAGTTATTTAACTCCTTAAGTAATGTTCCCTCTTAATCTTAGTCCTTCCTTATCTCACCTCAATCTTAGTCTTATCTTAATCTTAGAAACAACCATCCTTTAATAAGGAGTGGATGTAACCTACCTTAATCTTAATAATACAAACCATCCTTTAAAAAGGAATGGTTGCAACTTATCTTAACCTTACCCTAGCCTTAATCTTAAGTTAATCTCAATATACAAACCGTTCCTGGAAGGGAATGGTTGTAGCTTAATTCGAACCTGGGATTTAGGTGATCCCACCGCACCATCTTAATGCCACCTACTCTGGACGGGAGTCCAGCGCAGCTGAGCCGGCGACCGGCCCTAGGCTACAAGTCCGAAGACAAGTCCTTAATCGGAGGTCGAATCTGCTATAGATAACGACCCCCTTTCCTTAGCATGCATGACCGGAGATCGGTCCCGGGTTTCCTCACTCAAGTTCCAGTTAGTAGTAATCTCAAGACCCTGTTTGTTGGTTAACCTCTTTCGGTTCATATCGTCCCTTATTAGGGGCGTTCCTTAGTCTCACTCAATTCCTTACTAAACATTGGTTAGTAAGTTCTCACGGTATGTTGTGTTAGTTTTCAAACATCACACAACAATACAGTAAATATAATATATTCCGGTTGCATGCTTTATCTTGTTTAGTGAGCACACAAAACAAATAGCACACAAGCCGAGGGACACCTCGTTAGCAAGCAGGTCACAAGAGAACTGTACCGTTCACCGTGGGTCGTTCGGTTGCTTACTCTCTTCCGGAGTCCAAATACTCAAGCCCTAAAACATTCATTCAGTTTTAGGTTGTTAATCACTTAACTTAATTCAACTTCTTTAACTTACTTAACCCATAATGATTCCCCACCTAACACCTCATAAGTTTTACAACTTATTCTTACAACTTAACCTTAAACTTTTAAGTTTATACTTAACTTAACTTAATCCCTTAAGTTCCTTGGGTCCTAATCATTACCACCCTACCAAAGGTATACATTATTACCTATTACCTCTTCTTAGAATTTAAAATTTCCCTTTTTTTTATTTTTAGGCCCGACCGAACTTCCGACCGACCTTACCTAAGGTCGGTCCATTCCAGAACACTTCATCGTTTTTGAAAATTCTACCCCGACCGACCTTGCAAGTCCGGTCCCAAGGTCGGTCCCAGAGACTTATTACCGTACAAAATACATGCCCGACCAACCTTGCAAGTCCGGTCCCAAGGTCGGTCCATTCCAGAAACTTTCTCTGGTAGTGTAATTTGAGCTCGACCGACCTTGCAAGTCCGGTCCTAAGGTCGGTCGGCTCCAGAACCTTGTTTCTAAATTCTCTTTTCAACTCCAAACTTCTCCACAAGTTCCCCCATGTGTCCTAATACCATTTAGGCACTTAAACTCACCTTTAAACATCCACTAAAAACTCCTTAGCTACTTTCTCAATTCTTACTAGGAATTCATAACACTTGTTTACACCTCTTAAGGCCTTTACATCATCTAAAACCATTACCATTCAATCCCTCATCATTAGAAGCCAAAAACAAAATTTTTCTTTTGCTCTGCACTGGACCGCCCCACTAGGGCGGTCCCCAGGGGCGGTCCCAACCAGAAGCTAATTTCCTGCACGATTTGCCTGGACCTCCCCACAGGGGCGGTCCCTAGGGGCGGTCCACAGCAGAAACCTATTTTCCAAAGTGCTTTTCTCCTCATTTTGAACTCCAAATTCACCCCAATCTTTTCCCACTCATTCCACAATCTTTCCACATGTTTCCTACATGTTTAAACACCTTAAAACATGCACTAAATCTACCTCAAAATCACCAAACTTGGCACTCAATTTCTTACGAAAATTCTTACACTTAACACTTGATTCCTTACACTTCCCTCTTGTGACTTTGCCTAAGACCTCAACTAATCATTATGTTTCTTTACCACCATCTTAACTACTCCTCAAGCATCATTTTGCACACCCATTTGCCTTACTCAAACTTGTCAAAGTAATATATAATCTAGCACATGCTTACATCCTTATAAGTCATTATACCTTATTTTTCCTTCAAACTTTGTACAAGTTTCCTAGCTTCCTTAACCATGGTTTTGGTGCATGAAACTCACCATTATAACCCTTAGTCCCTCTTATACATTCCTAGGTCTTCCTAGTACTCAAGAACTCCATGGTTTATCCATTTTCGCCAAATCAACCCTTAGTGATCACTAGAACATCCTTAGTCATAAAATCTCCTTAGAACACCTTAAACGCTTAGTTTCCTACTCAAATTTCGCCATAGTTTCTCTAGTATATTATCATGCCCAAATGCATTGTTTTCCTCATTCAACCATCTCACATACATCAAGTCTTTTCTCATCGTATTTTCTCATCCAAATCAACTCATTCATGATAACTCAATATAGTGCAATAATCTTAAATTGCATAGCACTAAGGCTCTTAAATGACATGGCTCTTAGGCCCTTAAATGACATGGCTCTTAGGCCCTTAAATGACATGAATTTAAACACTGAATTTCCCACAATAAAAGCTTTCAACCTGCAAATACACCCATCAATCTCATAGTAGTTATAATGCTCTTAAAATCCATCTTAAACTTATATTACTAACTCATTCCCATTGGCTCCTTAGTCACAAGTTCACAAGCTTATTTAAGTTCTTTTTCTTAGGTTATATAACCCAATACACAATGTAAGCTCTAAGCCACATTGGTATCCACCTAAACTCATCCCTTAAAACTTAAACCACCATTAGGTAAGCATTTTACCTTGTTTTCTAAAGCTTATCTTAACTTCCTCCTTAGACATTCTTCTTGCATGAATCTCGGCCACCACTTAAATTCCCCTTGCCAATGTTCTAATCAATATTCAATGACTCACATGAGTACTAAACAATACACCAACCTCAAGGAATAAAAACCTAGGTTAAAAATGTGTTTTAAGGTCTTATAATGAATATTTTACCTTGAAGTCTTAAGGTAGGCTTGGATATGAATCAAGAAGGACCTCCTCTAGCCCTTGGAGAATAGAAAACAAGCTAGAACAAGGCATAAAAATGAAGCCCCATGAGTATAAATTTTCGGTAATGGAGAAGAATGGTGGAAACCTAGTTTTTCTTACATATTCTTTACCTTAAGAGAATGGAGAAGCTAATGAGCTCTTCAAACTTATTTTTCCCCTTCAATGGCGATTTCCCATGGCTCCAAAATGAGGCTTTTCAAATTTTGAACAGATAGGAAGCAAGGCCTTGGTCTAACTAAGAGAAATCTATGCTTAGTTTTTGATTTGGAGCTAAAATGAGCAAGTCATGGACAAGGCAAGGTGAGGCAACAATGGGGCTGCTTGGGAACGGTTTAGAACAGAGAGAACAAGAAGAAAACCGTGGAAGAAGAAGGGAAATGAAGAAGAGAGGAGAGAGAGAAGGTATAAGAAGATATTTGTCATTTAAAAGCAAATAGTGAATTTACTCACTTTCCCACCTCTTTCCTTACTTACTAGCACATGTGGTGAGTCACCACTTCAAAAACCGTTCCCCCCTTAATAATAAGATACTTTTGGTCTTTGTTGACCAACTAATTGACTTAAGTTGATTAAAACTTAAACTAGTCACTATTTGGCACTATTCACTAATCAGTGCACATATTTCTGAAATTTTTGATTTCCCATTGATTTAGACTTCCTAATGTGATACTAATTAGTACACATGTTGATTAAAGAGTAATGATGGACATTTAGCCACTCAAAACTCAATTCTAAGACAATTTCTCAAAAATGTGCTTTAAGACTTCTTAAAGCACATTTTGTGTTTTTAACTTGTTTTCAAGTTTGGTTTTCTTTTCTAATTGATTTAAAATGACCATTAGAATATTACTAAGGTCTTACCATGATATTTGGGTACTCACCCAAGTCCCTCCAAGCTTAGAGCACATTTTTGCCCTAATTGCCCTTAAGGCATTTTCTTGTGTTTTCCTTGGTTTAAATTGTCTACCAATCTTTCTAAGGCATATTTTAGCCTTACTACATCATGATTTGATGTTTACTTAGCATACTTAGGTTTGGGGTATTTCAGGAAATTTTGGAAACCCTCTCATGAAGAAACGTATTACGTTTCCCTCAGATGAAGAAACGTGCCTAAGCAATTACACATATAAGTGGCCCCAAGAATAAGGACTTAGCTAGATTTATCTTGAACTTTCTTTACCATTAAGTAACATTAGACCACCTAGCGAAACATAGCCTTAAGTGAGGCGTCCAAGTCATGCCAAACATGGCCTTAGGTGGTCAGCCACATAAATGCTACATTTAATGCTCATTAATGTTACATTTAGTGCCTTGTAATGATTACGTTTCAGCCCATCATTGCTCCTGCAATTTCAGACCTCCCCTAGAACTTCCCAGCCCTTGGATGTGTTCACGTTACTTATTCAATCAATGGCTACAAAGATAGATAGGTGGTATGGTGATGTGTCACCCTTATAAGACTTACCTTATTCTTAAGACTTCTTCCCATTGCCTATAAGTAGAGAACCACGACCTAGACTTCTACCACACCTCATTATACTTATACTAACTCCATAAACACAGAGAAACTCGAATTATAAGGTAAATCAAGCTAGCCACCTAAGAACACCAAAACAGAAGCCAATTACCTTCCCAGTGCAGAAGCCGTGTAGAGGTGAGGTTATTTGAAGGTCTTCCCAGGTGAGTATTGGATAGTTCTTGGTATCCCCAAATAGATATTTGAAGTACCTAACTCGTGGTGAAGAGATATGGCAAGAAAGAGTGTGGTAGTTCCCGTGCTCCACCAATCGTTCCTTTTGTGTCAATTCTGGCGATGCTTTCTGTTTGTGCTATTTTGGCATCTTATACTATGTATCTCTTCCATATCTTTTCATGGTGTGAAATTAGACTTTTAATTGGTGATTTTTATGTATAATAAGCCCCGAGAAGTTCTGGTAAATTGGTGAACAAACCTTGAACTTTTGATGTCAGATTTTGTAAATTTGGTGCTTTAACTTGAAGCCAGCTTGGTGTGTGATTTTCGTGAATAACTTCCGTGGGTTTTTAGCAAAAAATGATGGGTGCTTATCCCTTTACAATATTCCAATTCGTGGGTAAGTTCTCCAGTTGACATTTTATGAGTTAAAGGTAGGACAAGACCTAAAAAGGTGCTTTAAGACCTTTCTGGTCTCTATTCAAATTATGAAGGGGTTTTTGAAGGTTTATTGCTTTGGTTTCGTGACCAAATACTCATAAGATGTTGATATGGATCTGGTTAAAATGTGGGTCGAATTTATACAGAGGTAAGACCTTGAACAAGCGGTTGTTGTTAAGGTATTTTCAAGGTGTTCATGATGTGTTCTAACTTGGTTTTTGTTTGGTTATTGGTGACTATGTGCTTTGATTCTTCTTGGTATGTTGTGTGGATGTTTTATAAAGGTTTTGGACGTGGTTGGACCACTTAATCACTTGGTATTCAATTTGGAATCTCGTTACACAAGTTTATGAGCCCTCGGAGGCCGAACACTGATTTTCCCCACTACCAATGAATTGTGGGTAAGCCATCATGATACTCTATAGTCTGATGATCTATAGGGGGTGTGCACACTTAAGAACATGGGGTGAGGTAGAAGAAATAATTGTCCAAGGGGCCGAAAGCCTTAGTGCTCTTTGTCGAAAGACTGGTGTGCCCGAGGATTGGTGAAAGGACTAAAATGGATTAAAATTTGGTGGTATTATCTTGGTTGGTATTTGGTTTGTATTTGGTGGTAGGTGGTTATATGGTTTCTGACTTGTTTGATTACCTGTGTGTTATTATGTTATTTCAAAGTGTTTTCATAAACTAATGAATTTTACAGGTTGTGAACAAGGTTCTGATGTGTTTTGTTGTATGGTTGTTTCATGGTGTTATATGGATGTATACTAATGTGCCTTGGTAATATTTGTGTGGTTTTTGGTGATATATGTTGATGTGGTTCTTCTGATGTTACATATGATTTCATAAAGAGTTTTATGAGCTAAATGTTTTACTTGTGGTGGCAAGAATTACTCAACTTTGCTGACGTTTGTTTTCTGGCATATGCCCTGTGGTCTTTTCTCTGTGATGTATGACTGACCACAGATACAGGATGTAACACCCTAACTGCTAATCTCGTCATTACCTCTTAAACTGTCATAATTACCAATAATCTCGCAGCGGAACTCCAAATACAACAGAGGGTGATACAACACCGTTAGCCACCCATATGGCTAACCAGGCCTTCCTTGCATACAGTAACGGTCTGATGGACTGGAACAACCGAATACACAATACAAATACAATACTCAACTCACTTCTTTACTATACCGAGTCTACAATATATGGATGCCGACAACACATTTGGTCTTACACCTCTTTCAATACATAAGTAATTAAATCTAACTACCCATGCAACCCACCGACCCCGTCCTACTCTCGAATGGTAACATCTTCGGTGTACCTGAAAAATAAAAACGTCGCCCCTAGGGGCTCAGCTTAACGCTACATATGAAATTCGCATACCCCGAGTGCTAACCGGGGTACGCCGACTACTTTTGTCGGATATACATGGAGTTCATTTTAGTCAAACAACATGCATCATAGCAACACAATATATATGTGTATTACTCAAGAAATCTACATCCAATCACGGAACACAATTCCTAACTAACATAACAAGGTTGTTAGTCATATCAGTTTACTCTTAGGCCTTGAGGGTTATACCTCACTATGCCTAGTTCACTTATTCAATACCTCACCCGCTCTCTCGGGTTACTTATTCATATACACACCCATTCTCTTGGGCTACTCGTACTATACTCACCCACACTCTCGGGTTACTTATTCTCATTATCTCACCCACACTCTTGGGTTATTTATACTCATTATCTCACCCACACTCTTGGGTTATTCATACTCAAGCTCTTGTAGATTCTTGAGACACTACAGGTCTCCTACGTCACGCTTGTTACTCTGAATACATACTTAGGCAAAACTCATGGCTCTCAAGCATAGTCTTACTTCCCCGGTTTCGACCCTACTCTGGGTCTAGCATGGTGGAAGGTTCAACTAGCTCACGGAACTCTCTCTTAGTTCCTATCTCTTTTACTTAGGTCCGACTACTCTCGGACTACTCACATTCCCATACACTCCTCTCTCGGAGTTGTAATAATATTATGTATATTAGTCTAGGAGCATCACTCTCGATGTTTCTAATGACTTTGGGAACATTACTTAAGTTCGGTTAATCTTAGGTTTTAAGAGTTACCCATGCATTTCACTTACTCATACTTCCGGTTATTTTCTTATACCGGGTAAAATCCTCATATAGGAGGTCGACCATGTCACAAGGGAGTTACTAATCCCTTAGGTCTCTTTTACTTTCCTTACTAGTTCACATCTTCGAACTATCTTTAATCCTCTTGAAGGAGGTTAACTTATCTTTCCACTGTCATTAGTTTCGTGGATTGTTTCAATATCGTATTCTAACCCTTATCGGGTATTTACTCAACCCGTACTTCTCCTCACATTCTAGGGAGTTCATATGTTTGCGTTATCGTTATACTTTAACGGATAGTTTGTGTGTTCGCACGTTTTTGTTATCATAAGCGTCGACCTGATCTATGGGTCTCTAGCCAAACGTTACTCACTGCGAGTCGGTCCATTCACTATGTTAGACCACACCGGCTTACAAGTATGTTAGTTCATTCAACATAAACAAGGCATACATAATCAAACAAGGGATTATTTGCATCTTTAATCTTGATTAAGCCGGCACACAAACACACAAATCAACGTAACTCGGTTAGCACGCGGAGTATGAGAAAATCATACCTTTCACCGGGGTTTTTACTTTTACCGTGTCATCTCACCATGCTCGGTTCACACATTATCCTCTGATAACATTCAAATGTTTTTATTAACATCAAAGCATTACGGTATGTAAAACTAATACTCCCGTACTTACCCCATTATCCCGTTTAACTTAGTTTTACTCATGTTTTCTAAAGCTCACAACTTTCTCATTCACCTCTCAAACTGTTTACACTCCTAATGACCTTTAAGCATCATTATTCATGTCTTAATTACCTTATACTATCATTACCATTCAATTCCCCATCATTAGAATGCAAGAAAACACTTTCTGTACAATTTTTAGGTGGTCCGGGTTTGTGTCCGGGGATACAAACCGGACCAATACTGGAATGTGCTCTCGGGTGACTTTTATGTGTGGTCCGGGTTTAGGGGTGGGTTTACAAACCCGGACCATACCTGTGTAAACCTCTCGGGTGGAATTTTGGGGTGGTCCGGGTTTATGTCCTGGGTTACAAACCCGGACCACTTCAGTTTTACAAGTTTTTGTCGTGTTTTGACACTGGTCCAGGTTTCTGTCCTAGTTTACAAACCCGGACCACTTGCAGGTTTCAATAATAAGTATGTTTTTGATTATGTTTCAACTCTAAACTTCCACCAATATCTTCCATAATATTCCTGCATATATTATAACATGTTTTGACATCGTTTAGGCATTCAAAACTAAACTAAACTACTTATACATTCACCTGTTACAAAACCCATTTCACTGTAATTTCCTTCATCTGTTACACATTCTACTTCCTTGTTTTCTGTTGCAGTTTTCAACCCTTTCTTTCTTGCCATTCTAACCCCACGCTTTGCCACAATCAAGGCCTTAGTTTCCTAGACCAATTTTGACAGAACTTACCTACTTTCCAAGCATTCACACAACACCACTACAGCTCACAAAACTCAGTTTGCATCCCTGTTATATAAGCATAGAAATCCTTACAGCAGCACATTAATTTCCCTCTGTTATCACACAATACTAGCTCAGTTTTTAAGTTTGTTTTGCACCCCCAAACAACATTAAAACTTCCCCCTTCAACAAACAATATTGTAATACCATAACTACACTAACTCATGGTCATTATTTACGTTCAAAATACATTTTACAGAGAACAAAACCATCTCAAGGTAAGTTCAATACCTTGTTAGTTTTCTGTTCTCTTTTCTCTTGTACCTCCTTCTCTGGTTCTCTCTTTCTCTTCTTGTTTCCATACCGAGCAGATGGTATCGATTGTTATCTACAATCTTATTCCCATGCCATACACATAACAAGCTAGTTTAGTTCTCATGTTTCTCACCAAACTAATATTTCAAAAACTAGTTTTAGGGCTTTAACACTAACGAGTTACCTTGCCCTCTTGAGTGCCATCTTTGAACAGCAAGGCTAGCAAAAATCTCACCCCTCTGCTGCAGATCAAAAACCGACTGGAAATGGAGCCAAGTTCACGTGGGCATTTTTTTTATTTAGCACTAACAAGCTAAAAAGATGGAAACTTGAGTTTATTTTTACCTTAGAATGTTAAGGAGATGAAAGAGAGCCAAAAGCTCCTCATCAAGCTTCAAACGAGCCTACTGCCATGGAAATGAAGAAGAGAGTTTCAAGCTTTTGAAGGTGGAAAATGTTGCCCAGATGAGAGGAATCCAACGGTACAAATTTTGTGTGATTTGGTGTAGTATTGAGCAAGATAAGGGAGAAAGAAGATGGTGCTGTTGCTCTCTGATGAAATCGCCATTTTACAGAGGAGGAAGAAGATGGAGTTCAGTTTGGGAGGAGGGAATCGTAAATCAGAAGAAAGAAAAGGAGGTGAGAGAGTATTAATGCTACTTTTACTATTCCCTCCTTACTTTTACTTTTCTTTATTTGTCATCTTGTGACTTCATAAGCTAACAAGCTAATTAAATGGGTGTGTGTATACTAATTAAAATCGGCCCCACACAAATACTAACTGGTAGCGTTTTTTCATTTTTTTACAGGAAACGCTCGATAATTTACCCGGTTTAGCACTATTCACTAACGGGCCCGTTTTTTGGATTTTCTCGTTTCTTCATTTTTAATGGTTATTAAACTTCCATTAATACTTAATTATAGTTATTTAATCAACTATAATTTTTACGGGTCCGTTTGACCACTTAAAGTTACGTTTTCGGGTTTTCTCGAAAAGCGTGCTATAAAACTCCGTTAGCATTTTTAATCCATTATTTGGATTCGTTTTCTTCGGGAATTATTCCCACATATTAATTAGGCATAACTAAGACTTAGGAGTCCATCTCGGACCCTAACGAGATCATATTTCTCCTTTATTCATTTAATGCGTGTTTTAGCGTTTTTCGCGTTTTGCGCATTTTCTCTTTTCTTTGGTTTCATTCTTTTACCAATACTCTCTAGGCACCATTAGGCCCTTAATAATCATATTAGAGTAATTTAATCACCATTTTTAGGTCTGGGGTATTAAAATCTACCCCCCTTAGGAACTTTGTCCTCAAAGTTGGTGAAACTAAGATGGTTAGTCTCAAGGCGTTCTATGCCAAGGTTATAATACACGTATAACCTTACAGACTTCACAAGTCATTATCATTTCACACTACACATACCACACATATAACACAGCATGTATAGCAATCAAAAATACTCTTTATACTCTCTCCATGGAATCGGTCCGAAGACAAGAAGGCACTACGGTCCTCGAATCCATATTGAGTAATACACTACTGATCCCTCAGGTACCGGTCACGTTGGACACTTAGCTCTCTGGTCCACGGCCGTTCATGACTACTGGGCACTTACTCTCTCTGGCCCACGGTCCCTTCGGTTCTGATCAAAACGTTACACATATACATATCCTCAGGCACTCTGGTTGACTCACTCAACACAGGATCGTCTCAGGGTACTCTCCCCGTCCCGCTGCCTTTGGAAAAATCACACACTGTCACCGCCCCAACCGGTCACTTAGGACCGCGCACGTACGGTGCAATAGTTTCAAAAACTAGTACACGCCCACCGTTCTACCGATCATCAAGACTTAAGGCTGTAGCCATCGGCGGGTGATAGCGGTTTTAAAAACCAGTTTTCATTTCCATCTTCATACTAGAAGAAAATCCCTTTTCAAATTTATTTGAAAATTCTTTTCAAAACATCACACAACTCCTAATCCGGTTTATGGTAGTTGTAACTTTTCTTAGCGTGATTACTTGTGACCACTTATAGGGAGCTTCAAGAATCATCCAACCCTGATGTGATCAACATCAGTGTTGAACTATCCTTCCACCCCAATTTGTGTTTCGGTTTCCCCTGATCGCTAGCAGATCAAGTTCCACCTCCCACGTCAGTTTCAAACAATCAGATAGTCAAACATTTTTGTTTTCTATCTTTTACTCTTTCTAGTCATATTCATGAATTAATTCATGTCAATTAATCCCTAGTTCCTAGTACTTTGGTCATTCGTCATTCTCAACTTACTCCATTTACTTACCTAAGCATTCACTACTCGAGGTTCATTTCATCATTTATTACTTAATTGAAACACACAATACAACTCCAAAGGATGGAACTCACTCCATCAATCATTCTCAAATAAAAATCACCTAGGGAAACTCACTTCCTACTAGGTTACACACTGGTTTCATACCAATTCATACTCATAATACCTCATGTCTAATCTCAATTGACATATACTATAGGGATTCTCTTTCCCAGGAGTTTCTCTACTCCTCTTTTTAATAAATGTTATATACATATTACTCGCATCTCTCATGCATGATACTTATACTTACACGATGAATGGGTACACATGTTTATGTAACATGAGTTCCAATCATTAAGATAATTTCTTTTGTGCTATGCACATAGTAGTTTACGCACCTATACGTAAAACATACTCTAAGCGGTTTCTCGCCCTACCCCCCTTAAAAGGGGTTACACCCGCGTAACTAACCATATGTTATTACTAAACATTGTTCATTAATTCAAGTATCATGAAGTGTTTTAACTTCAATGCGGTATTGACTCATAACCAGGTTCGGTTCTAGCCTCTAAGGCTTCAGGCGTTTAGGATTAGCCAATTACTCACCATCGCTAGGTATACTTAACCTGTTAATTACGACCCACTAGCTTTTGCTGCGTGACCTGATAACTAGAGCTTAACTCGCCCTTTTGATATTCTTAATGTATTATCCACTCCCTTTTATCCCTTTTTGATTTGGGATTAAAGGTTTCTCAATCGTCGCTAGGTATCTCTTACCGTATGCAAATTCGATGAGTTATAGGTTTTCTCTCCAGCACTTGGAAATCTATTTCATATACTCTGTATACCTTCATGTTATTCACTTACCTTTTCTGACTTATTGTCGGTTGAGATCAAGCTACTACTTAGTATGTAGTGCTTCCTCATTAATAGTGCTTCTCAATTACGTTTATTCGTTTATTTCTGTACAACAATTCCTCCTTCATACTACTCTGCATTAACCATTCATCGGTCCTGGGACCTGTGGGTTACAGCCCACATTCTTCGTGCATCTTTGGCCAAAGGCCGCACGGTTATTTCTTTAGATTCTCGCTCAACAGGCTTCATTGACATTTCTCAATTCCTGGCTCTCCCACTCGATCATTACCGCACAAGTGCAATACCAAAACACTCAGTCATACAGAGTGCAGAAGCGTAAACCCTTTACAGTAAATCTCTCATGAGATAGGAATGACTATGTCTCCTTTACCACATTTTCTCATTAGCTCCGTATCATTATCTGTTACTGCGTATCATGCTCTACTCATTACAACATTCGCTTATATGGCATCCGCTACTACTTTAGCTTCCGCTCATGTACTCCCGCCATTTATACTATGGCTTGCCATTCACTTGGCTCAATACAAATACTTCTTTAACCTCTCTATGCTTATTGCGCATTGTTTACTCTACAATTTACATTGCACACGTACTGTGTTTACTTCTCCAACGATTGCTCTCTCGGTTTCCTTCCACTGCTATCAAAGCCTTTCTTCATACTATCTCTGTTCAAAACTACTCCTTGGCAATAAACACATGCTCAAGTATCACTACACCGCTCTAGCTGTTTCACATTACATACTTAAGGGTAGCCTTTCTCTCGAGGATTCACGCAATTGCCCCTCCATAGGCCCCATAATAACAAGTGGTGTCCCCACTCTAAGGTAGTGGTTCGTTCTCCACAATTCCTTTTTATGCCTTTATGCATAAGTTTTGCGACGTTGGATCTACGAATTGTAGTTGGTTCTATCGGCTTACAAGCCACCTTGCCTCGAGTCATGCTTCATGCGGGTTGTTTATATAAGTTTCTTCTTCTCCGAATGCCATTAAATGGTTAGGAGGTGTTTCTAGGCTCTTTGATATGGTGTCTCACCACACTTCCGTACCTGGAAGGCCCTTTTGTACTTTGCTATTAATTCATGCAATTAGGGTATCCCTTGTTACGAAGGATCCCTTCGGGTTCTACCCGAGTGTTTGCTTTAACACTTGTGTTCTCAACACGATGTTTCGTTCAACTACTGTTGACTCCGACACCCTACTCGGATTACTCCTGGGTGTTACTGAGTTTTGCCATCTCATCTGGCCTGAATTCATGGGTATATTCAGTTCCTTACTCCGTCTTGCGGTTATATACTTGACTATCCCGTTTAGGGTTGTAATGTCTCCCATTATTGGGTAGATCTTGTACTTTTCCTTTACCTTCTTGGTCAGGTTATCATTCTCTTCAGTGAAGTATACTGTGGGAACTCTATCCCGTTATCGAAACAAATATGTTCAATTTAGGCCTACGCCATATTACTTACGCTGTATATATTCCAGTTATTAGGTATTTCCTTCTCGTTTTCTAAGACATATCCAATGTCTATGCTCATTACTTTGTGCTTCTCACACTTCTCTATGCTATATTCTTAGATCCGTCATCTTACTGGATTCTTGACTCCCTTATCTTGGTAAGCTTCCTTGTGTACTTCGATCATTCTAGGTGTCTAACTGTCTTAGTTTGAATTTGCTCTTTCGTCCGTAGTATGGAGTGGGCTACTTCCCGTGTTCCGTACTCTACTTGTGTACATACATGGAGTATCTTATTGATACGTTACCACTTACCCGACTAACTCATAACTAGTCTATCGGGCCCGTAAGCTCCTTTGGAGTGCGGTCGTCCATGTCTCGTTTAGTACACCGTAGTGTCGGTCACAAGCCTAAGTGAAGTATTCTGTTGCCAACTCCTCTTATATCATCCTATGATAACTTACCGTGGTTCTCTGGTTTGGTTTTAAAAATTTGGGAGTTTTTGGAAAATTTTGCGTTTGAGAGAAAAGTTGAGTTTGAAAGAAAATCTTCATGGCATTTCAATGCCGGTTGCTTCTTACCGAGTCCAGCTTCTCGCTGACTGGTATGTTCTTCATACAGTGATCAGGCCATTAGGCCTTTTCAAGGTTTTTGTTTCATAGTTCTTAAGGTTGTCTTGCCATATTGGCTTCTCTCGCCATTTTGGTACTTACTAAGTACTGGTCGTTTGTCAAAGCTCTTCTTAAAAGTCCCGTTAATACTGCACTTGCCGTGGCAAGTGCGCGGTACAGGCGGGTTTTTAGGTTAACTCATACGGTCACGGTATTGTTCACATTGATTTGGTAGCCTTGTCGGCTCTTCCTTGATCCTTTAATGGATAAATAACTACTCCTTAGAGCTGCTTCTCATTCATCTTGACATGAATGTCATTCATTTAGGTGCTTCTCCACTCTTGGAGTTCCTTATTACTTAGTTCTATGTTCTACCCCGTTGCTCGTTCCACGTCTTTACTGTGGTTATCGAGTTTAACTCATTTAGGCACTACTTCAGTTGTCCTATTCGGGTGTATCCGTAGTTATGCTCGTAGCGACTAAGCTGTATCAGTTAAGTATTGCAATCTCTTTGGGTGTGGCAGGGTGGGGCATCTACCTTTGACTAGATTCTTAGTAAATGGGTATACGTTGGTTGTATTATTTAACTATGGTTGGTCCGTAAACATGTGCCCCGGTTCTCGTTAGTTCTTATGAGTAGCCGTCTTGTCGCATGATTGGTGCATCCTTCTTGCTGCTGCTCGATGCGCCGGGTTCTCACGACTGCTAGGCATGTGCCCCATGCTGCCATAGATTTTCGGTCCTCCTGGGAAGGATTTCTCGACCTCTCGCCATTGAGTGCGGTTATTGTCGTTCCAGTGGGATCAGGTCTCCGGGATCTCCGGTCTCGGAATCTACCACATGACAAATTCTGGTTCATATCGAAATAATACATGGAGTTCATTTTAGTCAAACAAATGCATCATAGCAACACAATATATATGTGTATTACTCAAGGAATCTAAATCCAATTCAGGAACAATTCCTAACTAACATAACAAGGTTGTTAGTCGATCAGTTTACTCTTAGGGCCTTGAGGGTTATATCCTCAATATGCCTAGTTTACATATTCAATACCTCACCCGCTCTCTCGGGTTACTTATTCATATACACACCCATTCTCTTGGGCTACTCGTACTATACTCACCCACACTCTCGGGTTACTTATTCTCATTATCTCACCCACACTCTTGGGTTATTTATACTCATTATCTCACCCACACTCTTGGGTTATTCATACTCAAGCTCTTGTAGATTCTTGAGACACTACAGGTCTCCTACGTCACGCTTGTTACTCTGAATACATACTTAGGCCAAAACTCATGGCTCTCAAGCATAGTCTTATTTCCCCGGTTTTCGACCCTACTCTGGGTCTAGCATGGTGGGAAGGTTCAACTAGCTCACGGAACTCTCTCTTAGTTCCTATCTCTTTTACTTAGGTCCGACTACTCTCGGACTACTCACAATCCCATACACTCCTCTCTCGGAGTTGTAATAATATTATGTATATTAGTCTAGGAGCATCACTCTCGATGTTTCTAATGACTTTGGGAACATTACTTAAGTTCGGTTAATCTTAGTTTTTAAGAGTTACCCATGCATTTCACTTACTCATACTTGCGGTTATTTTTCTTATACCGGTAAAATCCTCATATAGGAGGTCGACCATGTCACAAGGGAGTTACTAATCCCTTAGGTCTCTTTTACTTTCCTTACTAGTTCACATCTTCGAACTATCTTTAATCCTCTTGAAGGAGGTTCACTTATCTTTCCACTCTCATTAGTTTCGTGGATTGTTTCAATATGGTATTCTAACCCTTATCGGGTATTTACTCAACCCGTACTTCTCCTCACATTCTAGGGAGTTCATATGTTTGCGTTATCGTTATACTTTAACGGATAGTTTTGTGTGTTCGCACGTTTTCATTATCATAAGCGTCGACCCGATCTATGGGTCTCTAGCCAAACGTTACTCACTACGAGTCGGTCCATTCACTATGTTAGACCACACCGGCTTACAAGTATGTTAGTTCATTCAACATACAACAAGGCATACATAATCAAACAAGGGATTATTTTCATGCTTTAATCTTGATTAAGCCGGCACACAAACACACAAATCAACGTAACTCGGTTAGCACGCGGAGTATGAGAAAATCATACCTTTCACCGGGGTTTTTACTTTTACCGTGTCATCTCACCATGCTCGGTTCACACATGATCCTCTGATAATATTCAAATGTTTTTATTAACATCAAAGCATTACGGTATGTAAAACTAATACTCCCGTACTTAACCCCATTATCCCGTTTAACTTAGTTTTACTCATGTTTCTTAAGCTCACAACTTTCTCATTCACCTCTCAAGTTTGTTTACACTCCTAATGACCTTTAAGCATCATTATTCATGTCTTAATTACCTTATACTATCATTACCATTCAATTCCCCATCATTAGAATGCAAGAACACACTTTCTGTACAATTTTTGAGGTGGTCCGGGTTTGTGTCCGGGGATACAAACCCGGACCAATACTGGAATGTGCTCTCGGGTGACTTTTATGTGGTCCGGGTTTAGGGGTGGGTTTACAAACCCGGACCATACCTGTGTAAACCTCTCGGGTGGAATTTTGGGGTGGTCCGGGTTTATGTCCTGGGTTACAAACCCGGACCACTTCAGTTTTACAAGTTTCTGTCGTGTTTTGACACTGGTCCGGGTTTCTGTCCTAGTTTACAAACCCGGACCACTTGCAGGTTTCAAAAATAAGTATGTTTTTGATTATGTTTAAACTCTAAACTTCCACCAATATCTTCCATAATATTCCTGCATATATTATAACATATTTTGACATCGTTTAGGCATTCAAAACTAAACTAAACTACTTATACATTCACCTGTTACAAAACCCATTTCACTGTAATTTCCTTCATCTGTTACACGTTCTACTTCCTTGTTTTCTGTTGCAGTTTTCAACCCTTTCTTTCTTGCCATTCTAACCCCACGCTTTGCCACAATCAAGGCCTTAGTTTCCTAGACCAATTTTGACAGAACTTACCTACTTTCCAAGCATTCACACAACACCACTACAGCTCACAAAACTCAGTTTGCATCCCTGTTATATAAGCATAGAAATCCTTACAGCAACACATTAATTTCCCTCTGTTATCACACAATACTAGCTCAGTTTTTAAGTTTGTTTTGCACCCCCAAACAACATTAAAACTTCCCCCTTCAACAAACAATATTGTAATACCATAACTACACTAACTCATGGTCATTATTTACGTTCAAAATACATTTTACAGAGACACAACCCATCTCAAGGTAAGTTCAATACCTTGTTAGTTTTCTATTTTCTTTTCTCTTGTTCCTCCTTCTCTGGTTCTCTCTTTCTCTTCTTGTTTCCATACCAAGCAGATGGTATCGATTGTTATCTACAATCTTATTCCCATGCCATACATAACAAGCTAGTTGAGTTCTCACGTTTCTCACCAAACTACTATTTCAAAAACTAGTTTTAGGGCTTTAACACTAAGGAGTTACCTTGCCCTCTTGAGTGCCATCTTTGAACAGCAAGGCTAGCAAAAATCTCACCCCTCTGTTGAAGATCAAAACCGACTGGAAAATGGAGCCAAGTTCACGTGGGCATTTTTTTTTGATTTAGCACTAACAAGCTAGAAAGATGGAAACTTGAGTTTATTTTTACCTTAGAATGTTAAGGAGATGAAAGTGAGCCAAAAGCTCCTCTTCAAGCTTCAAACGAGCCTACTGCCATGGAAATGAAGAAGAGAGTTTCAAGCTTTTGAAGGGTGGAAAATGTTGCCCAAGATGAGAGGAATCCAACGGTACAATTTTGTGTGATTTGGTGTAGTATTGAGCAAGATAAGGGAGAAAGAAGATGGTGCTGTTGCTCTCTGATGAAATTGCCAGTTTACAGAGGAGGAAGAAGATGGAGTTCAGTTTGGGAGGAGGGAATCGTAAATCAGAAGAAAGAAAAGGAGGTGAGAGAGTATTAATGCTACTTTTACTATTCCCTCCTTACTTTTACTTTTCTTTATTTGTCATCTTGTGACTTCATAAGCTAACAAGCTAATTAAATGGGTGTGTGTATACTAATTAAAATCGGCCCCACACAAAATACTAACTGTAGCGTTTTTTTCATTTTTTTACAGGAAACGCTCGATAATTTACCCGGTTTAGCACTATTCACTAACCGGGCCCGTTTTTCGCATTTTTCTCGTTTCTTCATTTTTAATGGTTATTAACTTCCATTAATACTTAATTATAGTTATTTAATCAACTATATTTTTACGGGTCTGTTTGACCACTTAAAGTTACGTTTTCGGGTTTTCTCGAAAAGCGTGCTATAAACTCCGTTAGCATTTTTAATCCATTATTTGGATTCATTTTCTTCAGGAATTATTCCCACATATTAATTAGGCATAACTAAGCCTTAGGAGTCCATCTCGGACCCTAACGAGATCATATTTCTCCTTTATTCATTTAATGCGCGTTTTAGCGTTTTTCGCGTTTTGCGCATTTTCTCTATTCTTTTGGTTTCATTCTTTTACCAATACTCTCTAGGCACCATTAGGCCCTTAATAATCATATTAGAGTAATTTAATCACCATTTTTAGGTCCGGGGTATTAAACAGGAAAAGATGGTGTTTCTCCATAGTCGTGAAGTTACATAGAAGTGTGGAACTAAAGGTGATTAAAGTCAGAAGATAGAAGGCGACGTAGTTATTTCCATTAAGTTCAGTTGTAGTATGTTCAAACACTTTGTAAGCTAGTAAAGGAAGTGTAAGTTGATATTTAGTTTGAAAGAAGTTGTTAGTTATTAGTAAGTAAAGGTTGTAAAGTTTATAAGATAATTTTGGAAGTACAAGAGGTTAAATGTTGTGGTTCGATTTTGAATATATATATATATAAAGTTTAAAAGTTTGATTAATTTGGTATAGTGGTGGTAATAAGCCTTAGCATCCACAGTTAGTGTGGGTGTGGTGGTAGCACCCTAGCTAGTGTTAGAAGACTTCCGTTGTGTGAGATGTTCACAAAGAAAAAAATTAGAGCCAGTAAAAAGTGGGGTGTTACAGTAATGATGGGCATTTAGCCACTCAAACCCATTTCCAAGACAATTTTTCAGAAATGTGTTTTAAGACTCCTTAAAGCACATTTTGTGTTTTAACTTGTTTTTAAGCTTGGTTTTCTTTAAAATTTGGTTTAACATGTTCATTAGCATGTTAATAAAGTCTTGGTAAGCTCTTTGAGTCTTAACCAAGGTTATCCTAAGCTTAAAGCATGTTTATGCTCAAATTGTCTTTATGGTACTTTATTGTGTTTTCTATAGTTTAAATTATTCACTAATGTTTCTAAGGAACCTTTAGCCTTAATATCCATATTCTAAAATTTAAACAACATATCAAGGTTTGGGGTATTTCAATCTACCCCCCTTAAAAGAACTTTGCCCCCAAAGTTCACACTTCCCACACATCATTTAAATTAGAACACGGGATTACTAGCAAGACAACACTTCCATAACAAACATACTTTACATATCACCCTCGGACTCGAGGTCTGGGTAACATAACAACATTCAGACTCAAAGGTCTGTAACATAATAACATATACAATGTATTTCAATACATGCCGTACACACATAACGAAACGGCTCTACCCCCTTATAAAGGACGCCCTGTACCCTGCCACTGTACGAAAACAAGAGAGTAAACAACAATGGGTACTTCGTCATTCTATCCTCATGCCTCATGCCCTAAGTGGCCTTCTCGACTTCCTAGTTAGACTAGAGAACCTTCACCAGTCGCACAGACTTATGGCGAGTGTCTCAAGTCTTAGTGTCTAGAATCCGTACAGGAGTCTCCACTGATCGCATGGTCGGCTCTAATGTTAGCCTTTCGGGCTGAAGTACATGAGACGGATGAGGCATATACTTCTTCAACTGTGATACATGCAATACATCATGTACTTTGCCCAGCTCAGCAGGAGATTTAGCCTGTAAGCTACCGGCCTATCCGCTCCGTCACAACATAAGGCCCCACATATTTTGGGCTTAACTTGCCTTTCTGGCCAAAACAAAACACACACTTCATGGGGGAAACTCTAAGAAATACCTGGTTGCCCACGGCGAACACCAGGTCACGTCGGCGCACATCAGCATATGATTTCTGCCTATTTTGAGCTGCCTTCATGTTAGCTCGTATCTGGCGTACTTCTACTTGCACTTGCTCCAGATATTCGGGTCCTATAATTACCACCTCACTCGACTCATCCCAGCATAATGGCATGCGGCATGGTCTACCGTACAAAGCTTGGAAGGGGACATCTTGATCGAAGGTATGGTAGCTGTTGTTGTAGTTAAACTCGATCAAGTCTAACTTGTCAATCCAGCTGGTCTGAAAGTCAAGTGCACATGCACGTAACATATCTTCGAGTGTCTAGATGCACTAGTGCAGAAAATGTTTTTTACCACGGTTTTTTGCCTATATACCACGGTTAGAAACCGTGGTTTATACTCGCGTGGTATATCGGAAAATTGCAATAAACCACGGTTCGAAACCGTCGTTTAAAAGACCCATTATAAACCACGGTTCGTAAAACCGTCGTTTAAAGCCCGTTGTGTCGCGGGAATCAGACGACTTATACCACGGTTGGGACAGAAACCGTGGTATATAATGTCGTTCCATTGCGTTTTATACGACGGTTCGGGTGTACAACCGTGGTATATGACTACTTTATACGACGGTTTTATAATAAACCGTGGTTTATACTCGTCGTTCCATTGAGTTTTAAACCACGGTTTTAAGTGAACCGTGGTTTTTTTTTTGTTTTTTTTTGTTTTTTTTTTGTTTTTAGCATCTACCACATATGTTTTCCAACACACCCAATTTACAATCGTATATACAACCTGTACAGGGCATCCAACTGGTATTGCCCTTTGATAACCAACCACACTATGACCATAAACCAAGTTGCCAGTTTGAATTGTGACATTGAAAACGAATTGCAAACAAACCCATTCAAACTTTCAAAAATAAGAGAGAGTTGAACTTTACAAACTTTGAGAGTTGCTTCAGCAAAAACAAAAGTCTAAGTCTAACTACGTACACTAGGATATAAGATCTAAGAAACACTCAAGTAATTTTTACACCAAAACTGCGATAAATGATCTCTTACGAAGTCGAGATCCCCTTTGGAATACGTGCTCCCTACTTGTGTGAAATAAGAAACGATCTGTCCATAAAAAGAAACTGATCATCATTAGTACACAATTTTATTTAAATGCCATAACTTTAACTAAAACTTTGATTGGTATGGGTTACCTTGTCATCATCCTTAAGCGTGTCAATATTTTGTACAATCTCAACATGTACCGCATCACATAATAGCCACAGCTTTGTGAATCAGGCTGTTGAGGACACTGTCATCACACCATCCATGGATTACCAACTTTAGACAGATCAAAAAATTAAACGTTTAACTTTAATACAAAAATGCATAAATTAAATGATTACTTACACGTATGTAGTGGAAGTCCAAGATGGAGAATGGTTTCTTTCATCACTTACACCAAGTTTATGGCCCCTGCATAAATACAGCATTTTAAAATGAAGCCATTTATTGTCAATAATCTAGGACAAGCTTAAAATAAATACAGATGCATTAAAATTTGAATACTCACTCCTTCAAATATTTCTATACAGCGATCTCTCGAAGGTCATCAGGCCCGCCCAATGGGTCTAGTATCAACAAGCATGAGGTGTCGATACACAACACCAACAACATCCAATGATTGCTGCCACAGATAAAACAAAGAATGTTTTGTAGAACAATTATAAATATCACAATTAGGAAGCAAAAAATTCCAGTTATTGTGTACTTACATCTGATGATATGGGATCAGCAAATATTTGCTTCTTCTTCGCACCGCAGCACAAATCCCTGCCTCACATGCTGTACACATCCTTGCTCATCCAATGCGGCCTGATTTGCTGACATCAATTGCGGACACAAGAAAGAGAGGGCAAATAATCTCTTGCTCGCTAGCAGTCTACTAGTCAAACACCTAAACAACATTTTTTCATAAGATATGTTAAATAGCTTAAAAAATGAAAGATAATGTAATAATTTGAAAGATACTTACACACAATAGGCCTGAATCACAGAGATGTTAAGCAGGTCTCCCATCAAAAATTCTCTTAGATCGCTCACGGTAATCATCAGATCTCTGGGCTCAGAGGAGTGGAAAACATGCTTAGACACTTTCATGTTGAAGTTGGTGACAGACTGCGGCCTCGTCATGAAAAAGTCATACAACATTTTTTGTTTGACTGTCAACTTCTTCAGATACTTGGGTGTTAGAATGGGGGATCTCCTAGGAGTCATATCGAAAGGTTTCACCACTTCCTTTCTCACACTCTGACTCTCCTCACTTGATTTCACAACTTCCTTCCCCTTATCCACTTTCCTCTTCTTAACCGGTCTTAATTCCTTATCAATCTAATAGTATACAAAATTTAAATAATACATATCAGTCAACAGTCAAGTTAAAAACTAAACAGTAAGCATGTAATTAAATAGTTTACCTTGTCACTACTGACATCAATGAGAGAATATGGCCATGGAACAACTGAAGATTTTGCTTGACCTATTTTACTCCACTGATTCCACTCCAACAAAGGGGAGAGTCCTCATGACCTTGCACAATATCGTCTACCATCACACGAGCGTGGAGAGGTGGGATGACCTTGAAATGTACTATAGTGTTCGGTCCGGTCTGTAAAACCCGACCGAATGCCACATGCACAGTCCCACCATCCAACTCTTGAAACAGATGACATGATTTAGCCATCTACATCAACTCACAACAGTAAGCAAGCTAATACAATTATATTGTTTTAAAAGTAATGTTAAAATAACTAAGGAGGAAAAAAGAACAAACCGAAAGGTTTTGATAAGGAAATGTGTCTCTGGTAGAGAAGAAGGTGCAGGATGATCGACCATCGGAGTATCCGCCGTCGTGGTAAGAGCAGACGTCGGTGTAGGATCATCGACAGTATCCGTGTATCGCCGTCTGGTAGGAGTAGACGTCGGTCTAGCAGTAGGTGCCGGTGTAGGAGACGCGGCCACTATTGATGTATCCGCCGTCGCGGTAGGAGTAGACACCGGTGTAGGAGTAGTAGGTGTCGGTGTAGGAGCATGCACCTGGCCCAATACTAAAGCCTCAAGTCTTCGCAGGCGCTCCTCGTAGGCTTGACGCTCCTCAGCGTGGCATCTTTCCGACTCAGCGTGACATCTTTCTGACTCCTCCAACCGGTCATGCACCCGTTCATCCACCATTCTCTCTATCATTTCAGCCTGTGGTACTCTCGATCGAGACGTAGGAAACACGTCTTTTTGGCGAACTTCCCCTCCAAGCCCCCGCACTCGCCCTGGATGATCCTTTTGCCCAAGGGCCTTATTCAGTGGATCATCCTGAGACGGAGGGGCGGAACCATCTCCCATCGCTCAGTCGAGCCAGACTATTTTAAATTAACAAAAATATTAGAAATGAACTTACTAATTAGTAAACAACAACTTTTAAATATATACTTACAATCTTGACGCCAACTCAACAGTCTCGCTCTGCGGGAACACATATACCCCTCGTCATTTTTCACCATTCGACCCAGCATAAATGTCTGCACTCTACTTGCATCGTCAACATCATCAATAACTGATTGAGTGCCATCTTCATTAGTTTTAGTCAGTAAGCCCTCGCTCTTCCACTTCTCCAACCGCCCCGTGTATCCAGCTCGCCCCATGAAGTGCTTGTAGATATTCTTCGCCCGGTTACGTCTCGCTTGTTCTTGACGTAACTGTTACAAATTTGTATATTTGTAAGTTATACATAATAAAAAAAATATTTGTTAAATTTTATTCCTTAAGTAATTAAGAAAGAATAATTGTAAAAGTACCTTAAACTCTTCAGCTGGCGATGGTCGTAGAATATCTTCCAGTCCTCCTCCGTGATCATACCATCATACACTACCCACGGCGGTGACCTCTTGGAGCCCGGTTTGGTAATCCAGCCATCTACCAACCGATGCTTGAACTGTCACAATGATGTCGCTAGAAGTGATTCAATCTTCGTCCGAAGTTCATCCGCGACCTTGTACTTCTTCTGCACCATCTGCCACATGATGTCTTTCTGCCTTTTCTTGATCTTTCAATCCTTATTAATCGAGCAATGGGATTTTACCATCAATCCCAAGTAGGAAGCAAACTTCTACCTCGACCCACCACGATGTCGGAGGTACTTGTCCCAGATCAAATCGATGGGAGAATCTTTCTTCTCCTTCAACCCACGGGTCGGTCCACGTCCCTTCCGAGGGTTCTGCGAAGTAGATGCAGCTGGTGGTTCTTCAGTAGGGACGTCATCGTCAATATCATCCAGCCCCAACAGTAAGTCCTCTTCGACTCTATCGTCAGGATCCATAATCTGAAAAATAATCAACAATTAACAAGGTTAATACGAACATCTACTGAATCAAATATTGAAACATGACAAAAATTAAATAATATAATATTGTCAACCAAACTTACAAAATAACATTTCATCGTTCAATCCACAATCCTTCATTGTGGTCGGACCTTCGATATTCAAAATTAGTTACATTATCTACCTCCATCGGCAACCGAATAGGTACATCTGTTTCATCTTCACAGTCGTATTCATCCTCATCAACAATATTATCAATCCCAACTATCGATCTTTTACTCTACATTACAATAGATCATCTGGGATTAGACTGATCACGACAGTAGAATACTTGTTTTGCCTTTGATGCAACAATAAAGGGTTCATCAGTAGGAGCCGCTGTCGTTAAATCAACTAGCTTCACACCATGATCCTCCTCACGATATCCCTGTTTGTTGTCCACCCATTTGCAACGAAATACGCAAGTTTCATAACTAGTGTAATTCAAGACCCAAATATCCTCAATAACACCAAAATATTCGTTCTTCAGTGTATTACGACTTGTTCCTGTGAAAATGTCTTGTGAAGCGATAAGATGCACACCATTTTTCTGGTTTGTCGATTTACAATCTTGACGTGCAGTGTAAAAAGAAAATCCATTTACATCATATCCTTCATACGACAACACATCGAGATTTGGACCAAGTGCCAACAGCTGGATCATTTCATCCACGTTCCTTGAATCTTCATACAACACCTTCTGTCTGAACCACTTAACAAATGTTGCATTCTGCTCTTTTTTTAATTTGGCATTACTCATCGTTGGGTGTTTTGTTTTGAGGTACGCTAGGTGTGCATCGAAATACGGTTCAACAACTTGAATGATTCAACACAACCAGATGTGCCTTGTTCAATGTATCAATATCAACTCTGCATAATTTTTTACCACAGGTACCAACCCCTTTAAGCCTGCCATCATGTCTTGCTTTCGGTAATCAATAACATCAACACCGTCTAAGTAATGAGTGCAGAAGTCAACTACTTCCTCTATTACTGTCCCTTCAATTATGCTTCCCTCTGGACGCCGACGGTTTTTCATTTTCTTTTTCAGTATACCCATATATCTCTCAAACGGATACATGTATCGAAGGTATAACGGACCACAATGTTTGATCTCTCTAACAAGATAACAAGTAGATGCACCATAATATCAAAAAACGAAGGAGGAAATACATTTCCAACTGACACATGGTGATCACAAGGTCATTCTGTAGTTTATCCAGCGTCTCCACATCAAGCACTTTACACGAAATTCCTTTGAAGAAAACCATAAATTTGTAATAGTTTTCCTGACATCAGCTGGAAGGATTCCACGGAGAGCAACCGGAAGTAAGTGCTGCATCAGCACATGATAGTCGTGAGACTTCATCCCTACCAATTTAAGATCAGACATTGATACCAAACTTGATATGTTCGATGAGTAACCGGATGGCACTTTAATATGACGAAGAGAACTACAAAAACTTATTTTCTCTTCTTTGGATAATGTATGACAAGCGGGAGGCAAGAATGTTCTTTTCCCTCTTTGTTGTGGCGCGAGTTCTTCTCGTACCCAATTCAACCAGATCTTTTCTACCCTTCAAATGGTCTTTCGACTTTCCTTTCACGTTTAGTAGTGTCGCAGTTACACTTTCACCAATGTTTTTCTCCACGTGCATAGCATCAATGCAATGTCTCACCTCTAATGTTGCCAATATTCAAGTTCCCAAAATATTGATTTTTTCTTCCAGATGCTCTTTTCAGTGGCTTTATTTGTGGACCGAAGTTGTTCACAACATTCTTCAACTGATTGTAAGTCTCAGCAGCAGATAGTGGTGGTCGTGCGACTGCATGATCCGTTTTTCCATCAAACTCTTTTGTCATCTTACGGTATTTGTGACCTTTCGGAGGAATTTCTGATGGCCCATGTACACATTTTTTCCACTGTGTTTTAACCGTATACTGCAAGTTCTATCTCCACATATAGGGCACGCTAGAGCTCCTTTAATTGTGTATCCCGAGAGGTTGTCGTATGCAGGGAAATCATTGATTGTACAAACCAACATAGCCCGGAGCGTGAAGTTTTCCATACCGTATGAATCATACACTGTCGCACCTTCATTCCACAACAATTGTAAATCGTCAATAAGTGGTTGCAAAAACACATCAATTTTGTTTCCCGGTTGTTTTGGACCCGATATCAACAGAGAGAGGAGAATATGTCTGGGTTTCATACACAACCATGGTGGCAGATTGTATATTGTCAATAAAACAGGCCAAGTACTGTGTATACTGCTCAAAGTGCCATAAGGGTTCATCCCATCAGTGCATAAACCAAGTCTTAAGTTCCTTGGGTCTGTACCGAATTGAGGGTATATTCTGTCAATGTTTCTCCATTGTGGTGAATCGGCTGGATGTCTCAATTTACCATCATCCTTTCTATGGGTAGCATGCCATCGGAGGTTCTCAGCATCTTTCTGAACTGCAAACAAACGTTTGAATCGGGGAATTATCGGTAGATACCACAACACCTTCGCAGGAGAACCCACTTTAGTGCTTATGTGGTTTTTCTCACCCTTTTTTACATAGCGTGATTCCCCACATTCAGAGCAATGGTCATCCAACTCATTCTCCTTCCAATACAACATACACCCATTTGGACAAGCATGTATTTTTTTATATTCCATACCCATCGGACACATTAACTTCTTTGCTTCATAAGTTGTTGTGGGTATCACATTGTCCTTTGGTAGTACATCCTTCAGCAGTTGTAAAAGATCTGTAAAACTGACATCACTCCATCCATGTCTCGCCTTCAAATTGAATAGTTTTGGGACAACGCTCAATTTGTTTTGTGTTTGCGTTTCACATCCACTGTACAACGGTTCCTTTGATGCTTGCATCAGATTTTCAAATTTTTTGGGTTTGTTGGAAAAATGTTGTTCAACATCTTCCATCATTGCATTAAGGTCCTCCTGATCATCTGAATCACTACCTAGTGAATCATCTTGAGTATCCCCAAAATCGTGTGAAGCATCCATTTCTAATTGTTCGACAACGACGTTATCAGCACATTCAAACACTTGTACTGAATGTTGACCATGCAGTATTGTTATGGCTTCATAATCATCTGTAAACCCTCTACGAATCAGATGATCCTTAATCTTGTCCACACCTCGGTATTTGAAGTCGTTCTTGCAATCGACACAAGGACATCGAATATATCCCTTATCCCTTGGTTTAAGATTGTCAACAAGGACTTTGCAAAATTTATTGACCCCTTCTAGGTACTTGATGTCCAATCTGTCACTGTACATCACTGAGCGCTCCATCTCCTTTTTTACACACACCAGATGTCGTGAACTCGTTCCATTGATCTCCTCTTTTTTTATTTACAGATTTAACAACCTAAACCTATCCAATCACCTTCGATCTCACCTAGGAACAAGTTAATAATATACAGTAGTTCAGTGATAATTTCGGCAGCATTACCCTACAGTTCTCCTAGTGTAGATATATATATATATATATGAATTGTTTCAATTCACATATATATATGTACACTAGAAGAACACTACGGTAATGCTGCTGAAATTATCACTGAACTACTGTATATTATTAACTCATTCACAACCTAGATGGTGAGATCAAAGGTCATTGGACAGTCCCAACAGGACTATCTAAGACATACCTCTATCAGGTAAATCTCAGACGGTAATCTATGTTTGAATTGATTTTCCATTGTTTAATAGAAAAACAAAAATAAATTGAAACATTTTAAATACCAACCTGATGAGTACTGGATGGTCAGCGCGAACAGCAAAGAGAACAAGAGACAGAGGACAGAGTAGAGATGATTTTTGCACGTAGTATATGAATATGACATTTCAATGAAATTAATAAGGTTTTAATTTTATAAAAACTTGAATAATTGAACATATAAACTGCAAGAGATGAAAAAATTGAAACTGTAAGTAATTATGAAGAATGTTAAATTCGATGGAATTAGAATCAGCTTAAATTCTGGAAAAAATTTGGCATGACCTTTGCGTATTTTTAGACACTCCACATTTTTTAAGGCAGAAACAAACACAGTAGCAGCAATAACATTTATTCTCCGCAAACCATACGAATTATTATCAGACACACAAGTATATAATAATATATATGATCAATGAACAAAAACAAAACCACCTCATTTCAACTTAATCTCACATTTCTCCACACTATGCAAATATATATTCTAATGATTGCAGAATACAAGTAGAATTTAGTATAACGTTTATTCATGAAAATATAAGTATTTGTTTGTAAAATCATAATCAGAAACGCAAGTGCTTTACCGTGGGTTCTGATCAGGCAAACTGGTGGCAGAGGTTGACAGCAGCAGATGGTGCGACAAGTAGACAATCCGACCGTGTGTAGTGACACCTATTCAATGAAATTAGAATATAAGGTTTTAGTTTGAAAAATATGAATAATTGAACAAATAAACAAACGAATATATTTCAATAAACCATGTTATTGAAACATTTTTAAAAAACTAACCTAATGAGTAGGGATGATCAACTCATAATGTGATGGAAGAGGAATTTTCAACCGTAGTAACACGCACCTATCCAATAAAATAAGAATAAGGTTTAATTCTGGAAAAATTTGGCATGACCTTTGCGTATTGCTAGAGACTCCACACTTTTTTTAAGCAGAAACAAACACAATAGCAACATCAGATCAAGGTTCAAGTGATTCCCAAATGTTGACTAGTACACTCCATTTATCCAGTAATCCAAATTTACATAGAACTCTATCGTCATACTTTCGCTCAAACAAACTGGAATGTCCAGAAACCTTATTTCAAATTCGAAACCTTAAACTTTAATTTGAACCATAATTCGGTTTAGTGTTGCTAATTAGCATAACCGCATCAATATAAAAAAAATATAATCCAACTACATACATTGTTTGAATTTGTGAACTTCCATAATTTAAGGAATTAGTAAATTGCATCCCTATCTGGTGAACAACAATACCATGCCTCTTTTCATTCTCTAATTTGCAGCCCTAACTGTCGAACAAGATTTCATTCCAAAATTTTGCAACCCTTAAATGAAGAACAAGAGCATATATATACATGCTCGCGCCTGTATTCATTCTCGAATCGCAACCATAGTTGCGCCTTTCTTCATATGCAAATTAACAACCCAACTGGCAAACATACCTTCGGTGGTGAGCAGGGACGACGCAATCGGAGCTAGGCGTGAGCAAGCGACGGCGTTGGCGCGGCTGGGAAGGGCGGAGGCGGTGGAGCGAGCTGAGGGGAGCAGGGCGACGCAGAAGGCAACAAGAGTGGAGCTTCGGGAGGTGACAAGGCGAGGGCGGAGGCGGTGGAGCGAGCTAGCGTGAGCAGGGCGACGGCGGAAGGCAAAACGGCAGGGGGTGGGAGTCGTCGACGGGAGAGGAGGGGAGTCAGAATCGCACAGGAACGGGGATAGCGGGAGGAAGAAGAAGAAATGAGGCCTTCGGGTTTAATTCGTTACTTCAAATGACATTAATACACAACCGTCGTTTAAAATCTATGTCATGAGAGGAATAAACGACAGTTCTTAGATAACTGTGGTTTTTAAGCGTTGGCGCAATACTTTAAACGACGGTTCAATAGTAACCGTCGTTTATGTTGATTATATACGACGGTTGTAATGGGAACCGTCATTTATCTTCTAAGGCGTCGAACTATAAACGACGGTTTATTTTGAAACCGTCGTTTATATAGTGAGCCAAGCAACATAAATGACGGTTCTCTAAATAACCGTGGTTTATACACTTTAAACGACGGTTTCATCTTAACCGTGGTTTAAAGTCCGTCATTTAAAATCTTTTTTCTACTAGTGATGGTGCGCTCACTCTGACCATCTGTCTGAGAGTGGAACGCTGTACTTTAGCTTCAGCTCGGTACCAAGCGCTTCCCATGTAGATCTCCAGTACCTCAGAGGAATCCTGTATCCCTATCAGACAAATAGTCATCGGTACCCTATGATGCCGTATAATCTCTCGGTCGAAGAGCTCTGCTAGCTTTGCCACTTTCCACGTGTCCTTCATCGATATGAATCGGGCCACCTTGGTCAGTTGGTCAACAACAACCCATATCATATTCAGAACTCCCCTTGTAGGTGGAGCCCAACTACGAAGTCCATGGAATGTCATGGAACTTCCACTCTGGCACTGGCATTGGCTGCACCATACCGCCAAGCCGTCGGTGCTCAAACTTGACTTTTTGACAAGTGAGACACCTCACCACATAATCATTCACATCCTTTTTCATTTAGTCGACCAAAAATACCTCTTCATACCCTTATAAATCTTTGAAGCTCCAGGGTGAATCGAAGTAGTAGAACAATGGGATTCACTCAGTATGCACTCTCCCAACTCGGCGCTACTTCTCGGAATACACAGTCGGCCATTCACCTAATCAGTCATCATCATGGAGTCGGAAATCATACTTCTGACCCTCGAATGTGCATCAATCAGCTTTTGCCCCAAGATCTCTTGCATGTACGATCCGACACTGAGCATTCCGTACTCTTCAACCAAGCTAGTAGAGTGAGAGACCAGCGAATGGAGAGAGTGTGCTCAGTGACTCAATGCGTCAGCTACCATATTTGCCTTACCTTCTTTGTACTAAAGGTTGATGTCGTAGTCGTTTAGGAACTCGACCCACCTTCTTTGCCTCATGTTCAACTCTTTCTGAGTGAACAGTTACTTCAAACTCTTATGATCTGAACAAATTGTCACACTTACCCCATACAAATGATGTCGCCATATCTTCAAGGTGAAGACGATGGCACTGTGAGCCTCGATTTTAAACCCTATCCTATGTTGATTAAAGCTGATTAGGACTTAGTCGGGCTTTAGGTCCACTTATAACCTAAGATTAATAACTATGTCATATAACAATAATTATTAAAACCTAAGCTAGCTCACTGGAACCTATTATGAGCCGCCACCTAATTTTAACCTAGAGTAAAGTAGGAAAGGTGGAGTTCGGGTTCGGGGGCTTGATATTCGACTTAATTAGGGTTCAATTACTTTCATTACCCTTCCTAGGTCTTTTTTCCTCTACTTGGTTTATTTACGGCTTTCTACAAAGTCATTTTTAACCTAGGGGCGCGCTTCTGTTTTTTTTTTTAGTGTTTTTTGACAGAAAATTAAAGTGAAATTAAAAGCTACCTAAACTAGGGCTTTGGAGGCAGAATTAGGTCAAATTTTTATTACGTCCGTAGCCACGGACCTAATGTCCGAGACCACGGACCCTAAATGAATTAGATGATTTCGAAAACAAGAGCCTCAAGTACTTGTTCACTCAGAAGGATTTGAACTTGAGGCAGAAAAGGTGGCTGGAGTTGTTGCACGATTACGACCTGGAGATCCTCTACCATCCTGTTAGAGCGAATGTCGTAGCTGATGGGCTCAGTTGGAGAGGACCTGGAGCCGAGTGTGCGTTGATAGGCATGCAGAGATCTGCTTTTGAGTTACAGCGTCTGGGTGTCTGGGTTGTCCGTCCAGAGAGATCTGGGGTATTGGCCGCCTTACAGATTCAGCCTACCTTGATCGACCGGATCAAGGCCAGCCAGGAGCTCGACGCCGATTTGGGTAAGATCAGAGAGAGTATTACTTCCGATCAAGAGTCTGAGTTCAGAATTTCAGAGGACGGCTGTTTGAGATTCAGAGACCGTGTCTGTGTGCCTACAGATGATGCCTTGAGGCGAGAGATCATGTAGGAGGGTCATAGAGCTCCATACTCGGTACCCAGGAGGTGTGAAGATGTACCGAGACCTTAGAGAGACCTTTTGGTGGAACAATATGAAGAGGGATATATCTGATTTTGTGTCCAGATGGCACACCTACCAGCAAGTCAAGGTGGAGCATTAGAGACCAGCGGGTCTGCTTCAGCCTCTTCCAGTTCCAGAGTGGAAATGGGAGAGTGTCGGCATGGATTTTGTCCTGGGTCTGCCTAAGACTCCGAGAGGTTTCGACGCCATATGGGTTATTGTGGATAGACTCACGAAGAGTGCCCATTTCTTGCCAGTCAGGAAGACCTACAGTTTGCATCGTCTGGCTCAGTTATATATGGACGAGATCATACGCCTTCATGGAGTCCCTGCTACTATTATGTCTAACAGAGACCCGAGGTTCGTATCCAGATTCTGGCAGAGTTTACATCAGGCTTTGGGGGCGAGGTTGTCTTTCAGTTCAGCTTATCATCCTTAGTCAGATGTGCAGACAGAGAGGACGAATCAGGTCCTTGAGGACATGCTCAGAGCATGTGTGCTTGACTTTGGAGGCAGCTGGGACTAGCATGTTGCCTTGATAGAGTTAGCCTATAATAATAGCTTCCAGACTAGCATCGGGATGGCCCCGTTTGAGGCCTTGTATGAGAGGAGATGCAGATCTCCCATCTGTTGGGATGATCTGAAGGGGAGGGTCGTGGTCGGACCAGACCTGGTCCAGGATGCTGTAGGGAAGATACAGACTATTAGGGAGCGCATGCTTATGGCTCAGAGTCGTCAGAAGAGCTACGCCGATCAGAGGAGACGACCTCTAGACTTTCAGGTGGGCGATCACGTTTATTTGAAGGTCTCCCTAGTCCGAGGTGTTATGAGGTTTGGGAAGAGAGGCAAGCTTAGCCCTCGTTTTGTGGGTCCTTTTGAGATCTTGGAGAGGATCGGACCGGTTGCTTATCGTTTAGCATTGCCACCATCATTGGCTGGAGTTTACAGCGTCTTCCACGTGTCTATGTTGAGGAACTATATTCTGGACCCGTCTCATGTGATAGAGTTCAGCCCGCTTCAGCTTAGAGAGGACTTCACTTATGAAGCACTGCCTCTGAAGATTTTGGCTCGAGCTGTTCGTAAGCTCAGCAGTACGACCATGCCTTGGTCAAGATCCAGTGGTCGGGTCAGTGACAATAGGAGGCGACGTGGGAGCTGGAGAGTGAAGTGCGAACCAAGTTTCCCGCCCTTTTCGAGTAGTAGGTACATTTTAATTTCGAGGACGAAATTCTTTTAAGGGGGAGGTGATGTTATAACCAAGGTTTCATTGCAACTTTATTACGTCGCAATTTTATTTTAAGTTGGTTCACTTTAAATTCTAGACATGGAAGTCCTTTGGATTAAAGTCAGGGGTATGGAGGTCATTCGTTATTTATTTTCTGGTAAGGGATTTACTTTATCAATTAAGAGACATTAAGGCTTCTCTTATCGTAATGTTAATCACGTTCAATTTTCCTAACACTCGATCAGTTTGTCAGACGTCTCGCTCTCCCTCTCATTCTCAACGTTTTCCTTCCTTCTCAATCTGTCACGAATTGGCTCCTGCTTTGCTCGTCCAGGTTCTGAATCTCTGCTGTGAATTCATCTTCTCCGTCGCGATTCACATCCTGTTCAAGGTATAGTGTTCAGCCCTCTTTCAATTCTACAGTTGTGTAGAATTTCACGTCTAATTCATTCCCTGCAATCTGATTATGATTCAGCGGTTGCTCTCGATTCCTATATCAAATTCGTCTACTGTTGCGTGCACTGCAAATCCGTAGACAGATTCAGGTGAGAGATGCGATTCTGTTCTCCGTTCTGTTTCAGATTTGGTAGTTTTGACAATTTCTGATTGAGAGTTCCATCGCTGCATCGTTGTCAGAAATTCAGTAGCTGTTTGGGCAGCATATTGGTCTACTCTACTGCTGTGTCTGCGTTGGATCGGTTGCTGTTCAGATTCGAAGGGGTTATCTGCTGTCAAGAGGTAGATGGCTCTCGGATCCGGCTTGTGTGTTCAGCCTTGGGGAGTTTGGTTTCTACAATTAACTCGATGAATTGACATTGTGTTGTGTGTGATTTATGTCTGATTTAATGCCTTCAATGGATTAAACCCCCAAGGTTGTTTTCTGAAAGTGTGTGTCGATTTGGATTTGTTTCGGTGTTTCTGTTCGTTTATGTTCAGTTCAAGAAATTGCATTTTTTGGGCTGTCCGAACTTCAGTCTGAGCTTTGAAGTTCGGATAGGCCTCTGCTGCGTTTGTTATTTTCGAGTTCTGCAGGTGTCCGAACTTCAGTCCGAACTTGAAGTTCGGACACCCTCTGTTTCTGAAATAATCCAAACTTTAAAGATCGGACTTCACCACGGGTTTTTTTTCGGAAACTGTCCGAACTTCAGTCCGAATATTGAAGTTCGGACACTCTAAATTTTTCGACCTGTTTTAATTTGACTTGCGTCCGAACTTCGACGTTCGGACACAGGTTCGGACAACGCACTGTTTTCGCCTTAACTTTCTCGTTTGAGCTCCGTTTTGAGTGCCGTTTACGGCGTTGGATTCCTCTTTCCAAACATTTCTGTTTATATATGTTTGAGCACATGATTATGTGTTCTCTGATTTGAAAGTCTTCAACAAGCTTCTGAATTCTGTGACTTCTGTTTGTGGGGTTGATTCCCCTTCTGATTACTCAACTTTCTGTGTGCCTTCTGGTGCGTTTGGTGCACATATGCTTCTTTTTTATGCTTCTGTTTTGGGACCTAGTTATCTATGTATCTGAACCTTTGGATGGCTGGTTTAGCTGTCTCGTAGCGCGCTATAGGATATCCTTCTATTTCACGAGTGATGTTCCCCGTTTTGTTCACAGGTGTTCTACTTGTCTGTTTACGAGTGAGGTTTCCTCGTACTGTTCACGGGTTGTTCCCGTTCTGCCTGTATGCTGTGATCAACTAGGGTCCCCTTCTGTTTCTACTTCTGTTTGTTTTGAACCCTGATTTGTCCTTTTGCTATTTGAGCTTCTGCTTCTAATTTCTGTTAAGGAATATGGCTTCCCTTCTGCTTACTTCTGATTTGTTAACATTCTATAAATGTTTTGAGCATGATGGTTGATGAAGTTTGTCATCTACTGGGCATAGTTGTGTGCTCATTCCCCTACTTATTCTAACATTGCAGATTGATCAGCGAGGATCACTTTGTTCAGCATCTGGAGTTTAGTTATTGATTTATTCAATTCTTTGAGACATTTTGTAACACCCCTAAACTTAAACCTGTAATGAAGTCATAACTCGTAGTATAATAAATAGCAAATCGCAGCGGAAATAAAACTATCTAACCTTGGCGTTACACGCCGTCACTCACCCTTGTGAGTAACAAGGCATCCTTACTCTTTCCAACAATACAATTCCTCACGCTGTGATGAACAGATACTGAGCACTCTAATTTTTACAATCCAGAACCAACTAAATGAGCAACTAACTGAATACATTCTCCTCCTTAATATAATAAAAAATAAAACCGACGGTGTTTGTTGAAAACACTTCAGCTACCCCCGTGTCCCACGCTCCGGCTTGAGTCCTCTTCAACAACCTGGAATTTTTGGCCCACTAAAGGGCTCAGCAATCGAAATGCTGGTATGCTAAATGTAGTCTTAAATCATTTGGATTCCTTAAGTCGTTTTAGCCATCTTGATATTAGATTCATTACATAAAATACCGGTTTACAAGAATAACAGAAATACAGTAGACACAGAGTAGTCACATAACAATTTACCTGCAAAGATTTAGTGCATAATAATACACGTCAAACAAAAAACAATACCAACAACCAAAATAAGGTGCACAATAATAAACAACTGTTCTTGTTAGTAGGTCACATGACCCTAACCACTTAACCTTTCCAATTAATTTACCTTAGGCGTCCTGTCAAGACAACCCCTATTAACCTGTGAAAATGGACAGTGTGTCCCATTGGGTTCCAAAGGAACCGATACCAGCTGACCTTATGGCCCTGGATAAATATATACATTGACCGATCCAGTCGAAACTGTGCACCAACGGCAGTGCATTCCGCCATCCCCGAATGTGGCTGGTGGATTTAGAGTGACTCCCTTCTTGAGTCTCTCATAGTGATCACAATGCGCAACCAGAAGGTCGAAACGATCTGGATTCCTCTCTTTATAAGTTACCCCTTTTTGTCAGTGATATAATAACCAATGCTTGAAATAAGACTATCACATTTGACCCTTGTTAGGTTCAATAATACCTAAAGGTCAGTTAGTCTTCTTTTTCCAGTTTAGATGTATAAACTTTAGTCACAAGACATTCGTGTACAAAATCCAACGCAACAGTTTGAACAATCCCACATACAATATCATTCACATAAAATCATAGATATCGTTCTTAAACATTTAAACACATAATGTCTGGACCTTAGGATAATCCTTAGGACATTCAGACCACACAATTAACATACCGTTCACCAAGTAACTGCTAGCTGACAAACTCCTGTTCAGTAGTCTCTTCCCGTACGCTGTTATTTAGACATGCAATACCGGGTAGTATTAACACAACTATTCATTAAATATTACAGTATTGTCACTGTAGAGTTTATTCTCGTCGTATAATAACTTGTATGTTATATTTTTTTCCCCTGTTATCTTAACAGTGGTTCTAGACAACCTACCAGTTCATCATTTTATGTGAAGCTCACATGTGATAATGAATTATCATTTATACCGTACATCTTTACTCATTCATTAATTATATACTTATTATTTCCACTTATCATTTATATTATATCCCTTGGGCATTTTATTATAACCAAAATTATTTTATAAACTTTATATTATATTCCTTAATATACCATAACACATCATAGTACCTAGTTTCACTTCCTTGCCTTATTAAATTACAAAACCAACCTTATTAACTCGGTATTTATATATTATACCAACAATTTAATAAGTTACTAAATAACCACATATAATTTTCCGGTAATCATAATTGATCCCGTTAACTTTTACAACTTACCAAATAACCATATACTTTCATAATTTATTAAATACCCTATCAATTTCGAAAATTGTAAAACAATTATTTTAACTTCTGTAAATTGTCAAATAACCTTATAACTTTTATAATCCACTAATTACCCTCATTAACCTTTGTAAATATTAATTAACCACCTTATTTTTACAAATCACCAAATACTCACTATTTCGGTAATTACAAATTAATACCACAAATCTTATAAATTATCAATTAAGCCCATAAGCTCTTCGGTTAAATCATATAGTTTCTATATTTATACTTTAAACCCAAAACTTTATATAAGTTACATATTGACTTATAAACTATAGTTTGAATATTTTATTTCTTAAAAACCAAAGTAACCCATATATTTTCTCAAATTACATATCCGCCCATATTAAATTCTATTCTTCATATACACTTCCATAAATTACATATTCTCCCTTAAACTTTTATAAACTTAATATTTTATGTCATAATTCATTCTAACCCAAAGTTTTTGGTCAACACTTTGATCAAGACTTAATTTCACAATTAATACTTTAATATACCCATAAAATCATAAGTAATTCTCGACCACACATTATATTTTCCAATAATTACAAAATAGTCCAAAAACTTTATTAAATGTTATTCTTAACACTTAAACACTTATTTAAATTCACCAAAATTGAAATACCCCAAACCTAAGTATGCTAAGTAAACATCAAATTATGATGTAGTAAGGCTAGAATATGCCTTAGAAAGATTGGTAGACAATTTAAACGAAGGAAAACACAAGAAAGTGCTTTAAGGGCAATCAGGGCAAAAACGTGCTCTAAGCTTGGAGTGACTTTGACTAGCACCCAAATACTATTATAAGACTTTAGTAATATGCTAATGGACATTTTAAATCAATTAGCAAAGAAAACCAAGCTTGAAAACAAGTTAAAACACAAAATGTGCTTTAAGAAGTCTTAAAGCACATTTTTGAGAAATTGTCTTAGAATTGAGTTTTGAGTGGCTAGATGTCCATCATTACTCTTTAATCAACATGTGTACTAATTAGTATCACATTAGGAAGTCTAAATCAATGGGAAACCAAAAATTTCACGAATATGTGCACTAATTAGTGAATAGTGCCAAATAGTGCCCAAAATAAGCTTAAGTCAACATAAGTCAATGAGATGGCCAACTAAGACCATAAATATCTCCAATTACAAGAGGGGGCCGGTTTTTGATGTGAGGAGTCATCACATGACTAAGCAAATAAGGGAAAAAGAAGAGATAAGTAAAGAAAGTTACTATTTGCTTTTATAAAGCAAATATCCTTATTAGCCTACCTCTCTCCTCTCTTCTTCATTTCCCCTTCTTCTTCCACGGTTTTCTTCTTGTTCTCTCTGTTCCAAACCGTGCCCAACCAGCTCCATACTTGTTCCATCTTCAAATGTCCATAAGTTACTCATTTTAGCTCCAAATCAAAAACTAAACGCATATATCTCTTAGTTAGCTCAAGCTCTAGCTTTCTATCTTTACAAAATTGGAAAAGCTTCATTTTGGAGCCATGGGAAATCTCCATTGATGGAGGAAAATCAAGTTTGAAGAGTCCATTAGCTTCTCCATTCTCTTAAGGTAAAGAAAATGTAAGAAAAATCATGTTTCCATCACTTCCTCACCTTGGCCGAAAATTGCCTCTTAAAATACCTTGTTTTTATGCCTTGTTCTAGCTTGATTTATTCACCAAGGACTAGTGGAGGTCCTATTTCATTCAATGCCAAAGTCTATCTTGAGACTTCAAAGGTAATCATCCACTTTTATGCCTTAGAACACATTTCTAACCTAGGGTTTCATTCCTTGAGGTTAGTGTATTGTTTAGTACTCATGAGAGTCATTGAATATGGTTAGAACATTGGCAAAGGAAGTTTAAGTGGTGGCCGAGATTCATTCAAGAAGAAGGTCTAAGGAGGAAGTTAAGATGAGCTTGAGGAAACAAGGTAAATTGCTTACCTAATGGTGGGTTAAGATTAAGGAATGAGTTTCATATTGTTACCAATGTAGCCTAGGGCTCACATTAGGTAATGGGTTATGTAACCTAAGGAAAAGAACTTAAATAAGCTTGAGAACTTGTGACTAAGGAGCCAATGGGAATGAGTAGTAATATAAGTTTAAGATGGATTTTAAGAGCATTATAATTGCTATGAGATTGATGGGTGTATTTGCAGGTTGAAGGCTTTTATATGTGGGAAATTCAGTGTTTAAGTTTAAGTCATTTAAGGGCCTAAGAGCCATGTCATTTAAGAGCCTTAGTGCTATGCAATTTAAGATTATTGCAATATATTGAGTATGATGTGAATAAGTTGATTTGGGTGAGAAAATAAGATGAGAAAGGACTTGGTGTGTGTGAGATTATTGTGTGAGAAAAACAATGCATTTGGGCATGAGAATACACTAGAGGACATGGGTCGGACAGGTGAGTTTGAGAGGGCAGATAAGTTTCTGGAATGGTCCGACCCAGAAGGTTGGGTCGGACGGGGTCGGACATGGGAGGTTTTAGAAGACGGAAAGTTTTGGAATGGTCCGACCCAGTTGGTTGGGTCGGACGTGGGTCGGACATGTAGGGTTTTCCAAACCCGAAAGTTACTGGAATGGTCCGACCCAGAGGGTGGGTCGGACGGTGGGTCGGACGGCCCTTAACACTTAAAAAAAAAAGAAATTTTGAATTCTAAGAATGATAAATGGTGATAAGGTATACCTTTGGTAGGGTGGTAATGATTGTGACCCTAAGAACTTAAAGGCTTAAGTTAAGTTAAGTATAAATATTAATATTTAAAGTTAAGCTTGTAAGCTAAGTGGCAAAGACTTGAGAGGTTATTGTATGGGAATCTTTAGAGACTAAGTGAGTTAAGTAAGGTGCAAATAACTAATGACCTAAAAATGAATGAATGATTTAGGTTTGTGAATTGGGACCCCGAGGAAGGATAATCAAACAACGATCGACGGTGAACGGTACAGTTCTCTTGTGACCTGCTTGCTAACGAGGTGTCCCTCGGCTTGTGTGCTATTTGTTTTGTGTGCTCACTAAACAAGATAAAGCATGCAACCGGAATATATTATATCTATTGTATTGCTGTGTGATGTTTGAAAACTAACACAACATACCGTGAGAACTTACTAACCAATGTTTAGTAAGGAATTGAGTGAGACTAAGGAACGCCCCTAATATGGGACGATATGAACCGAAAGAGGTTAACCAACAAACAGGGTCTTGAGATTACTACTAACTGGAACTTGAGTGAGGAAACCCGGGACCGATCTCCGGTCATGCATGCTAAGGAAAGGGGGTCGTTATCTATAGCAGATTCGACCTCCGATTAAGGACTTGTCTTCGGACTTGTAGCCTAGGGCCGGTTGCCGGCTCAGCTGCGCTGGACTCCCGTCCAGGGTAGGTGGCATTAAGATGGTGCGGTGGGATCACCTAAATCCCAGGTTCAAATTAAGCTACAACCATTCCCTTCCAGGAACGGTTTGTATATTGAGATTAAGTTAAGTTTAAGATTAAGGTAAGGTTAAGATAAGTTGCAACCATTCCTTATTAAAGGATGGTTTGTATTGTTAAGTTTAAGATTAAGGTAGGGTTAAGATGAGTCGCAACCATTCCTCTTTAAGGATGGTTTGTGTTATTAAGATTAAGATAAGCTACATCCACTCCTTATTAAAGGATGGTTGTTCCTAAGATTAAGATAAGGTTAAGATTGAGGTGAGATAAGGATGGACTAAGACTAAGAGGAAACATAACTTAAGGAGTTAAATAACTAACTCTCTAATTAAGGGAACGCATTTAAGTCGGTCATTGTGTGTGAACTTTGATTGTTCATATATGGATTGTTGTTTACAACATTTACTATTATGTTGTGCATTTAATCAACCTCCATGCTATCGACAATTAGTCGTCGTAGCCACGTTAGCTTGGGGGCCATGAGGGGATCGTACCAGCATTCGTGCTGACCCCCTTTGGGGGCTGTTTTTACTACACAGGTACATCAGGAAGCGGCCGTCGCGAGCGTAAGAAGGGGGTATAAGTGCTACGGGTTAAGTGTGGCCTACGAGTTGTGCATGTACACTCGTATGGCAATTGAGTTAGTATGATGTATAGGATGTGAGAGGATTGTAAGAAGAATATGTATTGGGTTAAGGTTGTTATGTACTAATGTTCGGTATATTCTGTTGTCAGACCGTGGCAAGGTCCTGGATTGTAAAGAATTCCACTGTGACATGTTTATATATATACTGTTAAGTTGCGAGACCACATTTGGATTGAGTTGGGGTGTTACAAAAGTGGTATCAGAGCGTAGTTACGCTCTGAAGACAAGAAATACCGAACTTAGGAGAATGTTGAGGTTGAGATTGAGTTATGGGTTAAGGGTTGAGAGATAGAGTGAGAGGTGCGTTAGTCAGGACTTCCCGGTGTTTACCGGACATCCATAGTACCTAGGCCCGCCCTCCACATCCCTAACCCTAAATATGTGGAACAAACGCCAGAGAGAAGAAAGCCTTCTCTTACTCGGGGAAACCCGATCTGGTAGTTAGCTAACAGTAAGCAATACGAGAAACAATTTGTTGTACAACAGTTATGGAGAACTTGGAGGTTTTAATGGAGCGTAGCTGAGAAACAGGCGCTACCTATGGAATACTATTAGTAAGGGAATAGAAATTACCGGCAACATGGGTCGACGTTTACGCACTCGAAATAACCCGCGATACCAATGGTAAGGAAAGCACTACGCGTGCAATGGATAAGGAAATGATAAGAGACATGAGTACCGGACAGCGGTCCGAGTGAGCATAACAGTGGGATAATACAAAGCATGAGGATTGAGATTACTGGGAAGTCCAGTTAGAAAAGGGAACTCCAAACCCCATACAATGAGAAAGGTTACAAACCTGGCCGACATAACGCGGACGACGGTAGAAACTCATACAAATTGCATACCGAAATAAAACTACGATGTAGTGCTTAGAGGAGAATCATTACTGAGTAACCACAACAAAGTGTGTGGAGACAGGAGCGAGGATTAAGACATAAGGAAATATTAAGGGATTCCCTCAGAAAGAGGAACGCCCTAATAGATGACAATACTGTCAAACAACAAGGGAACTGCCGGATGGACAGTTATCCAAAATAAGAGATTATCGAAGGAGTCCCGAGGACTACCAATTACATGGAAACTAGAAGGAAGTGTCACTACCGATGTACCTTGTACCAATAACCCATCCTGCATGCGCACTTGCCATAACAAGTGCTACCACGGTTAAGCCACACGAAAAGCCATCAAGGCGAAATAGGAGAACGCTACAGTTGTAGCATATATTAATACCGGATTGTAAATCCATAAGAACAGAAAAATAGGACATTGGAAGGGCCTGACGGCCTGACCATAATGAGATGAACCGACACATCAGTCAGCAGGGAGCTGAGCTTAGACGAAATACTAAACCATATAAATATTAGCAACGGTATAACCCACTACAACAACAACCGACAGTACGGTAAGAACACCAATCTCAAACTCCACGAGGAAAACCTAAGATATCGCTCGGTGATCCGAGCAAAACAATATGTAAGCAATAACATACGAGGAATGTATAATAAGATACCATTGAGACCGTTGACATAACGTTCTCTAAAAAGAGCGGGATAAAACTCCCGAGATGACAGTTAAAACCTGCCGATAACAACAAACTTCGATGAATATGTGAGTAAACCCCGGAAACAAGGACAGAGAGAGTAGACTTAAGATATAACCAACCAAGAGTTAAGGACATACGAATCCCACGGAGGAAAGCTCAGAGGACTACCCCCACAGAGCGGGCATAGTCGAGCCGAACAAACTGATGAATGACAGCTAGTACTGTTCGTCTAACTCATTAACACCAAGTATGATTGATCATCAACGGTGGCGTAATCAACAGAAGTTGAACGAAGCGTTGAGATGGAAGTACAAGACGACAGGATGATATCCAACTTGGACACCGTAAGGCAAACGCCTAATACGAACCTAACCTTGACTATTAAATGACATAAGTCTAGTAAATGACAGCATTGTCAAAGACATTAAGTAACCTCAGATCACCTGAACAACTTCCCTAGCAGGAAGCAGGATGCAGCAACTTATCATGGAACCCGATACTACATTTAGTATGTAACCTAACGGTGGATAGTGCTCAAAGAACCAGAATCTTATAGGGATGACCTGCAGATGAGTAAGAGTACAAATAATGAACTGAGACATTAAGCATTAAGAGCCTACGAGCCAAGGATGTTAACCACATTAGAGCCAGAGGCACGGTAAGTTATAAGAGAGCTTGTTTAAGCCACGAAGGGACTACAATTTGTAGAGATGAACGGTTACCAACCTATAACTTAGATTGGGAAGAACATTACCAAGAAAAGGGTACCAATGAGAATATTGAGATAATGCTTAGGACAGGAGCGGAGAACGAACCATGCCTTTTAGGGTGGGGATACCTCTCTTTGTTGTGAGGCCATCAGTGGGAATGAACCCCTCAAAAAGGGCTTTCACCTATTAGAGATAAAATACTTTATTTAGAAAATGGAAACTATGAACCTTGAGATTACCTTAGAACATACCAGATACACTTGAGTAATAAGGAAGGTGGCACAGATAGACCCCATATCCAACACCCAGGATGTAGGAATTGGTAATGGTCAGAGATAAACATGGTGACTGCACATTATGGCACGTCAATTAATCAATGCTCAGAAGAGCTTGTGATTCAGTGGATGACTTCTTCAGTAACCAGTTAAAACTACATGGTAGATAACATCACTAAGGGTGAAAGAAAGCGAAAGAAATTAGCCTACTTACGAATCTGAGATTGGAGCATAACATCTTCATATCAAGAGTCAACTATTTACAACACGGTAGGACAACCGCCAATACCGGAATGAGAGAACTCCCAGTGTGTTTACACCAAGAAGGGATTGATTATAAGGTAAGACATTAGGATAAATGAGTAAGAGGTTGCACCATCAATGGGCAACATAGTAAGAGCCAACTACCACGGTAGTAGTGGTTGTGAGTACAATAGTTAGAAAGGTGGATTAAGTCATGGTGCGCGGTAAGGCGACCATTATGTATGAGCCGTCAAATATTGACACTGAGGCAATTAGATTTATGAGTTAAGACCAGTGTAAGTAAGGAAATAAGATGGTAGACGAGCTGTGCATTGATGCCAGTAGTCTGGACCTGGCTAGGTAAGATTTCACAGGAAGCACACTACCCATTCCTTATGGAACTAGAAGCGCATTCCTAGTAGAACAAATATGAGAAACAAGATAAGAGGCTCTACGGAAAGAGACCTCAATTTTCAAGAGACCAAATCAGTGCGGAATACAGAAAGGAGCTGGAGCATACCATAACCAAGAACACAGTAAATGGACTTCCCTTGATTAACTTCAAGAAGAACAATAAATGTTATTATGGAACGATGAAAGAGGAGATCGACAACAGAATACTTCAATTAGCAATAGCTAAACGTGTGACGGACACTATGAGTTTACTAAAACGAGATGTGGGACGACTGCACCCCACAGGGGCTTGCAGGCCTGACACGCTCATTTATGAGTTAGTTGGGTAAGAAGTAATGTACCAGTAAGGTACCCCATGCATGTAGACGAGTGGTGTAAGGAACACGGGAAGTAGTCGACTCCGTACCACGGACAATGATGCAAGATCAGACAAGAGCAGCTACTACCACAGACAGTCGAAGAGAAGAATTCAGTTGAACCAGCAACACAGAGGAACCAGAGAACAAATAATTAAGGATTATGAAGTGCGAAAGCACGGATTGTAAGTACAGACATTGGACATGTCTTAAGATGTAAGAGATTAAGACTGTAAAGCGCGATATGCACTAAACAGTAGTTTCAGACTAAGAATCATCCTCAGACCAAAGGTCATTTGGGGAGAACAACTTAGACATTCGAGAAAACACTAAGAGTATGAACATAAGATCTTCAAGGATAATGGATAGACGAGCTACAACTCATTAAGGCCGTGTATATAAAAGATAACACGTGTCCACTGAGAGACTAATATTCCTAAACTGTAAGAGGCAGAAAGATATACAATACTGTAAAAAGATAAGTGAGGCAGTTAAGCCTAAAAACATCAGAGTGTGGTGCAGCGGAAGCTAGCAGATCACTACCTTGAGATTAGACTAAACTAAGTTAAGAATATGGTATAAGTACCGTTAAGAGTCCTCGATGCAGAGACTAAGTCATTTCTGATCGAATTATAAGTAAGATAGATGACGTGGAAGCTAGAATGCTTGGTGAGAATTAGACATCTTGAACTTATGTCCAAGAATGTGATGGTGTTGATTACGTGGGCGTAATCCATTTTAAGGGGGGTAGAGCGAAAAACCGCTTATCGTATGTTTGAGTACTTAGTACATAAACTACGGTATGCATAGCACACAAAAGAATATGAGAATATGTTTTACACAAACATTTTGAGATAAATCATGGTATTGCACACAGAAGATGTGAATACCATACATATTAAGTACCTATCTTGTTAACTCCGGTGTGAGTACAAGTTAAGAGAATTAAGGAAGAGGATTAAGGAGACTTAAGAAATAAGGAATATATGAGGTATGAGTCGATATGAGACTATGCGCGAGATAAGAATAAGATAACATTATGAGATACAATTCGATATGATTATGAGTTAGGAAATAGTAATGCTATGTGGTATGAGACAGTAGAAGTGGGTATGAGACTGATATAGAATTTAGTAGGAATCTAAGTCTTGAGGTAATTACTAAGAGATGAATCGGGAATGTTTGATGGACTGAGTCCACACTTTGGAGATGTATTGATTATGATTGAAGAACTAAAAAGATAGAAAATTGGACATGAGGGAATTATTTGGATGTTTGAAAATGACGTGGGAGGGTGGAACTTGATTTTCTAGGGATCAAGGGAACCGAACACAAATTGGAGTGGAAGGATAGTTCTACACTGATGCTGATCACATCAGGGTTGGATGATTCCTGAAACTCCCTACCAGTGGTCACAATTAAATCACACTAAGGATAGAGGCCTTAGGATAAAATGAAATTGGAGTGATTGTATTTTAATTAGAGGAATTATTCCTCACATGACCTCGAAAAAAGGATTACCTTTTTACTGAGTCTCGCCCATGAAGTCGAGGACGCACGAGCCTTGTCTTCGGACCGGTGACATGGGGAGAGCAGGTTGTTTTGTATCTGGCCCATTGTGACGAGGTACGATGAGCCATGTCTACGGACCGGTGACATGGGAGAATTATGTTGGAAGTTATGTGAATGTTTTAATCATCAAAAAGGAACAAAAGGAATTTGAGTGCTATACATGCTTAAGCATGTTGTGTGATATTTAAGTATAAGGATATGGCGGATCTAATGATCCAATAAGATTAAGTATACATAAGTATGATCTATATGATCTAAGGAATGAGGTAAGACATGTATTCTAATAAGATAAGATGCATGGGAACTTTGGGGACAAAGTTCTTTTAAGGAGGGTAGATTGAAATACCCCAAACCTAAGTATGCTAAGTAAACATCAAATTATGATGTAGTAAGGCTGTAATATGCCTTAGAAAGATTGGTAGACAATTTAAACGAAGGAAAACACAAGAAAGTGCCTTAAGGGCAATCAGGGCAAAAACGTGCTCTAAGCTTGGAGTGACTTTGACTAGCACCCAAATACTATTAAGACTTTAGTAATATGCTAATGGACATTTAAATCAATTAGCAAAGAAAACCAAGCTTGAAAACAAGTTAAAACACAAAATGTGCTTTAAGAAGTCTTAAAGCACATTTTTGAGAAATTGTCTTAGAATTGAGTTTTGAGTGGCTATATGTCCATCATTACTCTTTAATCAACATGTGTACTAATTAGTATCACATTAGGAAGTCTAAATCAATGGGAAACCAAAAATTTCACGAATATGTGCACTAATTAGTGAATAGTGCCAAATAGTGCCCAAATTAAGCTTAAGTCAACATAAATCAATGTGAGGAGTCATCACATGACTAAGCAAATAAGGGAAAAAGAAGAGATAAGTAAAGAAAGTTACTATTTGCTTTTATAAAGCAAATATCCTTATTAGCCTACCTCTCTCCTCTCTTCTTCATTTCCCCTTCTTCTTCCACGGTTTTCTTCTTGTTCTCTCTATTCCAAACCGTGCCCAACCAGCTCCATACTTGTTCCATCTTCAAATGTCCATTAGTTACTCATTTTAGCTCCAAATCAAAAACTAAACACATATATCTCTTAGTTAGCTCAAGCTCTAGCTTTCTATCTTTACAAAATTGGAAAAGCTTCATTTTGGAGCCATGGGAAATCTCCATTGATGGAGGAAAATCAAGTTTGAAGAGTCCATTAGCTTCTCCATTCTCTTAAGGTAAAGAAAATGTAAGAAAAATCATGTTTCCATCACTTCCTCACCTTGGCCGAAAATTGCCTCTTAAAATACCTTGTTTTTATGCCTTGTTCTAGCTTGATTTATTCACCAAGGACTAGTGGAGGTCCTATTTCATTCAATGCCAAAGTCTATCTTGAGACTTCAAAGGTAATCATCCACTTTTATGCCTTAGAACACATTTCTAACCTAGGGTTTCATTCCTTGAGGTTAGTGTATTGTTTAGTACTCATGAGAGTCATTGAATATTGGTTAGAACATTGGCAAAGGAAGTTTAAGTGGTGGCCGAGATTCATTCAAGAAGAAGGTCTAAGGAGGAAGTTAAGATGAGCTTGAGGAAACAAGGTAAATTGCTTACCTAATGGTGGGTTAAGATTAAGGAATGAGTTTCATATGGGTACCAATGTAGCCTAGGGCTCACATTAGGTAATGGGTTATGTAACCTAAGGAAAAGAACTTAAATAAGCTTGAGAACTTGTGACTAAGGAGCCAATGGGAATGAGTTAGTAATATAAGTTTAAGATGGATTTTAAGAGCATTATAATTGCTATGAGATTGATGGTGTATTTACAGGTTGAAGGCTTTTATATGTGGGAAATTCAGTGTTTAAGTTTAAGTCATTTAAGGGCCTAAGAGCCATGTCATTTAAGAGCCTTAGTGCTATGCAATTTAAGATTATTGCAATATATTGAGTATGATGTGAATAAGTTGATTTGGGTGAGAAAATAAGATGAGAAAGGACTTGGTGTGTGTGAGATTATTGTGTGAGAAAACAATGCATTTGGGCATGAGAATATACTAGAGGACATGGGTCGGACAGGTGAGTTTGAGAGGGCAGATAAGTTTCTGGAATGGTCCGACCCAGAAGGTTGGGTCGGACGTGGGTCGGACATGGGAGGTTTTAGAAGACGGAAAGTTCTGGAATGGTCCGACCCAGTTGGTTGGGTCGGACGTGGGTCGGACATGTAGGGTTTTCCAAACCCGAAAGTTACTGGAATGGTCCGACCCAGAGGGTGGGTCGGACGGTGGGTCGGACGGCCCTTAACACTTAAAAAAAAAAAGAAATTTGAATTCTAAGAATGATAAATGGTGATAAGGTATACCTTGGTAGGGTGGTAATGATTGTGACCCTAAGAACTTAAAGGCTTAAGTTAAGTTAAGTATAAATATTAATATTTAAAGTTAAGCTTGTAAGCTAAGTGGCAAAGACTTGAGAGGTTATTGTATGGGAATCTTTAGAGACTAAGTGAGTTAAGTAAGGTGCAAATAACTAATGACCTAAAAATGAATGAATGATTTAGGTTTGTGAATTGGGACCCCGAGGAAGGATAATCAAACAACGATCGACGGTGAACGGTACAGTTCTCTTGTGACCTGCTTGCTAACGAGGTGTCCCTCGGCTTGTGTGCTATTTGTTTTGTGTGCTCACTAAACAAGATAAAGCATGCAACCGGAATATATTATATCTATTGTATTGTTGTGTGATGTTTGAAAACTAACACAACATACCGTGAGAACTTACTAACCAATGTTTAGTAAGGAATTGAGTGAGACTAAGGAACGCCCCTAATATGGGACGATATGAACCGAAAGAGGTTAACCAACAAACAGGGTCTTGAGATTACTACTAACTGGAACTTGAGTGAGGAAACCCGGGACCGATCTCCGGTCATGCATGCTATATAGCAGATTCGACCTCCGATTAAGGACTTGTCTTCGGACTTGTAGCCTAGGGCCGGTTGCCGGCTCAGCTGCGCTGGACTCCCGTCCAGGGTAGGTGGCATTAAGATGGTGCGGTGGGATCACCTAAATCCCAGGTTCGAATTAAGCTACAACCATTCCCTTCCAGGAACGGTTTGTATATTGAGATTAAGTTAAGTTTAAGATTAAGGTAAGGTTAAGATAAGTTGCAACCATTCCTTATTAAAGGATGGTTTGTATTGTTAAGTTAAGATTAAGGTAGGGTTAAGATGAGTCGCAACCATTCCTCTTTAAAGGATGGTTTGTGTTATTAAGATTAAGATAAGCTACATCCACTCCTTATTAAAGGATGGTTGTTCCTAAGATTAAGATAAGGTTAAGATTGAGGTGAGATAAGGATGGACTAAGACTAAGAGGAAACATAACTTAAGGAGTTAAATAACTAACTCTCTAATTAAGGGAACGCATTTAAGTCGTTCATGTGTGTGAACTTTGATTGTTCATATATGGATTGTTGTTTACAGCATTTACTATTATGTTGTGCATTTAATCAACCTCCATGCTATCGACAATTAGTCGTCGTAGCCACGTTAGCTTGGGGGCCATGAGGGGATCGTACCAGCATTCGTGCTGACCCCTTTGGGGGCTGTTTTTACTACACAGGTACATCAGGAAGCGGCCGTCGCGAGCGTAAGAAGGGGGTATAAGTGCTACGGGTTAAGTGTGGCCTATGAGTTGTGCATGTACACTCGTATGGCAATTGAGTTAGTATGATGTATAGGATGTGAGAGGATTGTAAGAAGAATATGTATTGGGTTAAGGTTGTTATGTACTAATGTTCGGTATATTCTGTTGTCAGACCGTGGCAAGGTCCTGGATTGTAAAGAATTCCGCTGTGACATGTTTATATATATACTGTTAAGTTGCGAGACCACATTGGATTGAGTTGGGGTGTTACAAAAATTCATATTATTAATTCCTACCTTACATTATACTATAGATACACCAAATAATTCCTTATATTCTTGGCAATTTATATTTGTACTCTAAACTTTTCAAAAATTACATTTTAACCACAAAACTTATTAAAATAGCCATTTAAATACTTGTAGCTATTTTTAATGTTCCAAAAACTTATAAAATAAGTTAATACACTTATATATACTTCAAAATTCACCAAACTTCATATATTGTTCTCGGCCCTAATTAAATTTTATCATATGGTTTTAGAACTTGTTTTAAACTTTATAATATGTATATATAAATGTTTATAAGCCATATAACACTTCTAAAAATTATGCTAATGACTTAGAATGATTATAACCTAAAAATTGAACATAAAATCTCTAAACCATTCAGTTTCAATATTTATGTAACAATAACTAATTTTTATGACCTAAGTATATACCTTAAGGTTTAATCTTACCTTATATGTTATAAATTATTTTCTTGACAATATAACCTATAGTTTTCGGTTCTAATTTATTTAAAGGTTATACAAAATTTTTATACCAAATTTTGAAGCTTAAATCAAACTTAAACTTAATAAACCTTATTTATACAAACTTACCCTTAAGTCAAGACAATTCTTGTACTTGATTTTTCCTTGAATTTCCAAGCTCCTCAAATGCTATATTGATGTAGATATTTCGAACTCCTTGTACATATGTAGGAGATCTATTTGTTAGACTTCTAACAAGAGTTTATAAGTATTATTTGTAGTAATTTTACAAGAGTTTACCTTAGGAATTTAACAAGGTATTTTTGATACACCTTGAGATGATTGAAGATCCAAGTTTCCTTCATGAAATAATGAAGAGAATATGGATTTAGGAGACATAATTTTTCGGACATGTAGAAGTAAATTGTCTAGGGTTCTCAAACATGAAAATACCTTAGATTAACCTTGATTACTCCTTGAATTGATGTTGAATCAAGACAACTCCTTGGAGTACAAATGGTTGGCGATTTCCTTAGAGATTGCTAGGATTATTCTTGCTCCAAGACTTGATAGAATTAACTAGGAAATTACATAGAAATGGTGTTAGGATTTAATTCACCATTAATGGAGTTTATTAGAGCTTAGGAATTAACTTAGGAATTGAAAGGAAAAGAGAGCTAAATGAAGAGACTTACCTTCGGTTGTGAGGGCAAGGGAATGTTATGATCATTCATGTAAGTTAAGTAGAAGAGAATGAAGCAACTAAAATTTGATTTGTTTATTGTCATTATTGAATGTCTTTATTTATGTTAAATGTTGATTTCATAATTTCATTAATATGGTCTCTCCACTTCAATACCACTACGATTGATTGGAGAATACTAGAGCTTAGATTACTACAATTATTGTAATACCATTCGGCTAAAGCATTGGTTGGAATTCAATCTTGAATAATTAATAATGTTAGGCTTTAGCTTGGATTATTAGTTTCTTTCTTTTTGAATTTAACCCAATTAATTAACAACACTAACTTGTCCTTATTCTGTAGGGTGTGATTGGCAATTATGAAGTGGAGTAAATGGAACTGCAACTTACGAATATTAGTTGATGGAAAGCTCATCACTTTGTTTTATTTTTTTGTCATTAGATTAGGCTTAATCTTTCTGTTTTGTTTAATTAATAACAGCACTAACCATTCTGATTTGGTCTTCTCTGCAGGTAGTGCTCGGCTGGGTGGAGTAGCCTCATGGTAATGGAGCTGCTACCTAGTTATTAGCCCTCTTAATGCTGTGCTTTGTTAGCTTAATTATTATGTAATTATTGCACTAATCCTATCTACTTGTGCAGGTGTGGACGGCTGGAGTGGAACACTACCAACAGCACTAATCCATGCTATCTTACGGTAATGGTATGCTTGATAGATTAGTTTTTTTTTTGCTTAGTTAATTGCGAGATAATTATGTATTATTAGTTAGGTATTTGTCCCCTTTAATATTAATGAAACAGCACTCAGTCTAATGCTCAAACCACTTACGTAACACTTGCCCAACTTATCATATTTTTAGTTTGTTTGGTTGCCTAATATGTAAGTATGACTAGACTTGCAATTTCATGTCATTATCTTATCATAACTAACTTTGTTATTGTTGTCCTGCAGGTCTACGTAATGGAGAGGCTTCTCCTTACTGCTATAATGTTATATTATCAAATACTAAGGGTGGTGATGAGTCATTATATTACATGACATATTTTTGAAGCAAAACTAGCCAATTTAGACTAGAAATCTCGCCCCATATAGAGGTCAATTGGGACTGATTTTTCATTTTATTTTTGTTACACTATATTGTAGTAAGACCATAATAATATGTGTAATAGGTTCGAGCATTTAATTGGTACATTTTTATTATGGAAAAAAGATGAAAGTTTTAAGGTAAAAATGCTGATTTTAGGTACCTTTTTGACCTAAAAATCGCCCCCCATATATACTATGAGTTTAGTACTGCCATCACTTGATTTAGATGGTCATTTTATCCACTTTTAAGTTAATCAACTCGTGGCTCCTCAAAAACTCAAGGCATCAAGGCATTTGTGTAAAACGCATTTTTGTGACACCCGAAGGTGCGTTTTTGTGCTTTAAGGATATTTCCAGGAATTAATTAGTCGCTATGAGTTCCAAGTGTTTATTGACATTTTTTATAGTCAATAATAATATATTAAGGTGTTACGTTAAGTTATATGGGGTTATAAAAACTTGTAACTCAATTTTTTGGCTAAAGGGGCACTCCCGAGGTAAAAGGAGCGTTAAGAAATTTCCCCCGAGCTCTTTGCTTATTTTTGAAGAAGTAGCTTGGGAATTCTCTTTATAATAATTAATAATGATTTTAGGAACTCTAAGAATAATTTTTATAGGGGTTCGTGCCACCTTGGCACTCCTCCTAGGCATTCCCGGGCCTTTATGGGACCCACATCGGGAACTTCCGAGAACTTGTATATTTACTCAGTTCTAACTGAGAACTTGTATCTTAAAGATCATAAATTATCCTTGGTTAAATTCATGTAATATCCATAGCTTATATAATTATTTAACTTAAGGTCGGGCTTTTAACGCCTTAAGGAGTTTAGGTGTGTTTTAACGCCCAAGTGTTTATATGTTTTCTTAGGGTTTAATAAACCCCCCAAATAATATTTATAATTCCTCAAATAATATTTATTTACTTATATTAATTATTTAAATGTTAGGGGTATTTAGTCTACCCCCCTTAAAAGGACTTCATCCCGAAGTCATAATTTATACTTGTTCGTCCTATGGAATCAAGTTCCTCATATCTACTCCTGTCTACTTATCATTCTTGGGTGTCAATACTGTATTGACACTACTATATTCCATCTATAGTACAAGTGTATGCAATTCATGCACACATATTCTTACTCATAATAATCCATGTAAATTATAGTATAAGTACTTGGTAAATACTGTAAAACCATACATGTTCCAACTTCCTAGCTATCCCACTCGGTCATCACTGCACAAGTGCAATACCAAATCCTCAGTCCTACAGAGTGCAGAGGCGTAAACCCTTGGCAGTGAATCTCTTGTATGATTGTAGGAATTAACATAAATATACTGTAAAATAATTAAGTGCTTCATAAACATTGAAGAGTTACATAGAACACACAAATAGTTATTCTAGTGTCACATAGGACATACTAATACCCAACCAAATGTCACATAGGACGTAACCATCTAACCAATTGCACACATGCGCAACAAACAAACACAAATAATCATACACGAAACAATATTGACTGCAGATATGCAAGTCGCATGTGGTGCTCTACCCCCCTTAAAAAGGGTTACGCCCACGTACCCCTTCAAGTATACACAAAAACGAAAAGAAAATTGTTGGATACTTGTCTCGCATGGAGTCTTCTGACTCCCATGTCGCCGCTTCAATGTCGTGAGTTTACCACAGAGCTTAGACCATTCTAATGGTCTTGTTCCTTGTCTCCCTAGTGTGGGAGTCTAAAATGCGAACTGGGGTCTCCTCATATCTAAGTGTAGGTTTTAGCTCGAGTGTCTCAGGGCTCTAAGTTATGTGATGGGTGAGGCACATATTGCTTTAGCTGAGAAATGTGAAACACATTGTGCACTCTCCCTAGTTCAACTGTTAAATCTAATCTGTAGGCTTATGGCCCACTCGCTCCATAATAGGGTACGGTCCTAAATAATCTTTTAATTTTGTCCTTCTGCCAAAATCTAAAATTCCTTTCATAGATGAAGCTTTAAGGAAGACTCGATTGCCTACCGCGAACTCGATGTCTCTCCTATAGATGTCAGTATATGACTTCTGTCCGTTTACGAGGTATAAGTGATCTACTATCTAAATGTTGGGCATTCTCAAAATCCCTTTCTTTAGGTTATCATCTTGTGATTCAGGTATTAAGTTTACTGTCGCCATATACGGCTTTCATTTTCAATGTAAAGTCTGAGCCACAGTCGAGCCGTGTATCTTATGTATCTTATAGAAGGATTGTTTTTGTTATTGATCCACCTATTATTGGTAGTATTATCGTCTGTTTATCAGGTATACCACGTAGAGTTCCTGTTAAGGTTTCTAACAAGGTGTAGTTTCCTCTCAATTAAACATGTTCTTGCTGTTGTGAATCCACTCTAGTGAGTATTAGTATAATGTTTTATACATTTTATATTCTACCATGTTGTTTATAGGTAGATTCCCATTTAATATATTGGGTTTTAATTTCCTAAGAAAGACTTAAAGTCTATTTTCCCTTCTGATGGCAATATGGCCATAACTTAGAATCTAGTTTGAGAATACTCTTTTCACAAGTTATTATCTCTTGATCTCTTATTTAATTATATATGGTTCATGGGATAATAATAGTTAGTATTTCCCTCATAATTGACTATTTCTCGTCATAAGCGGAGTTGTTCTAGCTATTTTATCTCCTTAGGGTAACCTGGATAACTTAACTCTTAATTTAAACATTCTATTTCTCATATACCTATTAGTCAAATGTTATATTTGATTTAAGAATAAATACTTACGTATTACAGAAATATTGTGACCACTTGTAAGGAGTCTCAGGAATCATCCAACTCTGACGGGGTCAGCATCAGTGTTGAACTATCCTTCCACACCATTTGTGTTTGGTTTTCCCTTGATCTGACCAGGATCAAGTTCGACCTCCCACGTCAAATATCAAACAATCATGTAATTGTCATTTCCAAATTTTTATCTTATTAGACTTTGTGACGTGGTGAGTACTACATTTTCTCCTGATCGATATACTACTATTCCAATAATTGTTATTACCTATACTTGAATTGTAACACCCCAACTCAATCCAAATGTGGTCTCGCAACTTAACAGTATATATATAAACATGTCACAGCGGAATTCTTTACAATCCAGGACCTTGCCACGGTCTGACTACAGAATATACCGAACATTAGTCTAACAACCTTAACCATTTACATAACCTTCTTACAATCCTCTCACAACCTATACATCTTACTAACTCAATTGCCATACGAGTGTACATGCACAACTCGTAGGTCACACTTAATCCTTAACACTTGTACCCTCTTCTTACTCTTGCGACGGCCGCCTTCTGATGTACCTGTGTAGTAAAACAGCCCCCAAAGGGGTCAGCACGAATGCTGGTACGATCCCCTCATGGCCCCCAAGCTAACGTGGCTACGACGACTAATTGTCGATAGCATGGAGGTTGATTAGATGCACATATAATAGTAAGTGCAGTAAACAACAACTCAGATATGAACAATCAAGTTCACACACAATGAACGACTTAAATGCGTTCCCTTAATTAGAGAGTTAATTATTTAACTCCTTAATAATGTTCCCTCTTAATCTTAGTCCAACCTTATCTCACCTCAATCTTAGTCTTATCTTAATCTTAGAAACAGCCATCCTTTAATAAGGAGTGGATGTCACTTATCTTAATCTTAATTATACAAACCATCCTTTAAAGAGGAATGGTTGCAACTCATCTTAACCTTAACTTAATCTTAATATTAACTTAATCTTAATCTTAACAATACAAATCATCCTTAAAAAGGAATGATTGTAACTTATCTTAATCTTAACTTAAGTATGCCAACCGTTCTCTCATTGGGAACAGGTTAGCCCTTAGTTCGTTGTTTATTTTTGTAGGGCTTGGTTAACCCTAGCCAGCAGCAGGACACTTACCAGCAATAAACAACATTCTTAAATTGTTGGGGATGTAGGCTTGATCCCCCCACGCCATCTTAAAGCCACCTACCTTGGACTGGATGTCCAATGTAGCCGAGCCGGTCAACCGACCCAAGGCTACTAGTCCGAGGACTAGTCCTTAATCGGAAGTCGAATCTGCTATAGATACCGACCCCCTTCCTTAGCATGCATGACCGGAGATCGGTCCCGAGTTTCCTCACTCATGTTCCAGTTAGTAGTAGTCTCAAGACCATGTTTGTTGGTTAACCTCTTTCGGTTTATATCGTCCCTTATTAGGGGACGTTCCTTAGTCTCACTCAATTCCTTACTAAACATTGGTTAGTAAGTTCTCACGGTATGTTGTGTTAGTTTTCAAACATCACACAACAATACAATATATATAATATGTTCCGGTTGCATGCTTTATCTTGTTTAGTGGGCACACAAAACAAATAGCACACAAGCGAGGGACACCTCGTTAGCAAGCAGGTCACAAGAGAACTGTACCGTTCACCGTTGGCCGTTCAGTTTGATATCTCTTCGGAGTCCAATTTCCAAGTCCTAAAACATTATTCAGTTTTAGGTTGTTAATCACTTAACTTAATTCAACTTACTTAACTTACTTAACCCTTAATGATCCCCACCTAACACCTCTTAAGTCTTACAACTTAATCTTACAACTAATCTTAAACTTTTAAGTTTATTCTTAACTTAATCCCTTAGGTCTTTATACCTCTAATCATCATTGCCCCCTTAATGGGTACCATTAATACCACTAACTCTCTTAGGGTTTCTCTTTTTTTTTTTTTTATTATGGTCCGACCGACCCCCACCGAGACCCACCCCTGGGTAGGTCGGCTGCAGAGAACATCAAACTTCACAGTTTCAGCCCGACCGACCCAGACTGGGGTCGGTCCCCTGGGTAGGTCGGCTGCAGAAACTTCCCATACATTGTCAAACTTTCTCCAATTTTTCCTCAAGCCTCCTAATGTGTTCTAACATCATTTGGCACATCAAACCTACCTTATAACCTCCACCAAACTCATTAAATCACCTCCAAAGATCATTCCAACCTTTAGCTCAATTCTTGTAAGAAATTCCTAACACTTGTCAATTAATTCCTTACATTTCTAACATGTACATTTTGTCTAAAACTTCAACTAACCAAAGTGTTTTTTTCTACCCATATAACTCCTTCTTAACATCATTGCACTCCTTCTTTGCTTGTTAAACCTTCCAAGGTTATCTTGCATGTCCATGCACATTTCTCTTCTTTTCACTTGTTACTCATCACTCTTAAACTCTTAAGCTTGCTTATACATTTCTTTCCATTATCTTAATACCTTGACATTGTTCTTCATTTACCTTAACCATGCAAACACCCTCCTTAGACATTTCCACTCCTCTTATGCAACTTACTCACCATTCTCATGACCATACCCTCTTATACGTTTCTAGTCATTTTCCTTGATGACTTACAATATCCTCCTACCATTTTCACTTCCATCACCCAAGTCCACACATTACCATTCAACAAACCTTACTAGTCCACTACTAACATCACCACATCTTACACAAACTTCTCGAACTCTCAGTTTCTTCTCTTAGTTCATACCTAAATCACCTAAAGCATTATACACCTTTCCTTCAGATTTGCACAAGTCTTATCATTCCTCATACCGTGTCTTTGGTGTGTTCAATGCACCCATCTAAACTCTAATTTCCTCATAGACCATTCTAGGTCATTCTCATCCTCAAGAACTCCTTAGTTAACTCATTTCCACTCAAATTCTTCATAATGACTCCTGTAAATCCTAGGTCATATTAATTCACCACCATCACCTAAGCACTTATTTTCTACTCAAATTTCGCCATAGCTCCGCTAGTATATTCTCATGCCCAAATGCATTGTTTTCTCACCACATCTCATCACCAAACCAACTCATTCACAACAACTCATTATATTGCAATAATCTTAAATTGCATAGCACCAAGCTCTTTAAATGACATGCTCTTAGGCCCTTAAATGACTTAAACTTAAACACTGAATTTCCACATATAAAAGCTTTCAACCTGCAAATACACTCATCAATCTCATAGTAGTTATAATGCTCTTTAAAATCCACCTTAAACTTATATTACTAACTCATTCTCATTAGCTCCTTAATCACAAGTTCATAAGCTTGTTTAAGTTCTTTTCCTTAGGTTATATAACCCAATACAAAATGTAAGCTCTAAGCCACATTGGTACTTATCTAAAACTCATTCCTTAATCTTAAACCACCATTAGGTAAGCATTTTACCTTGTTTTCTCAAGCTTATCTTAATCTCCTCCTTAGACCTTCTTCTTGCATAGATCTCGGCCACCACTTAAATTCCCCTTGCCATTTCTAATCAATATTCAATGACTCATATGAGTACTAAACAATACACTAACCTCAAGGAATAAAAACTAGGTTAGAAATGTGTTCTAAGACATAAAAGTGGATGATTACCTTTGAAGTCTCAAAATAGACTTGGGAATTGAATGAAATAGGACCTCCACTAGTCCTTGGTGAATAATCAAGCTAGAACAGGCATAAAAATGAAGTCCCATGAGTAGTAATTTTCGGTAATGTGGAGAAAGTGGAAACCTAACTTTTTACATATTCTTTACCTTAAGAGAATGGAGAAGCTAATGCACCCTCCAAGCTTATTTCCCCCTTCAATGGTGATTTCCCATGGCTCCAAAATGAGGCTTTTCAAATTTTGAAAAGATAGGATAAGCAAGGCCTTGGTCTAACTAAGAGAAATCTATGCTTAGTTTTTGATTTGGAGCTAAAATGAGCAAGTTATGGACAAAGCAAGGTGGAGCAAGTATGGAGCTGGTTGGGAACGGTTTAGAACAGAGAAGAAGAAGAGGAACTCGTTGGTGAAGAAGAGAAATGAAGAAAAGAGAGGAGAGAGGTAGGCTAATAAAGGATATTTTGCTTTATAAAAGCAAATAGTAACTTTTTTACTTTATCTCTTCTTATTTTCTTATTTGATGAAGTCTATGGGGACTCATCCCCTTAAAACCGTCCCCCCCTTACTAATTAACATAAATAAGGCCTTGTTTGGCCATTTAACTAATTAAGGTTGCCTTACTTAAGTCAAAACTAGCACTATTTGAGCACTATTCACTAATTAGTGCACATATTCGTGAAATTTTTGGGTTCCCATTGATTTAGGCTTCCTAATGTGATACTAATTAGTACACATGTTGATTAAGGTGTAATCATGGGCATTTAGCCACTCAAAACTTATTTCTAAGACAATTTCTCAAAATGTGCTTTAAGGCCTCTTAAAGCACATTTTGTGTTTTAACTTGTTTTCAGCTTGGTTTTCTTTGCTGATTGATTTAAAATGACCATTAGAATATTACTAAGGTCTTATCATGATATTTGGGTACTCACCAAGTCTCTCCAAGCTTAGAGCACGTTTTTGCCCTGATTGCCCTTAAGGCACTTTCTTGTGTTTTCCTGGTTTAAATTGTCTACCAATCTTTCTAAGGCATATTCTAGCCTTACTACATCATAATTGATGTTTTCTTAGCATACTTAGGTTTGGGGTATTTCATGAATCTAGGGTATTACCAAAATCCCCAGAACAATATTCCTTGATCAAATCATCAAGCGGGGAAGCCAGTTTTTCCTCTTGGCTAAAAAGGGTAGATTTTACTAAAGCATTTGGGCTCGTACTGTCTAGTACTATATCCATCAATCATTTCAACTCTTAAATCCATTATACAAGTAATAATTTCCGTCAGGACTTGCATACCTCAGAATACTCTTTCACTTTAAAAGGCTTATCTAGTATTTCTCCTATCAGGGCTTGATTATCATCGGTTGGGGCAAAGACAGTCACAGTTAGACTTCAAGAAAGGTTTCATGACTCCATCCACAACTATAGTTCCATAAAGTATCATTTCTCCACCTTAAAGCTTAGCTTTTTTTTTCTTATTCCATCTAAAATCCATAAATCAGGTGAATCATATGTTCACCCTAGTCAAGATCTCTTAATATTAGTACCATCTCAAACTAAGGATTTCCAGTTTGAATTCTACTGTTTAGTAACAGGACAATCAAGGCTTATTGTTTGTTTTTATCTCTTAGAAACGTGGTTAATCCACTAGCTCAATGGCTTCCAAAATAAGTCGGTTAGGTATGTCAAATAGAGGATTTAGAATCATAAGGTTTAATATAACGTTAGGACGGTTTACGTTAAAATAATGGTTACAAACCAGGGTATGTTTCCCTACTTTTATATTTAGTTTACACTCATTTTTGGGTATATAACTGTTTCACACTCTATATAACTTACACTCTCTCAGTGTATTAGAGTTTAAGCCTTTGGTATAACTGACACTACCTTTACTGTAAGTGTCAAGGAAGAGTCGTTTGTTATCATGTTTATACTAGAGTTATATTACATATGTTTAACCTTAGTTGATTTACTGCGATCCTTTATTCGCATTTCTAATTTGAGCTGTCATAGTAGACATATGCTTGTATAAATTCATAAGGTTAGTATAGATCATGTGTCTCAAATAGGGTAGGTATATTTAATGGTACTCAACCCTCTGAAATGTATTAATACCCTCAATGGTTTAGTTTACTCCCTCCAAATTATATGTATATATGTAGCATTTGGTAGTGCTAATTAGGTAATTCTCCCCCACTTTAGAAAAATTTATTCAAGATTTGTTCTCTCCCTGTTTTTTTATTGGGAGTCAGCGTTGTATATATTGGTATTAGCTGAGACCCTTGGTATTTGCTCAGGTATTTCAAAACCCGTGCTTTATCCATTATGGATGTTAGTTATTTTTGAGATTCTGTTTCTCATTGTCAAACTTCAAGGTTTCTCACTGTTCTCTCTCAAAGTTTATAAGAGATTGTAAGATCTCCTAGACTCGCACTGGCGGTAGGTAAGCTCGGTGCCTGGGTATCCCATAAAATTTCAATTGTTTGCTCTTTACGTGAGCGTTTTTTGACAGTTCCCGTAGTCTTAAGTATTTATATTAATTAATGTACTTCCTGTTCATGACATCTGCTCGTCATTTAGGCAGGTCATAATGGTAGTTAAGTATTTCTTGAGTAGGATCATGACGTGTCAAAGTACATTGGCATTATGCCTCGGGATATTTCCGACTTCGCTCATAGGCTCAGGTGACCACGGTCTCATAGGTAAGGGGAAAACTCATATCAAAGTATCTTTTATGTGAGAGGTTACCCACAGTAGGATCTCTAAATTTATACTCATTAATCACATATATAAGTCTCATCGACTGATGCATAAAACAAATATTTATGCATCACGCATTTAGTTTAGGTTTTAGGCTTACGGTTTCGCGCCAAGCGCTAGCTTCAGCGCTTGAAGTTCCACGGAATACGGGGGCATTTACTTCTTCTGGAATTATCTCTTTTCCCTTCTGGATCTCGGATGAGGATGGCTGTCCTCCCGGTCTTGTAGTATAAGTATTAGTCTGCGGCGCTTGACCTCCTCCGGGTCCGCCCGTTTCCACAGCTGGTGTTCTCTGTGAACCTCTAGCTCTTTTGTATACTCGACTCCCTGGATTGGAAAAGCATTCATACTCCCGGTGACCCTCCTTTTTGCAATAACGGCAGTCCACCTTTCTTCCTGCGCAATCTACGCCTGGGTGATCCTTTCCACAACGTTTATAGTAATAGTGTCGTCGGGTTGGCTTATTGCCTCTAGGTGGTGCTGTTCTTAGTGGCTGAGCATCAATAGCTGGGCGGTCAGACGAGGGACCTGCTCCTTCGTCTTCTGACCATGGAAGTTCCTCTGTCCCTTCTTCCTCTTTCAAAGGATTTCTTCTGTTTCTTGCAGTAACCGCCAGAGGTGGCTCCATCATCATCTCCTTCAGTATTCTTCCTTTTCTTTCTTCCTGCGTCGGAGTAGTCGACTCCTGATACATAGTTCATCAAACTGGTGCACCGTGGGCAGTATTGGTCAACTGTTTGTCTCCCTTGGATTAAGGTCTTGATCTCCTTCTTTTTCTTTTTTTCTGTTTTAGGTGTTCGGGGTAGTACTTCTCCCGCAACACTTCTACGAACTCTGTCCATTCGAATTCCGGTGTAGCTCTACGGTGGCCCTCAATAGTCCGCCACCAAATGTCAGTTGTGCCCTTCAGTGTATTGTCGGCGATGTCGACTTGTTGGTCTTCTGGAACTCTGACAACCTTGAACGCCTTCTGGTGCTCTGCAATGAACTTCTCCAGTGCGGCGGGGTCCGGTTCCCCTGAATAAGTTAGTACTTTCGCGTTTGCAACGCTCTTCAACCAGTTGGTTTCTCTGGGCCGCGGCGGGTGGGGTATGGCTCCTGTAAACGGTACTCCTAGTTCCGGCGCGAAAGTTGCCATGGCTGCTGCTAGGTCTTGTACTGTTGGAACATCCGCTGGTGTCTCGCTACTGCGTCCACTGCTGTCTCCTCGTGGTCCTTCGCTAGTCGACATCTAAGATAGTATATTATTATTTCTACTCGGTTGCTACACCGTCATACACAATCACAAATATGTAAGAAACTAACTACTAGCAGTAAAGATATCCCAAGGGTTTTTTCTTTCTAGGTCACGAGTCCTCACAGACGTTTCCCGTAACCCTATATTCCTATGCTCATTGTCCTAGACTCAGTATCTTTCATCAGAGCGGTACTCCGCTCTGATACCACTTTTTGTAACACCCCTAAACTTAAACCTGTAATGACGTCATAACTCGTAGTATAATAAATAGCAAATCGCAGCGGAAATAAAACTATCTAACCTTGGTGTTACACGCCGTCACTCACCCTTGTGAGTAACAAGCCATCCTTACTCTTTCCAACAATACAATTCCTCACGCTGTGATGAACAGATACTGAGCACTCTAATTTTTACAATCCAAAACCAACTAAATGAGCAACTACCTGAATACATTCTCCTCCTTAATACAATACAAAATAAAACCGACGGTGTTTGTTGAAAACACTTCAGCTACCCCCGTGTCCCACGCTCCGGCTTGAGTCCTCTTGAACAACCTGGAATTTTTGGCCCACTAAAGGGCTCAGCAATCGAAATGCTGGTATGCTAAATGTAGTCTTAAATCATTTGGATTCCTTAAGTCGTTTTAGCCATCTTGATATTAGATTCATTACATAAAATACCGGTTTACAAGAATAACAGAAATACAGTAGACACAGAGTAGTCACATAACAATTACCTGCAAACATTTAGTGCATAATAATACACGTGAAACAAAAAACAATACCAACAACCCAAATAAGGTGCACAATAATAAACAACTGTTCTTGTTAGTAGGTCACATGACCCTAACCACTTAACCATTCCAATTAATTTTACCTTAGGCGTCCTGTCAAGACAACCCCTATTAACCTGTGAAAATGGACAGTGTGTCCCATTGGGTTCCAAAGGAACCGATACCAGCTGACCTTATGGCCCTGGATAAATATATACATTGACCGATCCGGTCGAAACTGTGCACCAACGGCAGTGCATTCCGCCATCCCCGAATGTGGCTGATGGATTTAGAGTGACTCCCTTCTTGAGTCTCTCATAGTGATCACAATGCGCAACCAGAAGGTCGAAACGATCTGGATTCCTCTCTTTATAAGTTACCCCTTTTGTCAGTGATATAATAACCAATGCTTGAAATAAGACTATCACATTTGACCCTTGTTAGGTTCAATAATACCTAAAGGTCAGTTAGTCTTCTTTTTCCAGTTTAGATGTATAAACTTTAGTCACAAGACATTCGCGTACAAAATACAAAATACAAAACAAACAGTTGAAAAACCCACATACAATAATCATTCACATAAAATCATAGATATCGTTCTTAAACATTTAAACACATAATGTCTGGACCTTAGGATAATCCTTAGGACATTCAGACCATACAATTAACATACCGTTCACCAAGTAACTGCTAGCTGACAAACTCCTGTTGTAACACCCCAACCGCTAATCCATCCATTATCCTCTAATCATTCGCATAATTGCCTTACTCGCAGCGGAATACTTACCTACTCCCGGCGGGTGATACAACGCCGTTAACCATCCAAGGTTAACAAGGCTACTGCTACTTACCATATCGGTCTGATGATTAGAACGAAATACATACATACTACTTACTTTACAATGCCAAATACTTAACTTACATTTGATTACCGAGTGTACTGTTATATGAATTACATCCCATGACTACTTCCAAAAATGAAGAGTTTATACATCCTCTCCTTACTATCCAATCAATGGTTCATAATCCAAAAAGGTGTACCACATGGTACGCCGGCTACTCAAAAAGGCCTTAGCCGTGTACAACTCAGTACACCGTTTCAATCCTACTACTACTCCAAAAAGAATCACATCTTGGCCTTACTTTACCTTCACGCCTCGCGGGTACCTGTGGAGTAAAAACATTCCCCCTAGGGGGTCAGCTTACGCTGCATATGATAACCGCATACCCCGCGTACTAGCGAGGGTACGCCAACTATTTGGTCGAGTACATGCGGTTCGTTTCATTCATACATACATACATGCTTTATACAATACAATACAATACATTCATTTTACCAAGCATACATACATACAATACATACAAGGAATACAATACAAGTCGTTCAATCATACTTACCATACCACCGCATCACGGAGATACAATTCTCCAATACATACCAAGGTCTTGTTAGCCTTATTACACACCCGGGTTAATCGGGTGTTCAATACTTTTACTCCGGATAAATGACTTACAATAGTCATGACCAATGCAGATACAATACATATTTCTTACATACTTTACTTCCAGTTAAGTCGGTATGACCTCCGGGCAGGGAATACTACTTCCCACCACCGGGCTTTAGGGTGGCCCACTAATCCAGGATGCTACCATTACAAAGGGATTGGTCCAAGGAAAAGATCATAGCCAGGATTCGGTTCCAACCTCTTGTGGTTCCTTATCCTCACGCGTGGCCGAAACTATATCGGGCTTCTACTCATTCCATTTTACTCATTACTCATGTTAGGAGTTAGGTTGTTAGGAATTAGTAGAAGTCCATACTTACTTCCATACATACATACATACCCACAAGTACTCATACTTACACATACACTTCATTTCCATTCATTCATTTCATGAATTATACAAACTAAATGTTCAAGAGCATAAAACAAGAACAATATAGTTCAAACACAATTAAGTGCAATATAAGTCTGATTCGTGCATTTATCTTATTGGTGATCACGTAAGCACACAAATCGGGGTAACCAAGTTAGGATACAGGGCATGAGGAAATCATACCGTTCACCGTCGTAGGGTACTACCGGTTCCCTTGGAGCTCAACTATGGGATTCCTATACATACATGAAGTAGTATGATCAATGATCTATTATTGATCTACTTACTCCTTCATTGATATTTCCAATGTATACTTACTACTTCTTTACATTCACACTTGGTTATAAAACCATTCTCTTCTTTACTACCTCATAAACTTGTTTTCTTACACAACTTACTTACTTTCTTACCCTTTTTACTTCATCAATGGTGTATTACTACATATATATGCATATAGGTATATAGGCATATATATATATATGTATATATGATTACTATAGTCATATAATTAAAACATTTTTTTTTTGTAAGTGTTTGGGCCGTCCGACCCACCGTCCGACCCACCCTGGGTCGGACCATTCCAGTAGGTTTTCGTCCTCTGAAATTACTCCCGTCCGACCCAGCACTATTCCGTCCGACCCATACCCTCTGGGTCGGACCATTCCAGAAAGTTTCGATTTTGTCATCCAAGTCATGTCCGACCCACGTCCGACCCAACCTCTGGGTCGGACGAAGTCAGAAACTTCGATGAAGAAAATTTGCTTGTCCGACCCACGTCCGACTCACGGCCCTGGGTCGGACCATTCCAGAAAGATTTCTTGTCGATTATCAAGGCCCGTCCGACCCACGTCCGACTCACGGCTCTGGGTCGGACGTTTCTAGAAAGTTTTACCGTGGTCTCAAGGCCCGTCCGACCCACGTCCGACTCACGACTCTGGGTCGGACGGTTCCAGAAAGTTTATTTTCGTTTGTTCAGGCCCTGTCCGACCAGCGTCCGATCCGGTCGGACAGTAGCAGAACTTTGCTACAGGCCTTGTTTTCTTTCCCAATTTCACCCATTGCTTCCCTAATCTTTACCAATATTTCCCCACATGATTTAGCACTATTAAACACTCTAAATCACCTTAATTCATCCCCCAAACTTACTACACAATCCTACACTCTTACACATTTTCTTCATTTCATTTCAACACCATGCTAGTTCCTTTCACTTATGCTACAGATTTTGTTTCCTCTATTATGCTACAGATTTCCACCTTAACTCCTATACTCCAATGCTCCCTCAACTAATGTTATTCCTAGCATCTGAAATGCATTACCTACACTCTAGTTTAATCCCATTTACAAACCTCTCTCAAAATCTGTTGCAAACTACAAAAACACTCCTCTTAACTCTCCAAATACTTCCTCTTCTTAAACATCTTAAGTCCTCTCCTTTCTACACAAATTTTGACATAGTCTCCCCTATAATTCTCACTTTGCTCACACACTATTTCAGCTCACAAATTCATGTTCTCACAACCTGTTACACAATACTCATTATACACATTCAATACCACTACAACATCCATAAAATCCTGCACACATACACATTCACTACCCAAGGTTTTCCCAAGTTTTAAACATCATTTAAAACTTCAAAAACTGTTACATTTTTTCTCCAATACATTACTACATTACCACTACTCATTACTCAATCCATTAATCATTTTACACTCAAAAACTGTTACAATACCACATACACAAACTAACCCAAGGTAAGGGCGTTACCTTGACTTGTTAGTTTTTTTTCTTTCTTTTCCTTCCTCTTCCTTTCTTCTCCTTTGTTCTCGGTCCCAATGAGATTCACACACACACAAGTGCTACAGCACATACCAATACACAATACCAATTTAGCATCCATTTTACACTAACCCTAGAATTTAAGTTTTAGGGTTTAGAAAAGGGTGTTACCTTCCAATGAGTAGATGAAGTTCTTGACTAGTGAACGAACAAGATTTCTAGCCCAAAAAAGAGCCAAAATCGGCTGGAACAGAGAGCCAAGAGTTCAAAAACTGAAAATTCTTAAAATGCCAATGAGAGCTAGAAACAATGGATTTTCGAACTTCTTTTTACCTCAAGATAAAGAGGAGGTGAAGGTGCTTCTAATGGTGGACTTGAATCTTCAAATGGAGAACACCCTCAAAAACGAAAGTTGAGCTTTTGGATTTTTGAAAGGAGGGAAATGTTCTCCTTTGCAAGGGGATTCCAATGGTGTAATTTTTGTAGAGTTTGGAGAAGATTGAGTGCTCAAAGAGAGGAGAGAAGGAGAGAGTTGAGTGAGCTTCCTTCTTTCTCCATGGAAATCGCAAGGTAGAAGAAGAAGAAATAGAGAGAATAGAGAGGGGTGCAAAACGTGAGTGAGGAGGGGAGTGAGGAGAGAGAGTCTAATTTTTTTGCTTTTACTTATTAGTTTTGTCCTTTAGCAAATAAGAGACAATTGAAGAGAGGGGGAGGGCTACTAAAATCGGCCCACACATGCACACACTCTCACATTTTTATTTTTATTTGCAAAGTGGACACACTTACTTTGTTTATTTGTACTCTTACCCCCACAACTTACCGGTTGTTACAGTTTTCACTAACCGGTACCCGTTTTCCGGAATTTCCCGTTTAATTAATTTTATTGGTTCTAAAGCCCCACTAATATTTAGTAGTGACTATTTAGTTGACCAAAATTGTTACGAGTCTATTTGACCCGCTTAAAGTCGCGTTTTCCCGGTTTCCTCGAAAAACGCGCTTTAAGGTTCGTTTATGCTTTTAACCCATTTTAAAGGTCCGTTTTCTTCGGGATTTGTTCCCTAGTATTTATTTAGTGTAATTAAGCTTTTAAAATATAATTAGCCTAATTAATCACTGTTTTTAATTACGGGGTATTTCAATCTACCCCCCTTAAGAAACTTTGCCCTCAAAGTTGCTCAAGGTTACAGTTTACCATTCTACTCATTTGGCAAGCCAATTGCCACAATACATTCTACTACCACCTTACAAGGTGTTCACAATTCTTACACTGCCAGCATACACAATTCAGATACCAAGCCACATACTTAGTTCAAATACTATACGCAATACTCAATCCATACACAATACTTCATTCAAATACCATACACAATGATCCATCCAATCATACAATCCACAATACATTCGCAATACTTCACAATGTCATTCGTGTCATATAGTACGACCCCTTGCATTACTCATTACATACATACCATACACATCGTACTACATACCAAATACTACTAGCACTACTTTGTGCCAATACATACAATTAGCACTACATGTGCCAACAAAATACAATTACAATACATACATACTAACAATGCTACCCGAAGCAATGCAAAAGCAAAAAGGCTCTACCCCCCTTAAAAGGGGTACGCCCCGTACCCTCCGTGCTATACGGATACTAGACATCTAGTCTACAAATAGATTCGGGTACTTCGCCTTCATGGCGTCCTCTAATTCCCAAGTCGCTTCCTCGACATCGTGGTTAGACCACAAGACCTTCACCATTCGTACAGATTTATGGCGAGTGTCTCTTGTCTTGTATCAAGGATTCGCAATGGAGTCTCGACATATCTCATCGTCGGCTCTAGGGATAGATGTTCGGGTTCTAATACATGAGAGGGATCGGCTATGTATTTCTTGAGTTGTGATACATGAAAGACATCATGAACACGTCCCATTTCTTCAGGCAATGCTAGCCTATAAGCTACGGCTCCAATCCTCTCGGTAATGGCATACGGGCCAACAATTTCGGGCTCAGTTTGCCTTTCTGGCCAAATCGAAAGACACCCTTCATAGGTGAGACACGCAGGAACACTTGGTCGCCCACGGCGAACTCAAGGTCGCGTCGTCGCACATCCGCATAGGATTTCTGTCTATCTTGGGCTGCCTTCATATTGGCTCGGATTTGTTGTACCTCAGCTTGTACTTGTTCCAAATACTCCGGTCCTATGATGACCGCTTCGCTTGACTCATCCCAACACAACGGGGTACGGCAAGGTCTACCATACAAAGCTTGGAATGGCGACATCTTAATCGATGCATGATAGCTATTGTTATACGAAAACTCGATAAGATGAAGCTTCTCAATCCAGCTCCCCTGGAAGTCTAAGGCACATGCCCTTAGCATATCCTCTAGTGTTTGGATGGTCCTTTCTGTCTGACCGTCGGTCTGTGGATGGAAGGCGGTGCTAAGCTTCAACTCAGTACCAAGCGCTTCCCGTGTTGCTCTCCAGTATCTCGAAAGAAATCTGGTGTCGCGGTCAGATACAATGGTTTTAGGGACTCCGTGGTGTCGGATGATCTCCTTGTCGAATAGCTCTGCGAGCTTCGCCACCTTCCAGGTGTCCTTCATCGGTATGAATCGGGCAACCTTGGTGAGGCGATCGACTACTACCCAGATCATGTTGAGTCCTCCCCTAGCAGGTGGGAGTCCAATAACAAAATCCATGGAGATGTCGTGGAATTTCCACTCCGGAATGGGCATGGATTGCACCATTCCTCCCGGTCTTCGGTGCTCGAACTTCACCTTCTGGCATGTGAGACACCTCAGAACATACTCAGTCACGTCTGATTTCATTCCTGACCACCAGAAGTACCTCTTCATGTCTTTGTACATTTTAGAGGCTCCCGGATGGACATGCAATGTCGAACAATGTGACTCTCGCAGAATGCGATCCCTTAGCTCAGCATTGCTTCGGGGAACGCATAATCTGCCATTCAAACGGATCAGACCATCTTCATGCAGTTTGAAGTCGTACTTTCGGCGCTCGAAGGTACCATCTGTAATTTTCTGTCTGATCTCTGAAAAGTAAGGGTCGCTCAACTGAGCGTCTCGCACCTCGTCAACCAAGCTAGAAGAAGCGAGTAGCGAATGGAGCGAGTGTGCTCGACGACTCAGGGCGTCGGCTACTACGTTTGCCTTCCCTTCTTTATACTGGAGGTTGATGTCGTAATCCGAGAGGAACTCCATCCACCTCCTCTGCCTTAGATTCAATTCTTTCTGGGTGAATACGTACTGTAAACTTTTGTGGTCGGAGTAGATGGTGATGCTTACCCCATAGAGATAGTGTCGCCATATCTTCAAGGCGAAGACAATGGCTTCTAACTCTAAATCGTGAGTCGGGTAATTCTCCTCATGCTTTTTCAGCTGGCGAGAAGCATAGGCTACTACCTTGCCATGCTGCATGAGTACGCATCCCATGCCCTTGCCCGAGGCATCATAATACACCTCAAATCCCTCTGTGCCCTCTGGAAGTGTGAGAATCGGCGCTGAGGTCAATGAGTCTTTTAATTTCTGGAAGGATACTTCGCACTCCTTTGTCCATACAAAGGGTGCATCTTTCTTCATCAATGACGTCATGGGCTTAGCGACTTTTGAGAAGTCCTTTACAGACCTCCGGTAATAACCGGCTAAACCAAGAAAGCTCCGGATGTCGGTAACAGTCTTAGGTCTAGGCCATGATCGCACTGCTTCAATTTTGGATGGATCTACTGAAATGCCCGCGCTCGAGATGACATGACCGAGGAAAGATACCTGATCTAGCCAAAACTCGCATTTTGAGAACTTCGCATACAGCTGGTTCTCGCGCAGTGTCTCAAGTACTTTTCTTAAATGGTTTTCATGTTCTTCTGGTGACTTCGAATACACAAGAATGTCGTCAATAAATACTACTACTGAAGTGTCCAGCTGATCACTGAATAACCGATTCATTAGGTCCATGAATTTGGCTGGTGCATTAGACAAACCGAATGGCATCACCGTGAATTCGTAGTGGCCATATCTTGTTCGGAATGCTGTTTTCTGAATGTCTTGCTCTTTGATAGCAATTTGGTGGTAACCGGATCGGAGATCAATCTTAGAAAAGACGGATGCTCCCTTCAACTGATCAAATAGGTCGTCGATGCTGTGGCAATGGGTACTTGTTCTTTACAGTGACCGCATTCAATTCGCGGTAGTCGATGCAGAGGCGGAGACTACCGTCCTTCTTCTTCACGAAGAGGACCGGTGCTCCCCGGGTGATACGCTCGGGCGTATAAACCCTTTGTCGAGAAGATCATGTAGCTGTTCCTTGAGTTCTGCCATTTCTGCCGGTGCCATACGGTATGGTGCCCTAGCAATGGGACCAGTACCCAGTACAAGGTCGATTTCAAATTCAACCGCCCTCTGTGGTGGCATACCAGGTAGCTCTTTCGGAAATACATCAGGGAATTCTGAGACTACTGCTACCTCGTCACTGAACTCTGGATCTCTCTCCAGGTCTTGCACGTGACATAAATACACTTCATGCCCTTTTCTGAGCTCCCGATACATTGCCATGGAGGAGATGACTGTAGTTGAAGGCTCTCTCGGTCTCTGGCGGTATGAAACAGTGACCCCAGATGGACTCTTGAGCAGCAATCGGTGCTCGGCGCATAGGATTCTCCCCTTGTGCCGCTCCAACCAGTTCATTCCAACTATTAAGTCGAATCCCAATCTGTTGAATTCAATGAAGGAAATGGGAAACGCTTCACCATTGATTTGAATGGTGGCTGATTTGTAATACTTGGTACACTGTACCCGCTCCTTCGATGGGAGAGTAACCAAGAAGTTTGGTAGCTCATCCGCATCTAGCCCCAACTTCTTCACAAGAGATGGCGATATGAAGGTGTGAGAGGCGCCGGAGTCGAATAATACTGAGGCTTCGATGCCGTTTACTGGGAAGGTTCCCGTTAGAATGGTGCCGCTCTTGCCGGCTTGTTCGTCGGTGAGGATGCTCAGGTTACCTTCGGTACCGAGTCCACAACCTATTGATTCATGAGATATAAAGATGGATGGTGGAACGCAAGTGGAATTTAATAACCAACTGCTTTTATTGAATAACCAACCATCATACATACTGTGTCTCTAATACACGTTACTACTGGATTACATGCTACTACAAGATTAATACTTTCTAAAGGTAAGGTTCAGGCGTCCTGGTATCATGTGTGTGGCATTGATTATTGCCGGTGGTGCCGTATTCAACTTAATCTTCTGGATCCCGTGATACAGCAACCTTGATTTTCCACCCATGATTAGAACATCTCCTGATCTCAATACCAATTTTTCTACGAGGTCCACACGCTTCCGCTCGCTATACAAGAATACGGCGTCGTCACCAATGGACCAAGACACTACGGGCACTCCTAGTTCAAGAGATTCCGCTGTCTCGTCCTTGTCTTGGTGTAAGCCAAGTCGTCCTTCTTTCTCATAGAAGTTGACGATACACAGATCTGCTTCAAGTGCAGGGATTGGTTCATCTTCACATTGTTGTGCAATTTCTACAGCTTGTGTGACAAGCGTTTGGAATTCTGGGGGTATTGCTGGAGGTGTTGCTCCGTCTCCTGCTCGCGTTGTTTGGTATGTCTTGGTATAAGGGTTCCAGTCCTTTCCCAAGCACATCATTTTCAGCTTCATTGTAGCTCCACCGGGGAATTCGGGTGTATAAAATCCTCGTGGACCCGTTCCTAACTCGTTGCATCGTCGGATGATTGAAATTTGTGCTTCGGGTGTCAGGTATCCTTTTAATAAGATCATACCTGGGCGGATGACCTGACACTGTTCGTGGTTGAAGTGGTGATTGGCGATGTCGATCTCTTCATGAGGCGGGTTGAAGGTATTGGGTAACAGATATGGAATTTCCCTAAGGTGGTAAATTCATCTGGAATAAGTTCTAGGCTTACTAATTCATTTCATGCTCAATACATACTTCCATGTTACTTGTTCATGCTTAATTTCATACTTCAAGTACTTACGCATTCATGCTTTCATTCATACAATTACTTTAATACTTAGTCATGCTCTTCAAGGATTAAAAGTTACAGTGGTTACCTGGGCCGGACTTAGTCCCGGTCCCATCACGGTCGATGATGTGTAAGGCCGGCTGCCTCTGCGGTGCGCCCTTCTGCGGACCTCGGGACCCCTGTCCCTGTGAGGTGTGCTGGGCATGAGCATCGCCAGATGCAACCTCCTTGCCTTCACGCTGCTTGTAGCCCTGGTAGTTGCCCTTGGCCTTAGAATTCTCCGGGCATGCATTGGCACGGTGGCCCGGTTTCTGACAAGTGAAGCAGCGGATCTCCCTTCCTTGGCAATCTGTGCCGGGATGATCCTTGTTGCAGTTACGGCAGATGTAGCTGCGGCCATCGGATTGGTTCTTTCCTTGGCCAAATCCAGAACCCCTGTAGGGCTGAGACCTCAGTGGCTTAGCTGCCACTGGTGCGGTGTAGGCAATCTGTAATGGCTCAGCTGCCTTGCCCTTCTCAGCATGGGCACCGCCGTCTCCGGATGTATTCTTTTGATGGGAATGCTTTCCCTTCCTTTTCTTCCAGGGTTTGGATTGGTTTTGTTCATCGGAGGGGTTACCCTTGCCGCTCACCTTGCGCTTCAGCGTGCTTGTTCATCATCTCTCAGCTGGCAGGTGATCTCAACTCGAGATGCAGCGTGGTAACACTCCTGAATTACTTAGGCATTAGGTTACATTTACATACGGGAATACTAATTCACATTACTCATGGCTTTTTAAGGGTTCAACTTGTTTACCTGAAGGGAGGTGTTATACCCAAAATTTTGACCCCCTGGTTAGGGTCTACGTGGTACTGGTGTTGTGAGAGGCATTTTAATCAAGCGGTGAGGGATCCCGGCCCGATCGGCACGTTCCATGGCATGGGGAGCAGCTTCGTCACTTTCAGGGGCGTTTTGGTAATCTTTAAAGGCTCCTAAGACCTCTTGTAAGCTTTCTCTCTCCTCCAAAGGATGCCCAAATCAGTTTGAAACGCTTTGATATTTTAACCCATGATAGAGGATGACATTTTAAGCATAATGGCGTTGGAATTTTGATTTTTCGAATTTCTAATAATTTTCTAGCAATTTCTGACTGAATCTGACGAGAAATTCAATTTAAAAATATTCCAATATTCAAAAAATTCGGTTCTACCTCAGAGAAAATTCATAATATCCATCCTTGACATGTGGTTAAAATTTCACAGCAAAATTCCTTTGGGAAGTCACTTAACTAAAATATCGAAAAATCTTACTTTTACTAGATTTTCTTTATCTTTAAGAAAGTCTATATAAGGGGATAGGTTTTTGGATAAAATCAGAACCTCATAGGCTCAAGACCCTAGAGAGTCAGAAAACACAGCCTCCTCACTCTCTCTCACGTTTTCCAACACCCGGCCACCCAAATCATACCGAAAATCCCCCGAAATCACCATCTAAACACGTTTTCCAATCCCCAAAGCATCAATAGTCATCAAAAACCCCAAAAAACACCACCAAAACGTGAAGAACTGCAAGGACAACCAACCACCAGAAGCTTGGGTCGAAATCCTCTCGGGTCTGCCATCAACGGAGCACTCGACGAATCCCGGTGTGAAGAAACGTTGTGAATCCGAAGGTAAAACAGGTAGAAACTCCACTTCCCTAATTCTCCACGGTATTATCTGTCCTGCCTCAAAATTTGGGCTCAAACTAACCTTCGTACGCTTCTGTATTGCTGTTTATTCAAGCTTCTGTCCAATAACTTGTTTACCAAGTTTCGTGCATAATTCGAATTCAAATTGAGAACTTTCGATCACTAACGCATTGTACATCTTTCAGGCTACGCACCCATAAAATTTGAGCCAAAAACACCTTCGGGAACAGCCTTAACGCCGCTGTCCGAGGGCGGTCCGCACCCACGGACGTCATGTCCGGGGTCCCGGACTCCTTGTCCGTAAGCCCGGACGCCCACGGACGGCGGCGAGTTTTTTTAAATTTTAAAAAATTTAGGTTTTTCTAATAATGTCCGGGCCATGGACGGCCAGTCCATGGCCCCGGACTTTACAATTTTCTGTTTTCTTTTAATTCGACTTTTATTTTTCATATAGGTTAACTAGGGTCCGTGGTCTCGGACATTAGGTCCGTGGCCACGGACGAAAACAAAATTTGACCTAATTCTGCCTCCAAAACCCTAGTTTAGGTAATTTTAATTTCCACTTTAATTTTCTGTCAAAAAATGCTAAAAAACACAAAAAAACAGAAGCGCGCACTTAGGTTAAAAAGCAACTTTGTAAAAAGCCGTAATTAAACCAAGTAGAAAAAACGACCTAGGAGGGTAATGAAAGTAATTGAACCCTAATTAAGTCGAATATCGAGCCCCCGAACCCGAACTCTCCTTCCTAATTTGATCTAGGTTAAAATTAGGTGGCGACTCATAATAGGTTCCAGTGAGCCAGCTTAGGTTTTAATAATTATTGTTATATGACATAGTTATTAATCTTAGACTATAAGTGGACCTAAAACCCGGTTAGATCCTAATCAACTTTAATCAACATAGGATAGGGTTTAAAATCGAGGCTCACAGACTGGCGACTCCGCTGGGGATTAACTTCTTAATTTTAACTTGTTTAATTTTAAGAAAGAGGGGTTTAACTTGAAAATGTTTATCTATGGCTTTTACTATGTTGCTTGTTCATTTTTGTGCGCACTTTAATTTTTGCACCCTTGCATCATATGAGAGCGAGGGTCCACGCAAGCCAATTCACCCCGGGACCCCGTTTGAGGGTCCCCTGTCTGGGACTCACACCTTTTAGGTGATGATGTGAATAAATGGGGGAAAAGAGGAGGGTGTCGTCTAACCACACCCCCTTAATACCTGGGCCTTAGCCCCAAGCATTTTCCTGGCAGTACCCTTACCTAGCCCATTGTTTGGTCAGTCAAAGACCCGATCGTAGACGCACACCTTCAGGTGATGTGGAAAAAAGTGGGGTAGCCCAAAGAGAATAGCGTGCAAGCCCTATTCCTTTGTGGTGACCTGGGCCCGCGCCCCGAGCACCTCTCCGGATCGACTTGTACCCATTGGACTGAGTTATTTTGTGAGGACATTTGCATCATCCCCTTGTGTGGGACCTCTGTGTATGTGTTCCTTTTCTCCTGGGTCTCAGGCCCAATATCTGAAACGATCCATCAATCTCTTCTAGCCCAAATGAAACATTTAAGGGGTTTTCATAGTCCAAATACTTCGATCACCCCAAAACAAAAAATCCTTTAAGCTGATTCTTGTTACAAGCCTGATTCTTGCAAGACCCACTCGTGTGACCAACGAATCTTGTAACCCAAAAGTGTGGTCCAGAACGGACCCTCCCAAAATTTTGGAGCCCGGCATTCATTGCGGCGCACTAGTCTTCGGCCTGAGTTCCTAAGTTTAGTCCCAGTTTCACCCCCGCAATGCTGACTTATCTTTTTGCTTAAAACAGGCAGCACCCTTTACAACCAGGATGTCGTCTGGAGTTAACGATCGAAATGCTCTGCTCGTGGATTTGATAGGGAAACTAGCTGAGTTAGAATTTGTCCACAGGAGTGCTCTGGAAGAACTAAGCTCAGGATTGTGTCGGCTGCAAGGGAAGCGAGAGCTCTCATTCATGCTCTGGGGAAAATCATCCCTTTAGATCTGGTCCCCGATGAGGACGGGGTCGAGTCACCAGAGAACCAGGGGGCCGCAACGAGAGCAGGCCGCACAGGTGCCCTTTGTAGATCTGCAGCAGCCGTAGAGTCAGATTCTGAGAGTACTTCTAGGGCAAGGGTTGGTCCAACTTAAAGCCCCGCGGTTTCACGGACGGCGTCTGGGGGTGCATCCCGAACAGTTCTATCATTTCCACTACTCACGGCCACTCCCAACAGATATTGTCGTAGTTTGAGGTCTAAAATTCTGTTGTTGGCCCAAGAGGGGAAAATCCAGATCGCAACCTCGGTACCGGAGCTTCCCCGCAAAGCCGAAAGGGAGTTCACACCCATTGGTTGTCCTTTAAGCCAGGCCTTTGAGGAGCTGTAGGACGAGGGGCTAATACGGCCGCTCACTCCTCACCATGGGGGGAGACGCGGAAAGGGAGTAGACTCAGTCAATTTTGCAGGTACGGTACCATCAGTTAGCAGGACATGATACCGATGATTGCAAGGTGCTGAGACATCGGGTCCAGGACCTCATCGATCAAGGGTATCAGCGTTTGGATGACCTCGAGACATCAGAATCCGAAGTTCAGTGTGCTGCCTTTACTGTTTCTGGGATGACCAAAAGCCGACACGAGGGGTAGGACGGAAGCCCACATCCGCAGTCAGCTTTGTCCCGGCAAATGCTCACGTTACTCGGTCAGGTAAGCATTACGGATCACCTGAAAAGCCATCGCGAGGGGAAGAGCGAACGTCGTCTCCCCAGTGGTTGAAGAGATTCCGTGAAATACCCCTAACAGTTAAATAATTAAATAAGTAAATAAATATTATTTTAAGAATTATAAATATTATTTGGGGTTTATTAAACCCTAAGAAAACATACATATAAACATTTGGGCGTTAAAAACGCACCTAAACTCCTTAAGGTCATAAACGAGCTTTAAAAGCTCGACCTTAAGTTAAACAATTATATAAGCTATGGATATTATATGAATTTAACCAAGGATCATTTTATGATCTTTAAATACAAGTTCTCAGTTAAAACCAAGTAAAAAATACAAAGTTCTCGGAAGTTCCCGATGTGGGTCCCATAAAGGCCCGGGAATGCCTGGAGGAGAGTGCCAAAGTGCACAAACCCTATATAAAATTATTCTTAGAGTTCCTAAAATTATTATTAATTATTCTAAAGAGGATTCCTAAGTTACCTCTTCAAAAATAAATAAAGAGCTCGGGGGAAAATTCTTCACGCTCCTTTTATCTCGGGAGTGCCCCTTTAGCCCGAAAAAATTGAGTTACAGTTTATTTTATAACCCATAAATTTAATGTAAAACCTTAAAATATTATATGACTATAAATGATTGTCAAATGAATACTTGGAAGTCATAGCGACTAATTAATTTCTGGAAAAAAATCCTTAAAGCACAAAAACGCACCTTCGGGTGTCATAAAAATGCGTTTTACGCAATTGTCTTGAAGCTTTTGGGGAGCCACGAGTTAGTAATCTTAAAATTGGATAAAATGACCATCTAAATCAATTGATGGCAGTACTAAACTCATAGTATTAATGGGGGCAATTTTTAGTACAAAAAGATACCTAAAATCAGCACTTTTATCTTAAAACTATCACCTTTTACCATAATAAAAATGTACCAATTAAATGCTGGAACCTATTACACATATTAGTATGGTCTTAATACAATATAGTGTAACAAAAATCAAATGAAAAATTAACCTCTTTTAATCCCCAATCCATGCGAGAGTTAAGGTGATACTAGACTAGGTTTTTCAAAAATTGCCTAATGATGTATGACTCACCTAGCATGATCTACATTATAATGTAGCAACATGAATCGGTGGAATGAGCCTTATACGTGTACCTGCTAAAGAAATAAAGTAGATTAGTAAAAATAAGTAAAGAAATAAAATACAACAAAGACAAGGTATACCTTACCACATGTTGTATTAGTTTAGTCTAGATGTGTTAGTAGCCTTGCTGTAACATGTGGTCACCGATTGTACTCAAGAGAAAAGAGTTCTGATTGCCTAATATTAAACCAAGAAAGACATGAACCTAATAAACATTATCACATATTTAAAACTAACAAAGGAATAAAACCTGCTTAGGAGCTCCATTACCGTGAGAATAATAAGAAGGAGGAGCTCCCAATCCAGTCCCAGCCGATCAACCTGCAGACATAAACAATGTTAGTGCTGTTGGAATGTCCACTACTACCGTCCACACCTGCACAAATTAAGCAAGTTAGCATTGTTAATTACACCACTAACCTACAGCAATTAAGTGCTGAAGTGCTCCAGTGAGTACGATCGCATGCACCTGCAAAAAAAAACAAACAGGTTACAACATTAAACAAACCAATACCTACCTGATGCATGCTGATGTCGTGAGCACATGGAGCTGTTTCATCTTAGCCGATCAGCTCCATCTGCAGAACAAGAAAAAGTTAGCATAATCATTCAACTCACTTTACAATTAACAAACATATCTAGCATGCTAACATCCCATTAACGTGGGGATGAAATTAAAAGAAGTCTCCATTATTATTCCAGCAGTAGGAGTACTCCAACTAGGAGCTGCTGCTCCATTCCCATCCGATCAGACCTGTAAAGGGAAGATAATATTAGTAGTGTTAATTAACTTAGTAAATTCAAAAAGAGGATCAACACTAACAATGTCTAGTCACCCTTTCATTAGCAAACAATAAGACAACCATTAAATACTTCAATCAACCGTAGCACTACAAATGTGTGATGTCAAATACATTGCTGCCAACCAGCCGTAAACTTAGCCAAGTAGGATGCCTTTATAGCTATTAACAAATCAAAATAAGAATAATCTAGACAAGTAAACTAATCAAACAATCATTGTTCTCAAATCCTTCCTCTATACCTACGTAAATCTCCATCATAATTTCCTTGCCATGCTCCAGCCGAATAGGTAAGCCTCATGGCAAGTTCTCTCTTCTCTCCATTGCTAAGTTATCTCCTAAGTGTTCATTAACTCCATTAAAGGTGTATTAGTTCCTAACACCATTTTAATGTAACTTCCTAGTTAATTCTATCAAGTCTTGAAGCAAGAAAACATCCTAGCAAATCTACAAGAAAAATCGCCAACAATTATTCTCCAAGGAGTTGTCTTGATTCAACATCAATTCAAGGAGTAATCAAGGTTAATCTAAGGTATTTCATATTTGAAAACCTTAGGCAAAGTATCATATATATCCGAAATATTATGCCATCTAAATCCATACTCTCTTCATTATTTCATGAAGGAAACTTGGATCTACAATCATCTCAAGGTGTATCAAAAATACCTTGATAAATTCTTAAGGTAAACTCTTGTAAAAGTTCTACAAATATTATTTATAAACATTTATTAGAAGTCTAACAAATAGATCTCCTATATATACAAGGAGTTCGAATTATCTACTTCAAATAAGCATTTGAGGAGCTTGGAAGTTCAAGGAAAAATCAAGCACAAGTATTGTCTTGATTTAGGGGTAAGTTGATCTAAATAAGATTACTAAGTTAAGTTTGATTTAAACTTCAAACTTTGTTATAAAATTATGTGTAACCCTTGAATAAATTAAAACCGAAAAGAATGAGGTTAATTTGTCAAGGAAATAATTTATAACATATGATGTAAGGTTATTACCTTAAGGTATGTATTTAGGTCATAAAAGTTAATTATGTTACATATATTCAAACCGAGAGGTCTAGGTATTTTATGTTCTATTTTTAGTTTATAATCATTCTAAGACATTAGCATAATTTTTGAAGTGTTATATGGTATGTATACATATTATAAAGTTTAAACAAGTTTTAAAACATATGATAAAATTTAATTGTGGCCGAGAACAATAAAGGTGATTTAATGAATTTTGAAATACATATAAGTGTATTAACTTATTTTATGAATTTTTGGAATATTAAAAAAATAGCTACAAGTATTTAAATGGCTATTTTAATAAGTTATGTGGTTAAAATGTAATTTTAAAAAGTTTAGAGTCCAAATGTTGATTTCCGAGAATATAAGGAATTGTTTGGTGTAATTGTGGTATGATATAAGATAGGAATTAATATTATGAATTTTGGTGAATTTAAATAAGTGTTTAAGTGTTAAGAATAACATTTAATAAAGTTTTGGGGTGAATATGTAATTTATGGAAGTATATATGAAAGAGAGAAAATTAATGTGGGCGGAAATGCAATTTAAGAAAAGATATGGGTTACTTTGGTTATTTAAAGAAATTAAATATTAAAACTATAGTTTATGAGTTAATATGTAACTTATGTAAAGTTTTGGGGTTAAAAGTATGAATATAGAAATTATATGATTACACCGAAGAGCTTATGGGCTTAATTGGTAGTTTATAAAAATTAGTGGTATTAATTGTAACTACCGAAATAATAAGGGTATTTGGATTTATGAAAAATAAGATGGTTAATTAATATTTACAAAGGTTAACGTGGGTAAATAGTGGATTATAAAAATTACAAGGTTATTTGGCAATTTATAGAAGTTAATATGATTGTTTTACAATTTTCGAAATTTATAAGGGTATTTGATAAATTATAAAAATATTGGTTATTTTAAGTTGTAAAAGTTAACGGGATCAATTATGATTACCGGTAAATTATATGTGGTTGTTTAGTAATTTATTTAGTTGTTAGGTATAGTATATAAATATAGAATTAATAAGGTTGGTTTCGTAATTTAATAAGAAAAGGAAGTGAAACTAGTTAACATAATGTATTATGGAATATTAAGGAATATAATATAAAGTTTATAAAATAATTTTGGTTATAATAAAAATGACCAAGGGTATAATATAATTGATAAGTGGAAATAATTATAAGTATATAATTAATGAGGTAAAGATATATCGTATAAATGATAATTCATTATCACATGTGAGCTTCACATAAAATAATGAACTGCTAGGTTATATAGAACCACTGTTAAAATAACAGGGGAAAATAAATAACACACGGAGTTATTATGCGACGAGAATAAACATTACAGTGACAGTACTATAATATTTAATGAATAGATATATTAATGTTACCCGGTATTGCATGTTTAAATAACAGCGTACGGGAAGGAACTACTGAACAGGAACTTGACAAGCTAGCAGTTTCTTGGTGAACGGTATGTTAATTGTGTGGTCTGAATGTCCTAAGGATTATCCTAAGGTCCAGACATTGTGTGTTTAAATGTTTAAGAAGATATCTATGATTTTATGTGAATGATATTGTATGTGGAATTGCCCAAACTGTTGCGTTGTATTTTATACGCGAATGTCTTGTGACTAAAGTTTATACATCTAAACTGAAAAAAAAAGACTAACTGACCTTTAGGTATTATTGAACCTAACAAGGGTAAAATGTGATAGTCTTATTTCAAGTATTGGTTATTATGTCACTGACAAAAGGGCTAACTTATAAAGAGAGGAATCCAGATTGTTTCGACTTTCTGGTTGCGCATTGTGATCACTATGAGAGACTCAAGCAGGGAGTCACTCCAAATCCATCAGCCACATTCGGGGATGGCGGAATGCACTGCCGTTGGTGCACAGCTTCGACCGGATCGGTCATTACATATATTTATCCAGGGCCATAAGGTCTACTGGTAACGGTTCCTTTGGAACCCAATGGGACACACTGTCCATTTTCACTGGTTAATAAGGGTTGTCTTGACAGGACGCCTAAGGTAAAATTAATTGGAAAGGTTAAGTGGTTATGGTCATGTGACCTACTAACAAGAACAGTTGTTTAAATTGTGCACCTTATTTGGATTGTTGGTGTTGATTATTGTTTGATGTGTATTATTATGCACTAAATGTTTGCGGGTGAATTGTTATATGGTTATCCTATGTTTACTGTATTACTGTTATCATTATAAACCGGTATTTCATGTAAGAATCTAATGTCAAGATGGCTAAAACGACTTAAGGGATTCTAGAAGACTTAGGACTACATTAGCATACCAGCATAGTTTGCTGAGCCCTTCATTGGGCCAAACATTTCAGGTCACTGAAGAATACACAAGCTGGAGTGCGGGGAACAGGGTAGCCATTGTGTTTTATAAACACTTGTGGATTTGTTATGTATTATGTTTTGAAGGATGTTGTATTCAGTTAGTTGCTCATTTAGTGGGTTTTGAATTGTAATATTTAGAGTGCTCAGTATCTGTTCATCACAGCATGTGGAAGTTGTAATGTTGGAAGTGTAAGGATGCCTTGTTACTCACAAGGGTGAGTGACGGCGTGTAACACCAAGGATAGTTTGTTTTATTTTCCGCTGCGATTTGCTATTTATTATGCTACGAGCTATGACGTCGTTACAGGTTTAAAATTAGGGGTGTTACAAAAAGTGGTATCAGAGCAGAGTACCGCTCTGATGAAAGATACTGAGTCTAGGACAATGAGCATAGGAATATTGGGTTACGGGAAACGTCCGTGAGGATTCGTGACATAGAAAGAAAAACCCTAGGGATATTTTTATTGCTAGTAGTTAGCTTACTTACATGTTTTTGATTGTGTATGTGATACGGTGTAGCAACCGAGTAGAAATAATAATATACTATCTTAGATGTCGACAAGCGGAAGACCACGAGGAGACAGCAGTGGACGCAGTAGCGAGACACCGGCAGATGTTCCAGCAGTACAAGACCTAACGGCAGCCATGGCAACTTTCGCACCGGAACTAGGAGTACAATTTATGGGAGCCATACCCCACCCGCCGCGGCCCGGAGAAACCAACTGGTTGAAGAGCGTTGCAGACGCAAAAGTACCAATTTATTCAGGGGAACCGGACCCCGCCGCACTAGAGAAGTTTATTACAGAGCACCAGAAGGCGTTCAAGGCTGTCAGAGTTCCAGAAGACCAACAGGTCGACATCACCGCATACAACCTGAAGGGCGCAGCTGACATTTGGTGGCGGACTGTTGAGGGCCACCGTAGAGCTACACCGGAATTTGAATGGACAGACTTCGTAGAAGTGTTGCGGGAGAAGTACTATCCTGAACACATAAAGCAGAGGAAAAGGCAGGAGATCAATACCTTAATCCAAGAGAGTCAAACAGTTGACCAGTACTATGCACGGTGCACCAGTTTGTTAAACTATATACCGGGAGTCGACTACTCCGACACAGGAAGAAAGAAAAGGAAGAATACTGAAGGAGATGTTGATGGCGCAACCTCTGGCAGTTACTGCAAGAAGAGGAAGAAATTCTTTGAAAAGAAGAAAGGGCGGATGGATTTCCAAGGTCAGAAGACGAAGGAGCAAATCCCTCGTCTGACCGGCCCAGCTATTAATGCTCAACCACTAAGAACAGCGCCACCTAGAGGCAACAAGCCGACCCGACGCCACTATTACTGTAAACGTTGTGGAAAAGATCACCCAGGCGTAGATTGCGTAGGGAGGAAGGTGGAGTGCCGCTATTGCAAAAAGGAAGGCCACCGGGAGTATGAATGTTTTTCCAATCCAGGGAGTCGAGTATATAAAGGAGCTAGAGGTTCGCAGAGAACACCGGCTGTGGAAACGGGCGGACCCAGAGGAGGTCAAGCGCCGCAGACTAATACTTATACTACAGGACCGGGAGGACAGCCATCCTCATCCGAGATCCAGAAGGGAAAGGAGATAATTCCAGAAAGAAATGCCCTGTACTCAGTGGGAACTTCAGGCGCTGAAGCTAGCACTCAGCGCGAAACCGGTAAGCCTAGAACCTAAACTAAATGCATGATGCATAAATATGTGTTTATAGTATCAGTCGATGAGACTTATATATGTGATTAGTGAGTATCAAAATTTAGAGAGACCTACTGTGGGTAACCTCTCACATAATAAGATACTTTGATATTTGTTTCCCCTTACTTAAGAGAAAGTAATTACCTGAGCCTATGAGCGAAGGTCGGGAATGCCCCGAGGCGTAACGCCAAGTAATTTGACCCGGCATTATCAACTGTCCAAATTTACAGTAACTATGAATTATGACCTGCCTAAATGGCGAGCAGATGTCATGAACGGGAATACATCAAGTAATATAAATACTTAAGACTACAAGAACTGTCAGAAGCTCACGTAAAGAGCAAACACTGAAATTTTATGGGATACCCAGGCACCGAGCTTACCGCTCAGTGCGAGTCTAGGGAATATTACAATCTCTTATAAACGTTGAGAGAAGATAGTGAGAAACCTTGAAATATGACAATAGAGAAACAGAATCTCAAATATATATATATATATTATATATAATATATTATATATATATATATATATATTTAGCCAAACATCCATTGTGGATAAGCACGGGTTATAAATACCTGAGCAAATACCAAAGGTCTCAGCTAGTGTCAATAAATAATAGCGCTGGACTTCTAGTTTAAAAAAAAAAAGGGAGAGAACAAATTTTGAATATATACTTTCTAAAGTGGGAGAACTACCTAATTAGCGATACCTAAATGCTACAGATATAAATATAATTTGGAGGTTATTAACCTAAAACATTGAGGGTATTAATACATCTCAGAGGGTTGAGTACCATTAAATATACCTACCCTATTTTGAGATACATGTCCTATACGAACCTTATGAATTTATACGAGCATATGTCTACTACGACAGCTCAAATTATGAATGCGATAAAAGATCGCAGTAAATCAACTAAGGTTAAAACATATGTAATATAAACTCTAGTATAAACATGATAACAAACGACTTTCCTTGACACTTACAGTAAAACTGGTGTCTGGTATATCAAAGGCTTAAACTAATACATACACTGGGAGTGAGTGTAAGTTATATAAGAGTGTGAAACGATATATACACAAAAATGAGTGTAAATCTAATATAAAAGTAGGGAAACATACCCTAGGTTTGTAACCATTATTTTATACGTAAAACCGTCCTAACGTTATATACTAAACCCTATGATTCTAAATCCTCTATTTGACATACCTAACCGACTTATTTTTGGAGGCCATTGAGCTAGTGGATTAACCACGTTTCTAAGGGATAGAGGAAAAAAACAATAAGCCTTGATTGTCCTATTACCAAACCGTAGGAATTCAAACTGGAAATCCTTAGTTGAGATGGTACTAATATTAAGAGATACTTGACTAGGGTGAACATATGATTCACCTGATTTATGGATTTTAGATGGAATATGGGAAAAGCTAAGCTTTAGGGAAGAGGAGATAATACTTTATGGACTATAGTTGTGGATGGAGTCATGAAAACTTTTCTTGAAGTCTAAATGTGACTGTCTTTGCTCTAACCGATGATAATCAAGTATAGGCAATAATCAAGCCCTGATAGGAGAAATATTAGATAAGCCTTTTAAAGTGAAGAGAGTATTCTAAAGTATGCAAGTCCATGACGGAATTTATTACTTGCATGATGAATTTAAGAGTTAAATTGAGTGATGGATATAGTTATTAGAAAGTATGAGCCTAGATGCTTTAATAAGAATTTACCTTTTAAGCCAAGAGGAAAAACTGGCTTCCCCGCTTGATGATATGATCAAAGGAATATTGTTCTGGGGATTTTGGTAATACCCTAGATTCAAGTATAGGTTATAACAGTTATTGGAATGGTAGTATATTGATCAGGAGAAAATGTAGTACTCACCACATCACAAAGTCTAATAAGATAAGATTTGGAAATGACAATTATGTGATTGTTTGATATTTGACGTGGGAGGTCGAACTTGATCCTGGTCAGATCAAGGGAAAACCAAACACAAAATGGTGTGGAAGGATAGTTCAACTCTGACGCTGACCCCGTTAGGGTTGGATGATTCCTGAGACTCCTTACAAGTGGTCACAAATGTTTCTGTGATAAGTAAGTATTTATTCCTAATTTTAATATTAAAAAAAATTTAATAAATGAAGCATATGAGTTGTAGAAGGTGTAAGTTAAGAGTTAAGTTATCCAGGTTACTCTGAGGAAATTAATTAGCCAAAACAACTCCGTATATGGCGGAAAATAATCGATTATGAGGGAAATACTAACTATTATTATCCCATGAACCATGTTGATAAATCAAATATGAGATAAAGAGAAAATTACTTATAAATAACAGTATTCTCTAACTATCCTCTAAAATATGGCCAAATTGCCATCTCGAAGAAAGTTCGACTTCTATGTCTTTCTTCATGAATTAAAACCCAATATACTAAATGGGAATCTACCTATAAACATGGTAGAATATAAAGAGTATAAACATTATACTAATACTCACAGAGTTGATTCACAACAGCAAGAACATGTTTAATTAAGAGGAAACTACACCTTGTTAGAAACCTTAACAGGAACCCTATTGTGGTATACCTGATGAACAGACGATAATAATCGTGTATATACTACCAATCATAGGTAAATCAATAATATAAAGCAATCTTTCTGTAATATAAATAAGATGCACGGCTCAACCGTAGCTCATACCTTACATTGAAAATGAAAACCGTATATGGCGACAGTAAACTTAAATACCAGAATCACAAGAGGATGACCTAAAGAAAGGGATTTTGAGTATGCCCAATATTAATACAAGACCCGAGCGTCGATTACTACAACTGGGAGACGATTAATGAAAGTATGTTATACACAAATAGTTTAAACAAGCCATCAAATAGTATTTGCAAATTACAAGATAGTAGATCACCTTCACCCATACATACGGGTTTCAGATATAAAAGCATATGAATACACTATAGAACATAGCAGGAAATACATAGATTTTGAGGAATATACCTCGTAGGACAAAAGTCATATGTTAATGTCCGTGGGAGAGACCTCGAGTTCGCAATAGGCGATCGAGTCTTCCTTAAAATTTCACCCTTGAAGGGAACCTTTAAATTTGGGCAGACGGGCAAGCTTAGCCTGAAGTATGTAGGACCGTGCCTTATTACGGAGCGAGTGGGCCCATTAGCCTACAGATTAGACTTATGTATTGAATTGGAAGAGTGTACGATGTGTATCACATAACTTAGAGCCCGAGACACTCGAGCTAAATCCTACACTTAGATATGAGGAGACCCCAATACGCTTGTTAAACTCCAACACTAGGGAGACAAGGAATAAGACCATTAGAATGGTCAAAGCACTGTGGTAAAACCACGATATTGAGGAGGCGACATGGGAGTTAGAAGACTCCATGCGAGACAAGTATCCAACAATTTCCTTTTCGTTTTGTGTATACTTGTAGGGGTACGTGGGCGTAACCCTTTTTAAGGGGGGTAGAGCACCACATGCGACTTGCATATCTGCAGTCTATATTATCTTGTGTATGGTTATTTGTGTTTGATTGTTTGTTGCGCATGTGTGCAATTAATTAGACGGTTATGTCCTATGTGACATTTGGTTGGTTATTAGTATGTCCTATGTGACATTTGGTGATTTATGATATGTCCTATGTGACAATTGAATGATTATTTGTGTGTTCTATGTAACACTTGAATGTTTATGAAGCACTTAATTATTTTACAGTATATTTATGTTTATTCCTACAATCACACAAGAGATTCACTGCCAAGGGTTTACGCCTCTGCACTCTGTAGGACTGAGGATTTGGTATTGCACTTGTGCAGTGATGACCGAGTGGGATAGCTAGGAAGTTGGAATACGCATTATTGTTCTACAGTATTTATTAAGTTATTATGATATGATATATTAGTATCACGAATAAAGAATATCTGTCTATAGGAACTATTGAAATACCCCAAACCTTGATATGTGGTTTAAATATCAAATTATGGTATGTAAAGGCTAAAAAGTGCCTTAGAAACATCAGTGAACAATCTAAACAATAATAAATGCAATAAAGCATTAAGACACAGTTTGAGCAAAAACATGCTCTAAGCTATGAGTGAACTTGGTTAGGACCCAAAGAGCCTACCAAGACTTGATAACATTTAATTATGATTTAATGAGGCTAAATAAGTCCTTAGGAAACTTTGGTAGACAATGAAACCAAACAAAACACAAGGTAATACCTTAAAGTCAATAAGAGCAAAAATGTGCTCTAAGCTTGGGATAAAGTTGTATAAGACCTAATGGTCATACTTATATCTTATAAATATGTTAATGAACATATTAAATCAATTACCAAAGAAAACCAAGCTTGAAAACAAGTTAAAACACAAAATGTGCTTTAAGGAGTCTTAAAGCACGTTTTTGAAAAATTGTCTTGTAAATGAGTTTTGAATGGCTAAATGTCCATCATTACTCTTTAATTAACATGTGTACTATATAGTATCACATTTGGGTGGCCATATTAGTGGGAAATCAAAAATTTCACTTCTATGTGCCTTAGTTTGTGAATAGTAATTTTATAAACTAGTTTGTAACATATAATGTTATAAGTGACTAAGTTGGTCAACAAAGACCAAAACACCCTTCTATTAAAATGGGGGCCGGTTTTTCAAGGTGTGACTCACCACATTTGAACAAATAAGTAAGTTAAGTAATGACAAAGCAAAAGAACTATTTGCTTTTAGCTTAAATATCTCCAAAAGTAAGTTCTATCTTCATTCTCCCTTTCTTTCCTTCATTTCCCACGGTTCCAAACACCACCACCAACCTCTTCTTCATTCTCTCTCGGTAATACCACTACCTCCATGAGAACTCAAGCTTTGAACTCTTGCCAAATCTTGCTCTCTTGTCCAAATCAAAAACAAACGCCACCATTCTCTTAGTTAAGCCAAGCTCTACAATCTTGTCTCTTCAAAACTTCAAACCCTCCATTTCGGTGCCAAGAGAGACCACCATGGGAGGAGCTTGAGCTCATCTTTTCACATATTCTTGTTCTCCTTTGCTTCAAGGTAAGGAAACTCAAAGAAAAATCAAGTTTCCTCCATGTTTACATGTTGTCCGAAAATTCACCTCACAATGGTGTATTTATCTTGCTTGTTTTAGCTTCATTTGAATCTTCCAAGGGCTAGGAGGAGCCCTCTCTTGATACCTATTCAAGTTCTCTTCCAATTCCAAGGTAAAACAATTACCTTAATGTGTTAAAACAATATGTGTAACTAGGGTTTACAATGAGGAGAAGCACAATGCTTGAATACTCATTCTATTGTTTGTATAATGTTTAATAGTTGAAAAGGGATCAAGTACCCCACCAGTTTTACAAGGAACAAGAAAGAAATTTGTGAGGAAAAAGAGGTAAACAAACTATCTCAATGTAGTTTTAATGCCTTAAGAAAAATGAGCTTATAAATGCTTATTAAAATACCTAAGGAGCCAATGGCAAGTGACCTAGTAAAATGCTCTCAAGGAGTTTATTAAAGGAATATGTATTGTTGGGTGTATTTGCAGGTCAAAGGCTTTATTATGTGGGAAATTCAGTGTTTAAGGTTTATGCAATTTAAGGGCCTAAGAGCCATGCATTTAAGGGCCTAAGTGCCAAGCAATTTAAGTTATGCACTATTGTGATGTAGTGCTTGATGTGTGAAGTTTGTGTATAAGAATGGTTTGATGGATTTTAGGTGTTTTGAATGAAATAAGGTAAAAACCTAAGTGTTTGGATGTGAGTATATACTAGAGAAGCTATGGCCAAATTTGGGAAATGTGTAAGAAGTTCTAAGTGTTTTAAGTGAGTGTTGGTGAACTAGGAAGTGTTAAAGGTGAATGAATGTTTACTTGAGAAGAAAACATGTATTAAGGTGATTTAGATTGATGCAAGGATTTAGGTGTTGTCCTTGAAGTTCTAGGAATTCAATGTGTGTTTTGTGAATGTATTAAAGTCTTGGAGAAGTTGTTTAAGGTTTAGGTGATGTTGATATTCAAGGAATAAGAGATGTTTAGGTATAATGTGAAAAAGGAGATTTAGTTAGTAGTAAGAGAAGAAGTTGAGGGATGATGATAAGGTGTGGAGGATACACCTTGGTATTTTGGTCATTATAGGTGAAATGCCACCTAGAAATCATAAGGAGAAAACATTGTCAACCCCCATCCAACATTAACATACTTACAACAAATGCAGCGGAAGAACAACCTCATCACATTACTTATCTTGTTGGTGTTACACGCCGTTAGCCACCCACGTGGCTAACAAGGCTAATACATACCAACATTGTACCGGTCTGATGGGCTAAATTCCCGAGCACTATACATTATTATCCTTTCCATTAACATCAACAACACATACACCTTATCAACTATACCGAGTATTTATAACTGGTGCCGACAACAATATCGGTCTTACTACACCTACTGTATATATACTTAAATGAATACCCATGTACAATGTCTACCCCGTCTTACTCTCGGACGGCTTCCAGCACTCTGTACCTGAAATAAGAAAAGAAGAGAAAGGGGTGGCCCCAGGGGCTCAGCACCTTTGCTGGTATGGTAATCCCGCAGCCCACATGCTACCGGGCCACGCACACTAATTGTCGTCTTAGCATGCAGTTGATTATATTTAAATCATACATGTAACAACAAACACACACATTAAACATTTCGCCTCAATGGGCTCAACAATCGGATAATACATCCTACTTAACAAGTCACCCATGGTATTCATCATCCCTAGAGTGTTTCTCCTCCAACGGAGCTACTTCCTTAATAGACGACACATACCCTTAAATCGGGTTATCCTCAAATGCCTCTTATCACAACTTGGAATCATTTCCATGATCCACACACTTCACATTTTACAACATTAACATACACTACGTAACAACACTTAACAACACTTTGCACGTTTCCATGTGCACAACATAACACCGCAATAAATATTGCATCACAACAAAACACATAACACACGGGAATGATTCTCTTAGGAACCGACCCAAACATCACCAATCACTGGTGAGCCTAGAGATTGTTGCCAGTCTCATGATAAGCTCGTTACATAACTCGTTACCGTTTCGTTAAATGAACGGTTAACTTAACACAAGGTGCCCCGGATATAGTGATCCAAGCACCCGAAACAAACATAACAATAGTATGCCCCTGTGGCCCGACGTGAGTCAGTAATAGCCTTGGTTAAGCTAAAGGGTAGGTTGGGAACCAAATTGGAAAACAACCAATACATACAGAGAGGATCGAACCTGCTATGACAACGACCCCCATACTCACACGCGTGGCCGAACAGACCGGACTCCTCATTCCCCCCGTTAGCACTTATTAGAAGTTCATCTTTGAACTTTATTAAACAATCACAAACATTGAGTTAAGTCTTGTCAGACATACACAAGGGAAAAGAGAGTCATACTTCACATACAATACCACGCACAAACATTACATATCCAACTCACGCATAGCCGTGGTTAGAACGTTCCTTAGGTCGGAAACGTTATTACCGGATACCGTTCTCTTACGTTTACCTAATAGTGGTTAACTAGCCCTTCAAGCGCATTAGAGGTTACCGGTATCGGCACGTAAACATACAATAACAATAATGACTGTAAACTCGTTTCATGGTTTATATCATAACGTGGCAAACATACAGAAAAACACATTGGCATACAAGCCGGTGTAATCCGTTAGGACACAGGTTGCAAGAAAACCATACCTGTCACCGGAGTCCACTTATCCTGTCCATTTATGTTCCTCGAGCAATTCTCGAACAACTGTTAACATCACATGTGTTTTATTAACATTGGGGTACAAATTTGTTTATTTAATGTCTATGCTTAACTTTTCCCCCTGTTAACTTAGTTACATAACTTAACATTTTTAACTTGTTTTACTCTCACATTTTAATACAACTTTTAACCCACTTAGGTGTCATTAAAACTCACCTAACATGTCCTCAACATCCTTATAACATCATTACCTACCAATCCCCATCATCACATATCATTTCATAACCTTAAACAACATTTTGGTCCGACGACCCCGACCGACCGACCCACATCTGGGTCGGTCCATTACAGACCCCTTTTACTACTTCCTTACAAACATGCCCGTCCGACCCACGTCCGACCCACCATTCTGGGTCGGTCCATGTGCGAACATTTTCCCCCTTTGAAACTTGACCGACCGACCCATGTCCGACCCACCCTTTTGGGTCGGACCTTACCGAACATATTCCTAACATTTTACAGAGGCTCGACCGACCCACAAACTGGGTCGGCCCCCTGGGTCGGTCGCCTCCTAAACTTACCCAAACTTTGTCAAATCTTCACCAAACTTCTCCTAAGGCCTCTTATGTGTTCTAACATCATTTGGCACTTCAAACACACCCTTAAGATATTCTTAAAAAAACACTCACAAAACTATTTTTCCTAATTCCTTACAATGTTTTTCTCCTTATGATTTCTAGGTGGCATTTCACCTATAATGACCAAAATACCAAGGTGTATCCTCTACACCTTATCATCATCCCTCAACTTCTTTTCTTACTAACTAAATCTCCTTTTTCACATTATACCTAAACATCACTTATTCCTTGAATATCAACATTACCTAAACCTTAAACAACTTCTCCAAGACTTTAATACATTCACAAACACACATTGAATTCCTAGAACTTCAAGACAACACCTAAATCCTTGCATCACTCTAAATCACCTTAATACATGTTTTCTTCTCAAGTAAACATTCATTCACCTTTAACACTTCCTAGTTCACCAACAACTCACTTAAAACACTTAGAACTTCTTACACATTTCCCAAATTTGGCCATAGCTTCTCTAGTATATACTCACATCCAACACTTAGGTTTTTACCTTATTTCATTCAAAACACCTAAAATCCATCAAACACATTTTATACACAAACTTCACACATTAAGCACTACATCACAATATAGTGCATAACTTAAATTGCTTGGCACTTAGGCCCTTAAAGCATGGCTCTTAGGCCCTTAAATTGCATAACCTTAAACACTGAATTTCCCACATATAAAGCCTTTGACCTGCAAATACCCCACACAATACATAGTTCCTTTACTAGTCTCCTTGAGAACATTTTACTAGGTCACTTGCCATTGGCTCCTTAGGTATTTTATAAGCAAATAAGCTCATTTTCCTAAGGCATTAAAACTACATTGAGATAGTTTGTTTACCTCTTTTTCCTCACAAATTTCTTTCTTGTTCCTTGTAAAACGGTGGGGTACTTGGTCCCTTTTCAACTATTAAACATTATACAAACAATAGAATGAGTATTCAAGCATTATGCTTCTCCTCATTGTAAACCCTAGTTACACATATTGTTTTAACACATTAAGGTAATTGTTTTACCTTGGAATTGGAAGAGAACTTGAATAGTATCAAGAGAGGACTCCTCCTAGCCCTTGGAAGATTCAAATGAAGCTAAAACAAGCAAGATAAATACACCATTGTGAGGTGAATTTTCGGACAACATGTAAACACATGGAGGAAACTTGATTTTTCTTTGAGTTTCCTTACCTTGAAGCAAAGGAGAACAAGAATATGTGAAAAGATGAGCTCAAGCTCCTCCCATGGTGGTTCTCTTGGCACCGAAATGGAGGGTTTGAAGTTTTGAAGAGACAAGATTGTAGAGCTTGGCTTAACTAAGAGAATGGTGGTGTTTGTTTTTGATTTGGCAAGTGAGCAAATTTGGCAAGAGTTCAAAGCTGGTTCTCATGGAGTAGTGGTATTACCGAGAGAGAAGAAGAAGAAGTTGGTGGTGGAGTTTGGAACCGTGGGAAATGAAGAAAGAAAGGGAGAATGAAGATAGAACTTACTTTTGGAGATATTTAAGTTAAAGCAAATAGTACTTTTGCTTTGTCATTACTTAACTTACTTATTTGTTCAATGTGGTGACTCCACCTTGAAAAACCGGCCCCCATTTGCCTAGAAGGGTGTTTTGGTCTTTGTTGACCAACTTAATCACTTATAACATTATATGTTACAAACTAGTTTAAAAATACTATTCACAAACTAAGGCACATAGAAGTGAAATTTTTGATTTCCCACTAATATGGCCACCCAAATGTGATACTATATAGTACACATGTTAATTAAAGAGTAATGATGGACATTTAGCCATTCAAAACTCATTTACAAGACAATTTTTCAAAAACGTGCTTTAAGACTCCTTAAAGCACATTTTGTGTTTTAACTTGTTTTCAAGCTTGGTTTTCTTTGGTAATTGATTTAATATGTTCATTAACATATAAATAAGAATAGGTATGACCATTAGGTCTTATACAACTTTATCCCAGCTTAGAGCACATTTTTGCTCATATTGACTTTAAGGTATTACCTTGTGTTTTGTTTGGTTTCATTGTCTACCAAAGTTTCCTAAGGACTTATTTAGCCTTATTAAATCATAATTAAATGTTATCAAGTCTTGGTAGGCTCTTTGGGTCCTAACCAAGTTCACTCATAGCTTAGAGCATGTTTTTGCTCTCACTGTGTCTTAATGCTTTATTGCATTTATTATGGTTTAAATTGTTCACTGATGTTTCTAAGGCACTTTTTAGCCTTTACATACCATAATTTGATATTTAAACCACATATCAAGGTTTGGGGTATTTCAATCTACCCCCCTTAAAAGAACTTCGTCCTCGAAGTTCACACTTTTCACACATCATTAGATTAGAACACAGGAATCACTTGGAAATAAACTTCCATAACCAAACACACTTTACATCACAACCTCGGACTTGATGGTCCGGGCAACACATTCACATCCACACATAACATAACATATCCACATGATAACCTCGGACTCTATGGTCCGGGTATCTTAACAACACTACACATACATAACAACCCTTTGACTCACTGGTCTTGGGTAACATAACAACATTTGGACACATAGGTCCCCATAACATAACAGTCTTTAGACACATAGGTCTATGTAACACCACACATTTAGACTCATAGGCCTTGATAGTATACACTTTAGGAAATCCAAGTCAAAACAACATTCATTACACATACCACACAACATGTCAGAGCATGTATAGCAATCAAAATATCCTTGATATACACTGTGATCCCGCAGAACACGGTCGCGATGGACACCTTCCGTCCCCGTGCCTTTAGGAGATTAAAAAATCACATAAGTTTAAAATTTCCTTGTGAGGTTAAGTAAGAAAGACTTTAATTATGTAAAGTATCCATCAACGTTTTATAAATACCAATTTAAATCCTTTTGAAAACACACACAACTCCAAGTCCAACTTAAGCTCTTTGCTTCTTTTATTAGCGTGGTTATTCGTGACCACTTATAGGGAGTTTCAAGAGTCATCCAACCCTGATGTGATCAGCATCAGTGTTGAACTATCCTTCCACTCCAATTTGTGTTCGGTTTCCCTTGATCACATGCAAATCAAGTCCAAGTTCCACCTCCCACTTCATTTTCAAGCATCATTAAATCACTCATTTCCAATTTTCTATCTTTTGAATCATTCTAGTCATGATCACAACATCTCCAAAGGATAGAACTCCGTCTATCATTACCTACCTCCATTCACTTTTAATCCTGTTGCCTAGGGAATCTTATTCTCACTAGGTTCTATGTCGGTATCATGCCCTTTCATGCATCACTATAATATATATATATACACATATATTTTATCAAAATACAACACATGGTTTTACATTTATACACTGTCGGGGCTTTTGTTCCCCGGGAGTTTATCTACTCCCCAACTTGTACAATCACACACAACTGTTAACAAACACACACACACTTATCACAATGGTATTCGCATCTTCTGTGCGCAATTACCACAATTAAACCATGAATGAATGTGTATGTTTACGTAACACACACACCAATCATCAAAACAAACAATAATTTTGTGCTATGCACAATATGAGTCACATACACTACGTACACTTGTACGGTAATATACACCAAGTGGTTTTGCGCTCTACCCCCCTTAAAAGGGATTACGCCCACGTAATCAATCACTAAACATTGGCTTAAAATGTTTTGCCGTCGTGAAGTGTCTTAACTTCCACGCGGTCTATTACACAATGGATTCTGATTAGAGGATCTAACCATATTGGCGGTTTAGTCCCTAAACCAAGAATTCGCATTGGAGTTATAACTCATAACCGTTTTCGGTCCTGGCCTGTGAGGCTTTTAGGCATTAATAATTAGCCATTCACTCATGTTCACCATTACATTCAACATTGAATCACTGGCTTCACTAGTTTCTGCTGCGAAACTCAAAACTGTAGAGCTTAATTGCCTCCTTTGTTATTCTTACTGTATTGTACATCCCCAATTGTCACCTTCATCTTGGTAACAATGGTTTCTCAACCGACGCACGGTATCTTTTACCGTTAGCGAATTCGGCGAGTTATAAACTTTCATCCACTTCCATAACCATTTACGGTGTATACACAGTATGTATTTCACAATGATTGACTTGTTCCCTTCCGACTTACTGTCGGTTGAGATTGAGCTACTACCTAGTGTGTAGTGCTCTCTCAGCTATTTCCAACATTTGGGGTATATTCCATACCGATATTTGGCAGTTAGTGCTACTGTAGTCACTTACTGTTAATCATGTCTCCACATTTGGTTTTGTACAAGTACTCTTTATTGGTGCGGCCTTGCATTTCCTATGCATCGGCCATTATAACATTATTTGTCCACAATCAACATGTTTCCAATTCCTAGCTATCCATCGATCATTACTGCGCAAGTGCAATACCAAAACACTCAGTCATACAGAGTGCAGAGGCGTAAACTCTCGACAGTAAATCCCTTATGCGATTCGCCATGGAATTCACACTGAGTTCCTCATCACACAATACCTACCACTGGCTTATTGCTCAGTTTGTTTAACATCACTCATCTTGAATCTCCACTTCCGTTATCGTTAACAACATTTATACAACGGTCGCTTGTTGCGCACCGTGCTCTTACTCCCTGTATAACATCAACTTATATCGTATCTACTGTCACCTCAACTTCCACACATAAATTTACATTATTCACATTATGGTTCATCCCTCATTTGGATGACCACTGAATGCTCCTTGAGCATCGATCATTCGAGTCACAAGCCGGCATTATTCAGCCGGTGCTTCACTTTATACACACTACTACTAAGCTAATTGCTCCCTTTCATAATAACGTCATCATCCTTAACATATTTCTTGAACTTGATCCACATAACTACCGCTCCTGCGGTGTCACAATATCGAGAGGTATCCCCACTCTTAATGCAGTGGTTCGTTTACCACTCTATTCACTTATACAACACTAACTTCTACAATCAATGAATTTATATAATATATCCTGCTTTTGGATTATAAGCCTTATTTGCCTTGAGCTGGGCTCATTATAGGCTGTCCACACACATGTACTTCTCTGTACTACACATGGTTAGAGGTTGTATTGGGCTCCATGACAAGGTCGTTGCATCACGTTTCCTTTCATGGGATGCCCCTTAGGTTTGTCAGTCCGTCTCCTGACAACTTATGTCTAAACTGGGTGTTAGTTTCAACCCTTATGTGTCTTCTGTCATGCATTTCCTTCAACAATTGTTGATGTGAACACCCTTCAAGGATTTCTCCTGGGTGTTGTTAAGTTATGCCTTTACATTTGGCTCACACTTATTGGTACATTCCGTTAGCTACGCCTTTCGCGTTCTTTACTGGTTATATCTTCTTCTTGAAGATTAACATTTCCTGGTAGTGTAGGTACTCATTCTGGGAATTTATCCGTTCATTGCACATTAATGTGTCCACATTAGGCATCTGCTTGCCATGTACAGGCTGGGTCACCATTCCAGCTATAATGTTTATCCCTAAGGATCCTTAAGACATATGTGGTGTCTTTACATAACAGTTTGTGCACATCGCACTTCCTAACTCTTAAACATTTCCTTGAAAGGAGTTCATTAATCCTTTAGTCTTGCTAACTTAACTGAATTCCTTAACTTCAACTATTCCTTGTAATCCTTAGCTCTCGTTTGATTTATACTGCTGACCGTAGACGGAGTCGACTACTTCCCGTGTTTCGGACTCTACTCGTATACATATATGGGGTATCTTTTTGATACATTGCTACTTACCCAACTAACCCATAAGTAGGTCTGTCAGGCCCACATGCTCCTATCGGAGTGCGGTCGTCCCACAACACAGTTGGTACACTTGTAGTGTCCGTCACACGCCTAGGTGAAGTATTCTGTTGTCAACTCCCTTATATTGTCCCGTGACAATATTCATTCCTTGCTTCCCGAACTTAATCGAGGGAAAGTTTATCCATTGTTGTATCCTTGTCAACTGTCTTTGGTTTGGAAAGAAGGTTGGAAAGAAGTGTTGGTTGAAAAAAAAATCTGGTTTGAAAAGAAAAGGGTTTGTGAAATCTGGGTTGAAAGAAAAATTTTCATGGTTTCACAACATCTTCTTACCTTAACCAAGTCTAGCTTCTTGCTGACTGGTGTACTTCAATTACAGAGGTCAGGCTGTTAAGCCCTTCCATGTTATGACAATCACATTTAACTTTATTGTACTTTACCAAGTACTTCGTAGTGGTTATAAATTCCCGAACAGCCCTGTTATAGCAGCACTTGCTATGGCAAGTGCGCCATGCTAACTGGCTATCAGGTTCAACACATACCGGTTGTGGTATTGTTTTTACCCGCACTGTCATCAGTGGCCTTGTTGGCCCTCACTGATCTCACTGTCTTGATAATAACTTGTCTAGGTGACTTCTCACTGTATTCACATAATAATCATCACTAGGGTGTTTCCCATTCTGGGAGACCCCTTTGTCTTAGTATTGTATTCTCTTTGTAGCCCGTTCCACGTATTGTCGTGGTTACTGAGACTTGTCTCTTGTTTGGGCACTACGTTGTAGTTCCTTTGTCGGTTGGTATACCGTTGGTGTTTTATTTATCAACTGTGGTTCCGTAGACACTTGTCTCGGGTTCACTAATCCACTTCTTGCCTGTTGCACGGTAGGTGCGTTGCAAGCTGGTTATTCTCGACTGCTCTGCATGTCGACCCAGGTTGCCGGAAATTCTATTCTCCATATACACAATCCTTCATTCATTGCTATGAAATGCGGTTAACATTATTCAGATGGAGACCGTCTCCGGGATTCCCAGTTTTCGGGATCTACCGTATGACAGGTTCTCCGTACCCTAAAGGTATTTAATAACAGCCAGATCGGGTATCCCGAGTAAGAGAGGACTTCATCTCCCTGGCGTTGTTTCCCAAGTTATATACAGGGATTGTGGAGGGTGGGATGGATATTGTAGGTTTCCAGTATTCACTGGTAGTTCCTAACTAGCGTATCTCTCACGCTATCACTCAACCCTTAACCCAAAGTACTTAAATCCTAACTCGGTACTTCCTAAGCTCGGTAATTCAGTCATCAGAGCGATACTTCGCTCTGATACCACTTTTTGTAACACCCCATCCAACATTAACATACTTACAACAAACTGCAGCGGAAGAACAACCTCATCACATTACTTAACTTGTTGGTGTTACACGCCGTTAGCCACCCACGTGGCTAACAAGGCTACATACACATACACGTACCGGTCTGATGGGCTAAATTCCCGAGCAACTATACATTATTATCCTTTCCATTAACAACAACAACAACATACACCTTATCAACTATACCGAGTATTTATAAACTGGTGCCGACAACAATATCGGTCTTACTACACCTACTGTATATATATACTTAAATGAATACCCATGTACAATGTCTACCCCGTCTACTCTCGGACGGCTTCCAGCACTCTGTACCTGAAATAAGAAAAGAAGAGAAAGGGGTGGCCCCAGGGGCTCAGCACCTTGCTGGTATGGTAATCCCGCAGCCCACATGCTACCGGGCCACGCACAACTATTGTCGTCTTAGCATGCAGTTGATTATATTTAAATCATACATGTAACAACAACCACACAACATTAACCATTTCGCCTCAATGGGCTCAACAATCGGATAATACATCCTACTTAACAAGTCACCCATGGTATTCATCATGCCTAGAGTGTTTCTCCTCCAACGGAGCTACTTCCTTAATAGACGACACATACCCTTAAATCGGGTTATCCTCAAATGCCTCTTATCACAACTTGGAATCATTTCCATGATCCACACACTTCACATTTTACAACATTAACATACACTACGTAACAACACTTAACAACACTTTGCACGTTTCCATGTGCACAACATAACACCGCCATAAATATTGCATCACAACAAAACACATAACACAACGGGAATGATTCTCTTAGGAACCGACCCAACATCACCAATACACTGTTGAGCCTAGAGATTGTTGCCAGTCTCATGATAAGCTCGTTACATAACTCGTTACCGTTTCGTTAAATGAACGGTTAACTTAACACAAGGTGCCCCGGATATAGTGATCCAAGCACACCGAAACAAACATAACAATAGTATGCCCCTGTGGCCCGACGTGAGTCAGTAATAGCCTTGGTTAAGCTAAAGGGTAGGTTGGGAACCAAATTGGAAAACAACCAATACATACAGAGAGGATCGAACCTGCTATGACAACGACCCCCATACTCACACGCGTGGCCGGAACAGACCGGACTCCTCTATTCCCCCCGTTAGCACTTATTAGAAGTTCATCTTTGAACTTTATTAAACAATCACAAACATTGAGTTAAGTCTTGTCAGACATACACAAGGGAAAAGAGAGTCATACATTCACATACAAATACCACGCACAAACATTACATATCCAACTCACGCATAGCCGTGGTTAGAACGTTCCTTAGTCGGAAACGTTATTACCGGATACCGTTCTCTTACGTTTACCTAATAGTGGTTAACTAGCCCTTCAAGCGCATTAGAGGTTACCGGTATCGGCACGTAAACATACAATAACAATAATGACTGTAAACTCGTTTCATGGTTTATATCATAACGTGGCAAACATACAGAAAAACACATTGGCATACAGCCGGTGTAATCCGTTAGGACACAGGTTGCAAGAAAACCATACCTGTCACCGGAGTCCACTTTCCTGTCCATTTATGTTCCTCGAGCAATTCTCGAACAACTGTTAACATCACATGTGTTTTATTAACATTGGGGTAGCAATTTGTTTATTTAGCGTCTAATGCTTACTTTCCCCGTTAACTTAGTTACATAACTTAACATTTTTACTTGTTTTACTCTCACATTTTAATACAACTTTTACCCACTTAGGTGTCATTAAAACTCACCTAACATGTCCTCAACATCCTTATAACATCATTACCTACCAATCCCCATCATACACATCATTTCATAACCTTAAACAACATTTTTGGTCCGACCGACCCACCGACCGACCCACATCTGGGTCGGTCCATTACAGACCCCTTTTACTTCCTTACAAACATGCCCGTCCGACCCACGTCCGACCCACCATTCTGGGTCGGTCCATGTGCGAACATTTTTCCACCTTTGAAACTTGACCGACCGACCCATGTCCGACCCACCCTTTTGGGTCGGACCATTACCGAACATATTCCTAACATTTTACAGAGGCTCGACCGACCCACAAACTGGGTCGGCCCCTGGGTCGGTCGCCTCCTAAACTTACCCAAACTTTGTCAAATCTTCACCAAACTTCTCCTAAGGCCTCTTAATGTGTTCTAACATCATTTGGCACTTCAAACACACCCTTAAGATATTCTTAAACACTCACAAAACTATTTTTCCTAATTCCTTAAAAAAAACTGTTTTCTCCTTATGATTTCTAGGTGGCATTTCACCTATAATGACCAAAATACCAGGTGTATCCTCTACACCTTATCATCATCCCTCAACTTCTTTTCTTACTAACTAAATCTCCTTTTCACATCATACCTAAACATCACTTATTCCTTGAATATCAACATCATACCTAAACCTTAAACAACTTCTCCAAGACTTTAATACATCACAAACACACATTGAATTCCTAGAACTTCAAGGACAACACCTAAATCCTTGCATCACTCTAAATCACCTTAATACATGTTTTCTTCTCAAGTAAACATTCATTCACCTTTAACACTTCCTAGTTCACCAAACACTCACTTAAAACACTTAGAACTTCTTACACATTTCCCAAATTTGGCCATAGCTTCTCTAGTATATACTCACATCCAAACACTTAGGTTTTTACCTTATTTCATTCAAAAACACCTAAAATCCATCAAACACATTCTATACACAAACTTCACACATTAAGCACTACATCACAATATAGTGCATAACTTAAATTGCTTGGCACTTAGGCCCTTAAATGCATGGCTCTTAGGCCCTTAAATTGCATAACCTTAAACACTGAATTTCCCACATATAAAGCCTTTGACCTGCAAATACACCCAAAACATATATTCTTTTTAATAAACTCCTTGAGAGCATTTTACTAGGTCACTTGCCATTGGCTCCTTAGGTATTTTAATAAGCAATTATAGCTCATTTTTCTAAGGCATTAAACTACATTGAGATAGTTTGTTTACCTCTTTTTCCTCACAAATTTCTTTCTTGTTCCTTGTAAACCGGTGGGGTACTTGACCCTTTCAACTATTAAACATTATACAAACAATAGAATGAGTATTCAAGCATTATGCTTCTCCTCATTGTAAACCCTAGTTACACATTTGTTTTAACACATTAGGTAATTGTTTTACCTTGGAATTGGAAGAGAACTTGAATAAGTATCAAGAGAGGACTCCTCCTAGCCCTTGGAAGATTCAAATGAAGCTAAAACAAGCAAGAAATAAATACACCATTGTGAGGTGAATTTTCGGACAACATGTAAACATGGAGGAAACTTGATTTTTCTTTGAGTTTCCTTACCTTGAAGCAAAGGAGAACAAGAATATGTGAAAAGATGAGCTCAAGCTCCTCCCATGGTGGTCTTCTTGGCACCGAAATGGAGGGTTTGAAGTTTTGAAGAGACAAGATTGTAGAGCTTGGCTTAACTAAGAGAATGGTGGTGTTTGTTTTTGATTTGGAAAGAGAGCAAGATTTGGCAAGAGTTCAAAGCTGAGTTCTCATGGAGGTAGTGGTATTACCGAGAGAGAATGAAGAAGAAGGTTGGTGGTGGTGTTTGGAACCGTGGGAAATGAAGAAAGAAAGGGAGAATGAAGATAGAACTTACTTTTTGAGATATTTAAGCTAAAAGCAAAATTCTTTTGCTTGAGTCATTACTTACTTACTTATTTGTTCAAATGTTGAGTCACACTTGAAAAACCGGCCCCCATTTTAATAGAGGGTGTTTTGGTCTTTGTTGACCAACTTAGTCACTTATAACATTATATGTTACAAACTAGTTTATAAAATTACTATTCACAAACTAAGGCACATAGAAGTGAAATTTTTGATTTCCCACTAATATGGCCACCCAAATGTGATAACTATATAGTACACATGTTAATTAAGAGTAATGATGGACATTTAGCCATTCAAAACTCATTTACAAGACAATTTTTCAAAAACGTGCTTTAAGACTCCTTAAAGCACATTTTGTGTTTTAACTTGTTTTCAAGCTTGGTTTTCTTTGGTAATTGATTTAATATGTTCATTAACATATTATAAGTATAAGTATGACCATTAGGTCTTATACAACTTTATCCCAAGCTTAGAGCACATTTTTGCTCTTATTGACTTTAAGGTATTACCTTGTGTTTTGTTTGGTTTCATTGTCTACCAAAGTTTCCTAAGGACTTATTTAGCCTCATTAAATCATAATTAAATGTTATCAAGTCTTGGTAGGCTCTTTGGGTCCTAACCAAGTTCACTCATAGCTTAGAGCATGTTTTTGCTCAAACTGTGTCTTAATGCTTTATTGCATTTATTATGTTTAGATTGTTCACTGATGTTTCTAAGGCACTTTTTAGCCTTTACATACCATAATTTGATATTTAAACCACATATCAAGGTTTGGGGTATTTCAAATCCTGGGTGTTGGATATGGGGTCTATTTCTGCAACCTTCATATTACTTACTTACTACTCAATGTATCTGATATGTTCTAAGGTAATCTCAAGTTTACAGTTCCATCCTTCTCTAACGAAAGCGTTTGCATCTCTATAATGAAAAGCCCTTTTGAGGGTTCTTCCCACTCATGCCTCACAACAAGGAGAGGTATCCCCACCTAAAGCATGGTTCGTTCTCCGCCCCTGTCCTTAGCATTATCTCAATATTCTCATTGGTACCTTTCTTGGTAATATTCTTCCCCATCTAAGTTATAGGTTTATAATCGTCACATCTACACATTGTAGTTCATTCATGGCTTGAATCGCTCTTTTCCAACTTACTACTGCGCCTCAAGTTCTTATGTGGTTAACATCCGTGCTCGTAGGCTCTTAGTGCTCTGCTTCTGTTTATTACTTGTACTCTCACTCACCTGTAGGTCATTCTTAAGGTTTTTTTCCTTGAACACTATCCACCGCTAGATTACATAATAAATGTAGTATTGGGTTTCATGGCAAGTTGCTGCGTCCTGCTTCCCGCTATGGAAGTTTATTCAGGCGTTCTGAGGTTACTTAGTGTCTTTGACAAAACTGTCGTTTTATTAGACTTATGTCTTTTAGCAAATAAGGATAAGTTGGTATTAGGCTTTTGCCTTACGGTGTCCAAGTTGGATATCATCCTGTCATCTTATACTTCCATCTCAACGCTTCGTTCAACTTCCGTTGACTATGCCACCCATTGATGATCAATCATACTTGGGTGTTAATGAGTTAAACAAACAGTATTAACTGTCATTCATCAGTTTGTTCGGCTCGACTATGCCCGCTCTGTGGGGGTAGTCCTCTGAGCTTTCCTTTCCCAGGGTTGTACAACTTTAATCCTTAGTAGGTTATAGCTTACGTTTACTTCTTTTATCCTTGTTTTCTAGGTTTTCCAACATCATCATTGAAGAATGTCGTTATTGGTATTCTTAATGGTCACTCTGGGAGTCTTATCCTGTTTTCGTTGGAAGTCGTTGCTTCAACAGTCTCAATCGTATCTTATATACATCCCTTGTATGTTATTGCTTACATAGTGTTTTGCTCGCATTACCGAGCGATCTCTTAGGTTTTCCCCTTGAGTTCGGGATTGGTGTTCTTACCGTACTGTCGGTTGTCGTTGTAGTAGGTTATACCGTTGCTAATATTTATATGGTTTAATATTTTGTCCAAGTTCCGCTCCCGGCTGACTGGTGTGTCACCTCATCTCATCATGGTCAGGCCGTCGGGCCTTTCCAAGGTCTTATTTTTCTGTTCTTATGGATTTACAATCCGGTATTAATATGTGTTACAACTGTAGCGTTCTCCTATTTTGCCATGATGGCTTTCCGTGTAGCTTAACCATGGTAGCACTTGCTATGGCAAGTGCGCCATGCAGGATGGGCTATTGGTACAAGGTACATTGGTAGTGATACTTCCTTCTAATTTCCATGTAATTGGTAGTCCTCGGGACTCCTTCGATAATCTCTTATTTTGGATAACTGGCCATCCGGCTGTTTCCTTGTTGTTTGATAGTACTGTCATTTATCAGGGCGTTCCTCTCCTGAGGGAACCCCTTAATATTTTCTTATGTCTTAATCCTCGCTCCCGTCTCCACGTATTTTGTTATGGTTACTAAGTAATGATTCTCCTTTAGGCACTACATCGTAGTCCTATTTCGGTATACAATTATATGTGTTTCCACCGTCGTCAGCGTTATGTCGGCCAGGTTTGTAACCTTTTTCATTGTATGGGGTTTGGAGTTCCGGTTCTCAACTGGTCTTTCCAGTAATCTTCTCCCTTAGGCTTTGTATTACCCCATTGCTATGCTCATTCGGACCACTGTCCGGTACTCATGTCTTTATCATTTCCTTATCCATTGCACTCGTAGTGCTTTCCTTACCATTGGTATGGCGGTTTATTTCGACTGCGTAGCATGTCGACCCATGTTGCTGGTAATTACCGTTCCCTTATTGATAGAATTCAATTAGTAGCACCTGTTTCTCTGTTGCGCTCCGGTAAAAACCTCCGAGTTTTTGTAAACTGTTGTACTACAAGGTGTTTCTCGTATTGCTCACTATTAACTAACTACCAGATCGGGTTTTTCCGAGTAAGAGAAGGCTTTCTTCTCTCTCTGGCGTTTGTTCCACGTATTCAAGGTTAGGGATGTGGAGGGCGGGTCTAGGTACCATGGATATCCGGTAAACCCGGGAAGTCCTAGCTAACGCACCTTCCACTCTAACACTCAAACCTTAACCCATCACTCAAACTTAACCTCAGTATTCACCTAAGTTCGGTATTTCTTGTCTTCAGAGCGTAACTACGCTCTGATACCACTTTTTGTAACACCCCAACTCAATCCAAATGTGGTCTCGCAACTTAACAGCATATATATATATATATGTCACAGCGGAATTCTTTACACTTCAGGACCTTGCCACGGTCTGACTACAGAATATACCGAACATTAGTACATAACAACCTTAACCAAATACATATCCTTCTTACAATCCCCTCACATCCTATACATCTTACTAACTCCATTGCCATACGAGTGTACATGCACAACTCGTAGGCCACGCTTAACCCGTAACACTTGTACCCCTTCTTACTCTCGCGACGGCCGCCTCCTGATGTTCACCTGTGTAGTAAAAACAGCCCCCAAAGGGGGTCAGCACGAATGGTGGTACGATCCTCTCATGGCCCCCAAGCTAACGTGGCTACGACGACTAATTGTCGATAGCTTGGAGGTTGATTAGATGCACAACATAATAGTAAGTGCAGTAAACAACAAACCAAATTTGAACAATCAAAGTTCACACACAATGAACGACTTAAATGCGTTCCCTTAATTAGAGAGTTAATTATTTAACTCCTTAAGTTATATTTCCTCTTAATCTTAGTCCATCCTTATCTCACCTCAATCTTAGTCTTATCTTAATCTTAGAAACAACCATCCTTTAAAAGGAGTGGATGTAGCTTATCTTAGTCTTAATAATACAAACCATCCTTTAAAGAGGAATGGTTGCAGCTTATCTTAACCTTACCTTATGTATGCCAACTGTTCTCTCATTGGGAACAGGTTAGCCCTTAGTTCGTTGTTTATTTTGTAGGGCTTGGTTAACCCTAGCCAGCAGCAGGACACTTACCGGCAATACAACATTCTTAAATTGTTGGGGATGTAGGCTTGATCCCCCACGCCATCTTAAAGCCACCTACCTTGGACTGGATGTCTAATGTAGCCGAGCCGGCCAACCGACCCAAGGCTACTAGTCCGAGGACTAGTCCTTAAGAGGAAGTCGGATCTGCTATAGATACCGACCCCCTTTCCTTAGCATGCATGACCGGAGTCAGTCCCGGGTTCCTCACTCCCCCCTTAAGTTCCAGTTAGTAGTAGTCTCAAGACCATGTTTGTTGGTTAACCTCTTTCGGTTTATATCAAACTCATATTAGGCAGCGTTCCTTAGTCTCACTCAATTCCTTACTAAACGTTGGTTAGTAAGCTCTCACGGCTGATAAGCCAGAAATACATCTACTTTTAGGGCTTTAATTCTTCCTATTTTCATACATAATTTGTGTCGCATTTCTCACTTATCTTACATTTTTCCTAGATTTATGTTTTGGTATGAATTGATACATTTTATGTGTTAAATGTAGAAAAAGCCATGTTAATGGATAGATAATCTCATGAGCTTTCCAACGCAACAAACGGCGAGTAAAACGGACTTATAACGAAGAATCGGGAGCCGGTTGAAGATTGCAGTACATCGGTAATATATATATATATAATATCGCATAGCAAGATTCGTCCGCCTGGAGACGACCGCCTGACTATTGCGCGGACGGACGAGCGGACAATACAGGCACGTCCGCCTGGAATCGAAGCGGACAGAGAAGCGGACACGGGCGTGAGACGTCCGCCTGATTCTTGCGCGGACGCACACGCGGACTGGGCACGCGGACGAGAATAAAATCGACCGCGACTAATTTTTCTTCGTTCTTCGCGGAGTCTTCTTCTTCCTTCTTCGCGGCGCCGCAGTCGAACTGCTCCTTCATTAATTGCAGACGGCGCCCACCTTAATTTGTGCACGCGTGACGCCGGCTCTGTCTGTCTGCAATCAATTCTCTGACTGCGATTTTCACGGTCTGATCTCTTACCAACTCCACCGCCATCTTGATTCTCCCTGATTTCTCCGTTGTCTGCTTCTCATTTCCTCAGCCTATAAAAACCCACGTCCTTCTTCAGTATTTTTCATCCCTTCTTCAAATCCAAAGCTCACCGCTCACCACGCACGCTCCACTACCATACTATCCATCGACCACATCCATTTCTTTTCTCCCTGTTTTCTCCATTTTTATTTGTTTTACCACCACACCACATCACTGCCATTAATTAGTGTTTTATTACCGACAACGTGGATGCAGAGGCGGAGCTAGGATTCATAGTCAACTTGCTAGCCGGAGTTCTCTCTACCCTTTCTCTTATTTTGTTTAAACGTTGTTTATATATAGTTATGTTTAATTAATAAACTCAAGCCCTCCCAGGTTTGGATGCGAGCCTATTTTATATAATTATGTTATGTTAAGCCTTCCACTATGATTTTATCTAAAGTAGTAGTTAATTCCAGTTCTTCATCTTCATCTGCTTTAATTCTCTGATCAATTATTAAAGCAATATTTGTAGTTTTCTAATCAACATGCGAGAGCTGAGATAGATAACAAGACGTGGGGAAATAACCTGATTAACAGCTAGAAGCCTGATCCGGCCTATAGGTTAATTAGTCTCAATAGAAGTTGTTCTTTATGCGATTGGTTGTGTCCGGATTAGAGCATTAGTCTGCTGCTAGTTCTAGCAACTGGTTAGGGTTCGTTAGATTTAGTGTCGTCAACGAATATTTATAGTTTCTGAGTTTATTACTTAAGTGGTAAAGTTTATATTAATATAATTGATAAAATAGGTGAGCAGAACAACCCGGGATGTTTTCTTAAAAGACAAGAAAAAGATTTATAATTTCTTTTGTTATTATTTTGTTTCATTTTAATTGTTTTTATTATTATTTTGTTTAAGTTAAGTTTGTAATTATTTCTTCTCCTTAAAAAATGATAAAATCTATTTATTAGAAGTCTCAGTAAATTTAATCCACTATCAGTTATCCACAGCGAGGTCCCCAAGAGTACGACACACCACAAATCCACTATCCCGCAAAACGATTAGGTACACTGCCTATGTGGTAGAAGTAGTCACATATTTCTCCAACAAGATTTTGGCGCCGTTGCCGGGGACCTCCAGCACGGTTAATTGATAGTTTTTAAATTTTATTGGGATTTCTATTTTTATTTACTTTTATTTTATTTTCACTTTATTTAATTACTAAAAAAAATTTCTTGTATTTCTATATTATTTCTTATTTGTTTCTCTTTCTAGTTAATTTTGTTTATCATATTTCTTTTCTGTTTCTATTTCTTTTCTACTTGGTATTTTTTTTTTTTTTGTTTTTTCTAGATAATTACTGACAATGGAGAGCAGCTACGATGAGGTGAGAAATTGTTGATCAATCTGGAATGGACACGAATGCAAGAGGAATATCCTCATATCAAAGATTGGTCAAGGATTATCAACCACCTCAACAATCAAATCGAGAGCCTATTGGTGGGAAGTCAACCGGCTAATGCACAATACAACGAAGCTCAGTTGGGGTATTACTACTTCAATCAGAACGAGCAGCAATCTATACAAGGGCCAGATGAATTCCTCCCAAGTATGGTCGAGCCACCAGAAGAAATTCCAGTGGTGACTCCAGGAGTGAAGAGCAAACTGAGCCAGATATTCATGACGCAGCAAGTTCTGATGAGGAGATAATGAAACTTCTCAAGACATTTCTCTCCGACACCGAGTTGGAGCAGATGTCTGAGAGTTACATTTCTCCTCCATCCCCATCCCCAACACAAGAGGAGCAATTAAAATATGAAGATAAGTTGTCTGAGCCGGTCTGCGAGCTTGAGAAAGGTGATCCTATTGAGCCTCACCTACCGGAAGAGGAAATTTACATCCTCGAATCTGAGGAAGGAACACCACTACCACCGGTCTCTCATCAACTTCCATCCTGCCTCCATAAGCCTCAACAACGGGAGGAGGATGTTTACATCCTTCAATTTGAGGAAGAAAAGCCAATCACACCTGGTCTCCTGTTAAAACTACGCTACCGGCAGCCACCTCCTCAAACACCCAGGTTTTGTGGAGTATTCATTTTCCAATTATATATGCCGAAGCAACATTTTGTTTTGATCCAGGTAGTTTGCTTTTAATTATTACTAACTTCGTTTTCCTGGCGAAGATATTATCTACTTTTATTTTTGATCCAGGATAACGAAGCGATAGTCTAGCCAAAGATAAAAAACTACGGGCAGCTTACTGGGAGGCAACCCAGTGGTTAAACTTTTTATCCTATTATTATTATTATTATTATTTTAATTTTGTACCCCACATTATTTCTATATTATGTTTTTCAAAAAAAAATTAAATAAAATTTTCAATTATAGGGGAGCATATGGTTTTATTTATGATTTTCTTTTAATTTTAATTTTTAACAAAAAGAAGTGGAAAGGGTGTCTATGCTTTCATGCAACGCTTTTTAGCGTTTATTTTTGGGCAGTGTGTGCAGGTGAAATTTTTATCATGGTATCTGAAGACCTCCTAGGCTGGACACTTGCTTGAACACAAGTGTGAGGAACGCTACTACCCCCATTGTTCGCACTTAAGTGTGAGGAAGGACACCTTCCTCAATCTACGATATCAGGGGAGTCTCAGTTTCTTTATTTTAAATGTTTGTGTCCAGACTATCATCACGCTTAATGATTATTATTATATCAGTCCATGATTGTCCTGAATGAAATTCTTCATGAGTCTGGCATATTTTGAAAGGTCTTTTCTTGATTATTTTATGAACAATGAGGACATTGCTCCTCTTAAGTGTGAGGAAGTTTAGACCTTTCCCTGAAAATATGCCAGTTGCACTTAATGCCACACATGTTTTTAATTGTCTTCTTGCATTGAGGGAGTCACTGCTCTGAGTGCTTATAAATGTTGAATTCTTGGGTGAAATTTTTGCATAAATTTTGAAGTGAAGCCAGGTGACCACCTCAAGAATCTTTCTGCTTTAGGTTGTTTGTATATATAGTTTTATTCAAATGAATCTGTTTTCCCAAAATTTGGTGGATTAAGTTGATTGGGGAAACTGAATTAGTTTATCTTGGGATTTTGGAATGATATGAAAGTTTGGAATGAAAGGATAAGGCAAGGTACTCCGCTGATCAAAAATTTTTCTAACAAAAGCAGGCCTCGTCTATCCGGTTATTAAGTCCTAGGGGTGCCTTAACACCTATCTACCTAAGGTCTCGTGATCTGGGATAGTTGGCCCAACACCGTTACAAGGATAGAGAAAAAGTCTGGGTTACGAAAAAACTCTGCAATTCGCAATTATTCAATTGTGTTGTATATATTTCTTGAAGAAGAATGTTTTTGCATACGAAAAGAGTTAATTGCAGTTTAATTTTTGTTTTGATCATGAGTATGTGGTGTTGAAAGGTATCGCGGAATAAGGCGTTACTTCACACCCCTTGTCATCTAAAGGTTAAAGAAAGAAATGGTGGAAGATCCCAAGTTAATCTACATTCAGATTTTGTAGTCTAACTTATCCATGCTTTAAAAAATTTCTTTTTCACTGTTTGCGAAAACCTACAACCAGGAGCAGAACTATTCTTTTGATTGTCACTTTGCTTGCTCTGTTTTGCATCTGTTTAATCCTGAGGTTTGATACTACGGCCTTAGAGATATATTTATTCTCTATTTGCTTGAGGACAAGCAAAATCTAAGTGTGAGGAAGTTTGATAAGCCAGAAATACATCTACTTTTAGGGCTTTAATTCTTCCTATTTTCATAGCAATTTGTGTCGTATTTCTCACTTATCTTACATTTTTCCTAGATTTATGTTTTGGTATGAATTGATATATTTTATGTGTTAAATGTAGGAAAAAGCCGTGTTAATGGATAGATAATCTCATGAGCTTTCCAACGCAACAAACGGCGAGTAAAACGGACTTATAACGAAGAATCGGGAGCCGGTTGAAGATTGCAGTACATCGGTATATATATATATATATAATATCGCATAGCAAGATTCGTCCGCCTGGAGACGACCGCCTGACTATTGCGCGGACGGACGAGCGGACACACAGGCACATCCGCCTGGAATCGAAGCGGACAAGAGAAGCGGACACGGGCGTGAGACGTCCGCCTGATTCTTGCGCGGACGCACACGCGGACTGGGCACGCGGACGAGAATAAAATCGACCGCGACTAATTTTTCTTCGTTCTTCGCGGAGTCTTCTTCTTCTTCTTCGCGGCGCCGCAGTCGAACTGCTCCTTCATTAATTGCAGACGGCGCCCACCTTAATTTGTGCACGCGTGACGCCGGCTCTGTCTGTCTGCAATCAATTCTCTGACTGCGATTTTCACGGATCTGCTTACCAACTCCACCGCCATCTTGATTCTCCCTGATTTCTCCGTTGTCTGCTTCTCATTTCCTCAGCCTATAAAAACCCACGTCCTTCTTCAGTATTTTTCATCCCTTCTTCAAATCCAAAGCTCACCGCTCACCACGCACGCTCCACTACCATACTATCCATCGACCACATCCATTTCTTTTCTCCCTGTTTTCTCCATTTTTATTGTTTTACCACCACACCACATCACTGCCATTAATTAGTGTTATATTACCGACAACGTGGATGTAGAGGCGGAGCTAGGATTCATAGTCAACTTGCTAGCTGGAGTTCTCTCTACCCTTTCTCTTATTTTGTTTAAACGTTGTTTATATATAGTTATGTTTAATTAATAAACTCAAGCCCTCCCAGGTTTGGGATGCGAGCCTATTTTATATAATTATGTTATGTTAAGCCTTCCACTATGATTTTATCTAAAGTAGTAGTTTAATTCCAGTTCTTCATCTGCTTTAATTCTCTGATCAATTATTAAAGCAATATTTGTAGTTTTCTAATCAACATGCGAGAGCTGAGATAGATAACAAGACGTGGGGAAATAAACCTGATTAACAGCTAGAAGCCTGATCCGGCCTATATGTTAATTAGTCTCAAATAGAAGCTGTTCTTTATGCGATTGGTTGTGTCCGGATTAGAGCATTAGTCTGCTGCTAGTTCTAGCAACTGGTTAGGGTTCGTTAGATTTAGTCGTCAACGAATTATTTATAGTTTCTAAGTTTATTACTTAAGTGGTAAAGTTTATATTAATATAATTGATAAAATAGGTGAGCAGAACAACCCGGGATGTTTTCTTAAAAGACAAGAAAAAGATTTATAATTTCTTTTGTTATTATTTTGTTTCATTTTAATTGTTTTTATTATTATTTTGTATAAGTTAAGTTTATAATTATTTCTTCTCCTTAAAAAATGATAAAATCTATTTATTAGAAGTCTCAGTAAATTTAATCCACTATCAGTTATCCACAGCGAGGTCCCCAAGAGTACGGCACCCCACAAATCCACTATCCCGCAAAACGATTAGGTACACTGCCTATGTGGTAGAAGTAGTCACATATTTCTCCAACAACGGTATGTTGTGTTAGTTTTCAAACATCACAAACAATACAATAAACATAATATTCTGGTTACATGCTTTATCTTGTTTAGTGAGCACACAAAAACAAATAGCACACAAGCCGAGGGACACCTCGTTAGCAAGCAGGTCACAAGAAGAACTGTACCGTTCACCGTTGGTCGTTCGGTTGCTTAATCTCTTCAGGAGTCCAATTTCCAAGTCCTAAAACATTCATCCAGTTTTAGGTTGTTAATCACTTACTCAATTCAACTTACTTATCTTACTTAACTTACTTAACCCTTAATGATCCCCACCTAACACCTCTTAAGTCTTACAACTTAATCTTACAAACTTAACCTAAACTTTTAAGCTTATACTTAACTTAATCCCCTAGGTCTTTATACCTCTAGTAATCTTTGCCTCCTCAATGGGGTACCCTTAATACCACTAAACTCTCTTAGGGTTTCTTTTTTTTTAAGTCTGAAGGGTCGTCCGACCCACCGTCTGACCCAACCAACTGGGTCGGACCATTCCAGTAATTTTCCGTCTTCTAAGCCTCACCTGTCCGACCCAGTCCTCTGGGTCGGACCGTTCCAGAACCCTTCACTACGTCTAACAGAGGCCGTCCGACCCAAACTTGAGTCGGACCCCTGGGTCGGACGCCACCAGAACATGTCCAAAAATTGTTAAATCTTCACCAAAGTTATCCTAAAGCCTCCTAATGTGTTCTAACATCATTTAGACCCTTAAACCCACCTTTAATCATCCTCCAAACTCATTAAAATAACCTTCAAAGATCATTCCAACCTTTAGCTCAATTGTTGCAAGAAATTCCTAATACTTGTTAATTAATTCCTTATATTTCCAACATATACATTTTGTCTAAAACTTCAACTAACCAAGTGTTTCTTTTCAACCCATATAACTCCTCCTTAACATCATTACCTTCCATCTTTGCTTTGTTAAACCTTCCAAGGTCATCTTGCATGTCCATGCACAATTTCTCTTCTTTCCTTTGGCTACTCATCACTCTTAAACTCTTGAGCTTACTTATTCATTTCTTTCCATTACCTTCACACCTTGACATTGTTCTTCATTTACCTTGACCATGTAACACCCTCCTTAGACATTTCCACCACTTTTATGCATCTTACTCAGCACTCTCATGATCATACCCTCTTATACGGTTCTAGTCATTTCCTTGACGACTTACAACACTCTCCTACTGAAATACCCCAACCTAGTTATGTGTTTAAACACCTAAATAGGGTGTAATAAGACTAAAAGAGTCTTAGAAACCTTAGTAAACAAATTTAAACAAAAGGAAACACAAAATGTGCTTTAAAGTCAATAAGAGCCAAAATGTGCTCTAAGCTTGGGATAAACTTGGGTAAGACCTAATGAGCTTACCAAGACCTCATTTATACACTAATGAACATATTAAACCAATTACCAAAGAAACCAAGCTTGAAAACAAGTTAAAACACAAAATGTGCTTTAAGAAGTCTTAAAGCACATTTTTGAAAAATTGTCTTGTAAATGAGTTTTGAGTGGCTAAATGTCCATCATTACTCTTAAATATATATGTGTGTACTATATAGTATCACATTTGGGTGGCTATATTAATGGGAAATCAAAATTTCACTTCTAATTCACTACAAAAAAATGCCATTTACAGACACATTTTTTGTGTCAGTATAGCTACAGAAAGTGTCAGTATAGACTCAGTTGACCTTTACCGACACATAAAAAAGTGTCGGTATAACCTCAGATACTATAGGTCTATACTGACACATATAGTGTGTGTCGGTAAAGAGTTCTGAGCTTTTACTGACACTTATTTTCTTAGTCAGTAAAGGCATAAGATCTATACTAACACTTAACGTAAGTGACAGAATAGCTCGTGAATTATACTAACACAAAACAAAGTGTCGGTATACCTATATACTAACACATAATTTATGTGGGTAAAAGCTGTTTATACAAACAGAAAAAACCATCCAGCAATAGCTATACTTACACAAAAGTAAGTGTCGGTATACATATATACTAACACATAATTTATGTTAGTAAAAGCTGATTATACAAACAGAATAAACATCTTGTAACAGCTATACTAACACAAAATCCAGTGTTAGTAAAACTTTTACTGACACAAATATAATTCCAATAATATTCATAAAATGACCTGTGAATTCTCGAACAATAAATGAGGTATTCAATAAGCTCCAATGCCATTAAAAATGTTAAGAGTTTACAATAGCGCAAGTTCAACACTAACATTCATCATTATCCTCCAAAAGTATCGTAATCAACATCAAGATAAGTTGTGTTTAAGTCAAAAATACAATATTGTTCTTAAATGAGTTTAGAATGTAACATATCTCTCTCTCTCTCTCTTCTTCATACTTCTCCTACTTCTAAAATAAAATCTTGACTTCATCCACATTCTTTTACTCAACACCTGCACACACAAAAATTATATTGTCACAAAGATAGAAGATAAGTAATGGTTATCCAAGATAAGTGGAAAATATTCATTAGCAAGAAGAAGTACCATTAGTATTTCTTTCACTCGACGAAAGTTGATTTTCATTAACTAGCGATTTGTACCGCTAGAAATATCACTTGGAACCTGAAATATATAAGTAAACCACAATCTTCATTGGGTAGTCCAATCTTCACCACACACTGACACATAGATTATGCCCAAACCACTCATCTGGAACATAATGACTAGTTGGCAAGAGGAGATACATGGTAGGCATGTCTTTACTGCATTTACACATGGCCAGTAATCTTCACAAATGCAAGAAGGAAAAGAGGGATAAGCAAAGAAATTCAATTATGACAAATATTACTCGGACAACTACAGAAAATTCCAGGAGAAACAGAGAGTGAAAGAAAAATTCAATCACTTTTGTTCAATTCCAGCAGTAATGGACAACTACAGAAAATTCAATCACTTTTGTTCAGAACATAATGACTGGTAGGCAAGAGGAGATACATGATAGGCATGTCTTTACTGCATTTACACATGGCCAGTAATCTTCACAAATGCAAGAAGGAAAAGAGAGATAAGCAAAAGAAAGTCAATTATGACAAATATTACTCGGACAACTACAGAAAATTCCAGCAGAAACAGAGAGTGAAAGAAAAATTCAATCACTTTTGTTCAATCACTTTTGTTCAATTCCAGCAGTAATGGACAACTACAGAAAATTCAATCACTTTTGTTCAGAACATAATGACTAGTAGGCAAGAGGAGATACATGATAGGCATGTCTTTACTGCATTTACACATGGCCAGTAATCTTCACAAATGCAAGACGGAAAAGAGAGATAAGCAAAAGAAAGTCAATTATGACAAATATTACTTACTCGACAACTACAGAAAATTCCAGCAGAAACAGAGAGTGAAAGAAAATTCAATCACTTTTGTTCAATTCCAGCAGTAATGGACAACTACAGAAAATTCAATCACTTTTGTTCAGTAGTTGCTTTGGAAAGAAATAAAGATGAGACCGTGAGAGTCTCGAGAGAAGCATACTAAGAAAGAGCATATAGAAAATTCAATCACGTTTGTTCTGTAGTTGGTGCCGTGCCTCATGGGTTTTGGAGGTTCATATTCAAGCTTTGTTACTTCCATATTTAGCCTCTATTCTTTTGCGTTTTGCAACTACAGAAACAGCATACCTAACTAAAGTTCCAGCATATATAGTGAACAGCTCTATTACTGCTTACAGAGCTTATTTGCATTAGGCACCAACTACAGAAACAAATGGAATCAGCATAATTTCATATTAGTTGGCAAAGTGTGTACAAAAAAACTATGATTTATTATCTTCATATCAATTTAATTATACTTTACTATTTATATTATTCAATATGGAATGGCAACAAATATAGATGCAAATAGAATATATGAGGAGAAGTTTACCATGATAAAGAATAAATATAGCAGCAGCATTCATATCCAGACCACAAACCCAGTACCCAACATGGTTATGTTAATTTTCCCATCTGATTTGCTTCAATATAGTAAAATGCAGTTTCTAACTGTAATTACTTACGTTTCTATTGCTCAGTAATGTAAACTTTAATTATGTTAACAAAACTGACTTCTAGTTGTGCCTTTACCATTTTACAAGTTCCGAAGTTCCTCGTTCTTGACTTGCCAGATTATTTGGCTACTGTTAGTTAATGTTATAAGTTCATCTAAACTGTTTGCTTACTTCTATTACAGCTTTAAGTTCATTTTAATACAGTTACAGTTTTTTTTTATGAACATCCCCATTCTTTTCTTTAAGCAATTGAGTGGTATTCAAATACGAAAACAAGCACACTTATAATCTAGTAACACATTAATAAGGCCACAAATGATGATCCACGACATACATGCAATAATGTTAAGCTCGGTACTATAGCTTCGTTTGAATTTTATATTTACAATCGTACAGATATTTCAACAGAGTAAAGAACTTCCAGTAGCAAACTGTCCTCATAATGTTCCATCTTAAGTAATGTAGGCTTAATCTCTAAGCAACAGTGAAAAGCATGTTTAGTGTTGCAAGGTGTCAGAAATTGTTTAATGAGGTTCTGTATGGGACCTTTATCTGTTACAGCTGCCTGAACATAGAACCCCAATCAGGCTACCAAAATCGGCATAAATGAACTTGGGCAAAAAGAAGTTGAATGTGGAGTGCGATTTGACAGACTGTTCACAGAGGAGGAACCAATTCAGCTAAATCAAGAGATAAGCAAAACGAAAAGAATAGGATCTCCAATCATGAGGAATATCTATCAAAGAGAAATCCATCTGTTGGTAGAATTAATCCATAATTCAATGACTAGGAATACAGAAGGCCAATGTATTAACTTTCAGAAGCATGAGTCACACAATAACGTGGAACATAAAGCAGACGAGTGTATGAAATTGGCTGAGGTGCTCGGTTGTGGAGTAAGGAGTCATTCTAGAGCAAAGAAAACCTTTGCAAGTTGCTGAAGCAAGCAGCGAACTATATTCAGTGACTATTAAAGTTACAGTTTAGATTTTTAATCTCTATCAATCCCACAAATCACCACCTCTCTCCCTGTCCCAAAAATTGGCACCACCACCACTGCATTTCAAATTAAGAAACAACTAACCAGAAACACAAATGTAAACCGCCGAGGAGACCACCCAACCAGTCAAACCACAGCAACTGAATACAAACCCTAATCTCAAAATTGGGGAAAATGTAGAGAAATTACCTCTCAGATTCAAAACTCTTCTGCCTCCTGTTCGCTCGTGCTTACTTGGATCTTGTGATTTCTTCTGCAGCTTGTTCTCTCCTGGTGTAGTTCACTAATTTCTTCTACCGGTCTCTTAGTTCGCACGCACTGTGAAGAGATTGCCCGCGCTTAATGAATTTTGGAAGGGGGGATAACTTCGCTTGGGTAAACTTTTCAGTATAGATAATTTAGTGACTGATAGGTTTTAGTGACTGGAGTTCGAGCGCGGAAGTTTTTTTTCTTTCGGTAGATAGGTTTTAGTTACTGATATAACTTATTAATATAGATAATTTAGGTACTATACTGACTTTAAATTTTATAAGTTAGTAAAATAAAGATATTATGTCAGTAAAGTTTAGGTATTCACTGACACTTCAATAAATGAGTCAGAAAATATTAGGTGTGTACTAACACTTTAATAAATGAGTTAGTAAAGATGATTTAGTTTTTACCGACACATATAATGTGTCAGTAAATTATACCTATAGTGACACTAAACTATGTGTTAGTAAAACTGTGTGTTAGTAAATGATACTTTTTTTGTAGTGAGTGCCTTGTTTAGGTGAATAGTGCTTTTTATAAGCTAGTTTATAACATATGTTGTACTAAGTAATTAAATTGACAAACAAAGACTAAAATACCCTCATTATAATATAGGGGGCCGGTTTTTTTAAGTGTGGTGACTCACCACTCTCTAGTTGATATAATAAGTAAGTAAAGAAAACTAAGTAAACTTACTTTTTACTTTATAAGCATAAATATCTCTTAAAAGCAAATTCTATCTCATTCTCTCATTTCCTCCCTTGTTCACACGGCTCCACACCTCTCTTCTTCCTTCTCTTCCACGGTAATACACACCACCTCCATTAGAACTCCATCTTTGACCTCTTGCTAAATCAAGCTCACTTGTCCAAATCAAATTCT